>JAHLSL010000016.1:8674022-8687934 GCA_025920805.1 Petroica traversi
GGACAGGGACAGGGACAGGGACCGGGATCGGGATCGGGATCGGGACCAGGATCGGAACCGGAACCGGGAGAAGAACCGGGACCAGGACAGGGACAGGGACCGGGACCGGGACCGGGAGCAGAACCGGCACCGGCACCGGGACAGATAGAGGGGCAGGGACCGGGAGCAGAACCGGAACCGGGACCAGGACAGGGACAGGGACCGGGACCGAGGAGCAGGGGCCGGAGGAGGAGGTCGGGTGCCCCCGGGGCTGGGAGGGCCCGTTCCCCGCTCCCAGCGCCCCTCAGGGACCGAGTCCCGTGTGTGTTTCCGCAGCTGCTGAAACTCCCGGAGCCTCGATCGGCCCGGGCTGAGCAAACCCTGGAGTGTGGGGCTGTGGGAGCTCGTGGGACACACATTGCAGTTCCCGGGCTGAGCTCGCCGTGCCAAGGCCGTGCTGTACCGAGGGCAGCCCCCGAGCCCCGAGCCCTGCACCAGTGGGCACTGCAGACCCCAGAGCTGTCACCTTGTCCCCAGCTGCCACCAAGACCTGAAAGTGTTTGGTTTTAGCTCGCCACCAGTCCCCCTGCCTGTCTCTTTTCCAGGTGGCTCAGAGGAGCTGTGAGAGATGGCTCTGGTGCTGAGGTGGCTCCGTCCTGTCCCGTCCCTGCTGCTCCATTCCTCCTTTGCCATGGCCAGGGGGCTGCCCCGGGCTCCCAGGGCCTGCCCAGCCCCTCTCCTGGAGGGCTGCAGGCAGTGTGTCCAGCAGATGCTGCTCAGCAGGCAGCTGGCTACCAAAAAAGGTAAAAACGGCAGCTTTTTTCGTGGTTTTGCAACCCATCTCTCAATATTTGTATCTATTTATATATTTTTTTTTTTTTGCTCAAGTGTTGAGCTCTTTACTTATTAAAAATTACAGTTACTTTGGTTTTACTTCAGTTTATCTTAGACTCTATTCTAAATCTAACCATGACTTTAATGTCTTCTTTCTAACTAACATGTCAGAAATACAAATTAATTTTTTTTTGTGTAATCTGCAGCTAAAGGTAAAGGGCAGAGTCAAGCCAAAGTGAATATCAGTGCTGCCCTAGTTGAGGATATTATCAATTTGGAGGAAACCAGTGAGGACATGCAGGCTGTCATAGAGGCTCTGAAAGAAGATTTCAGCAGAAATCTCAATGTTAGAACCTCACCAGGTTGGTAATTTCCTTGTGTGATGCTCTGTAGCCTTTAAATAAGAATCCAAACCCCAGTAATGGACAGCTCAGATTTTTTCAGAATTGATTTTCTTTTCCTGGAGTTTTCCACTGTCCAATTCCTACAACCCTGACATCCCCAGCTAGAGGCTTTCTTCACCCTGAGCTTGACCAGGACGGATCCATTTTTGTTAATAGCTTCCTGGAAATAGCTGTTTTAAGTGGGAGATGTCAAAAGTGTCTAACTGAACTGTTTGCAGATGTGATGGAGAAGCAGGTTGTCAGCTAATGGTGCAGTAGGGCAGGAAAAATCCAATTGCCATTAAATTAGCCTTTTGGAAATTGCCATTGGGCTGGTGTCTGGCATATACAAACTTTTTTCTGCTGTGCATCTTTGTGGGTAGTGACCTGTACAGGCCTGGTTCACTTGGTGGGTTTTGTGTTTTAGGAAGAAATGTGAATATGTTTGGCTAAGCCACGGTTACTATAACACTCTGAACGCCCACATTTGTAAGTGTATCAAGTTTCAGGGATAAAACTTAACATTAAACAATGACCAAATTTGAATCATTCACCACCCCAGCTCTGGCAGGGGCACTTCTGTCTTTAATGGAGCTGGAAAGTGTAGCTCAGTCTCTTAACTATTTGTTTTAACCATAGGTATTTTTTTAATTGCACTGATAAAGTACCTCCTGTCCCATGTGCCTTTTGGCCTGTTAACATTTTGCAGCAGAAAGCAGATTAAGAGTAGCTCAGGGAGAAACTGAATACTTTAAATTAGGCAGTGTACAAGATCCCTCTGGGGGCCTGGAAAAAAAAAAAAAGAGGAGTTTAAGAGAGCACTGCAAAGTTAAAGATAATATTTGTCTTGATTTTTATAGCAACATTTTGATTTTCTTTAAGTTGTAAGAATTAAAAAATAACCATTTCCCTTTAATTCTTAACAACCCTGCTTAGTTTTCCTATTCCAGTAGCAAAAACAAACAAGAGTTTTGTTTTCATGTTTTTTGTGCTTTAGAGCAGCTTTGAAATATTTGACTTGTGAATACACAGGGGATGCCTGAACACAAACAGCACCTGAAGTCTGAATAAACACCCATTTTCCCTTTGTAACCCCTGCATTTTGCATGGCAGAAGGGAAGTGGGACAATGTGGACACGTTTTTCTTCAGCATCCCTGCACAGTTTTCTCCCACTGAACCTCCCTGTGTTTGGTTCTTTTGAGGGGCCCTGGATCACATAACTGTGATGACAAAAGATGGGAAGTTTCCGCTGAACCAGCTGGGGCAGATCTCTCAGAAGTCACCACAGCTCATGATAGTGAACATGACCAGCTTTCCAGAGGTGAGGACACGTTGGGAAGGGGGATAATTGCCACGGGAACAAACAGGTTGGTGCTGAGCAAAGGAGCATTTAGGCAAAATCACTCAGACAGGGCTGGGCTGTGTCACTTTGTGCTGACACTGAACAGGAGGGGCATTTTGCTGCTGACAGCAGCTCCCCAGCCCCACGTGGCTCCCAGAGCAGCTCACCTGCAGCTCTCAGGGTCAGAGGGGAGTCACTGAGGGCTGTGCTTGCTCTCAGGGTTGTGTCCAAGGAATGCCACAGTTACAGGGGTTTGCTTTGGAGATGCTTTTCCCTCAGCTGGATCTGCAAAATGACACGAAGCCATGAAGCATCACAGACCAGATGCCAGGATTCTCTGTGCCCTTCCAGCCCTCCCCATTTGCCATGCATTTATGGGGAGTCCTGAGCACACACACACCCACTGAGCTGCACACGTGGCTGCAGTGCTGTATCAGCCCCACTGTTTTAGTTTCAGCTCCTTGTCAAACATGGCCCTGCACAGAACCAGACGTGTGGTTGGAATTTGTGCTGGGGACTTCATCAGTCCCTCTGAAACTTGCTCATGTATCACCAGGGCTGGTGATAGCCCTGAGAGTTCACTGCTGATGGATCCTGTGAGCTTCTGAACAGCTTCCCTGGTGGGCCTGAGCTGGCTCGTGCTGTCACAGAGCTCGACTCGGGCACTGCTGAGCTTGGCCAGCACCTCTGGGTCAGAACCAGGATTAGGGGCTCTGATTTATCTTCTGTGGGAGATAAAATAAAAATTCTTTTAATTTGGAGCGTTAGGCCTGCCCCTAAATGAGGCAGCAAATCCAGATGCCAGCCTGGGATCAGCCCTTGTGCCCTGCAGGATCTCCCAGCAGCAGAGCCAGGGGAGCAGGAACAGCACGAGGTTAACAATTCATCCCACTCCAGGCCTGGAGCTGTGCCAGGGCTTATCTCTATTTATTTTGCAAAGGCTTTCCCCAATTAATTAAGCCAGCAATGCCTCAGAGGAGGTCAGTGTAAGGCACTTGATGCCTAAGTGTTTCTTAGAGTGTGTCCCGTGTGTATAAAGGCTCTGAGGAATGGAGGCCCCTCATCAGCAGGGTCCCATGGAGTGTCAGGGCTGAGAGGGCCAGGGAGGTCCCTCCATGGCTTATCCCATGTCCAGGCAGGAGCTCAGGCTGAGGAATTGGCTTGTGAGGAATTAAATATCCTCTAGACAGCATTGCCTACGTGTGCTTTCCAAGCCAAAGGACAGCTTGTCACTTGAACCATTTCTCTCACTACAGTTGCTTTATACTCATAACGTTTTTGTGACAGATTGAACTAAAACCATTAGAGACACCATCACTTGATGTCATGATTTACAGCATACAGTCTGTATTTCATGGCACTGAGAAGCAAATAAAATTGCCTGAAGAGCCAGAGAAATAAAATAATCATAGAAATGGACTTGCAGAGCCAAACAACACTGGTTTTATAAATACAGTTCTTTTTTTTCACAGGCTACAAGAGGAAGGGGACAATATTGCAATATTTTCCCTTCTCTCATTATTCTCTTCTTCTTCTGTCTCCTCCAATATCTATGGTAAACAACACAGTTTTACTGAGTATCCCTTCCCTGCAGAACAAGCACTGTCCATGGAGTAACACATTTACATTCCTAACGTGCTGAGATCATTTTGGTTGCATTTTCTCTGCCCTTGTAGTTCCAGGGGACAGCAGTTGTCTCCTGCAGAGCACCAGCAGAGCATTCATTTAATTCAGTGATGTCACACATCAGGGACCTGAGCAAATCTGCAGAGCTTTAGTTTGTGCCTCAGTTGGCAAAAGCTGAGCTTTATAAATACAGTCTGAGCTACATAAATACTGCAGCAGCCTGGAGCTAAAGTTAATGATGGCAAAGAGGATCAGAAATAGCATCGTGCCTGGTAGGAAACGTGAATGCCACAGGAAAACAGACTCCTGGGGCTCGTCAGAGTGAGAATGAAGTGACCTGGCAGAGCCCTGTGGGAGCTTCCAGTCAGACTTTGCACTCTGTAGAGGTGAAGCCTTTTAATCACCTTGCAGTCACCAGGCAACCTGTACCCCACCTTCTAAGCACAGCAGTGTCAGCCAGCAGTGGGGGAGTTCTGAGGAGTTATTTGAGGTGTAAAATAAACAGAGCTGGGCACAGACACTGGTCCTCAGCCATCTGCTGCTGCCCTGCAGTCCTGTGGTCAGGTTGTGGTGCTGAAGTGGTTAAGTTCATTAAGGTCCCAGAATTGGCACTGGGTGATTTCAAGGGGGAAACATTCAACTGGAATTTTTAAATGCTCAGAATCTTTCATCTCCTTTGCCACAGTCAGGCCCTGCCTTGGGAATTTATTGCGGTTTCACTCTGCGTTGCCTCAAACCATTCCAATAGTTTCAAAGAAGCAAAACAGTTTTCTTTTGTTGTTGCTTCCCTTCCCCTCTCCCCCCTGTGTGCCCCCCTACCCCAATTCGAGCGGCCGTAGTTTCCCATTCGGTTTGATCAAAGCTCTCTGCACCAATGTAACTTCCTGATCTTACTGGTAACAGAAGTAAATGTTTCCATGTTCCATGGAGATGGATTGCCAACTATTGACAGAGTTCTGGCATATGGGAATGATTATTTCCTAATTCCCCTTACCTTTTGATCTGTTTTACAGAGCACAGCTGCAGCTGCGAAGGCCATAAGGGAGAGTGGCATGAACCTGAACCCAGAGGTGGACGGGACGGTGATTCGGGTGCCAGTTCCCAAGTGAGTTTGATGCCTGAGCTCATCATCCTGAGGGTAACACAGCAGGCTGCAGTGAGTGCCCTTCCCAGGGTAAACATGCAGCAGTGCTGTTTTTGTAGTTCAGGTTTGGGGAAAAATCTGAGCTCTCAGAAGCGTCTTGTGAAACCTCTTTGGAGTGGCTGAGCTCTAAGTCACCACATCTTGGCATCTGATGATTGGTCTTATTTTTCATCTTCCCTCTGCAGAGGAAGCTTGGTCCTGGCTGGCTGCAGCACTTTGAGAGAGAAAGCCAAAGGCTTTTGAAGCTGTATTGCTTTAATTCAGGGGCTGAGTCTTTGCTGCCCTGCTCTAAATTCCTGGAATTACTCCAGCACAGAACAGCACTGGTGAACCAGCAGTGTTAGTGGAGAGTAGCACCTTGCTGCAGAGGGTACTCAAAGGAACTGATGAAAGTGAGAGGCATGAAATTTATAGCTTTGACAGAAAAATTTGCTCACTCTTTTGTGTAACACACAGTGTAGCCAGTGGCTGCGTGGAAAATTTGGTATAGGGCTGGAAAAGCAGAATTCCCCTGGGCAAGGGCTGAGCATCTCCTCCCTAAGCCTGTCATAAGTGTCTCCCAGCCCTTGGACAAGTCAGGAGGTGCTGCATCCTCACTTCAGTTTGGATCAGAAGGGATCCTGGCTCTGCCTGGAATGGGGGTCCATTCAGATGAAATTAGAGAGCTCCAGCATCTCCACCCACTGACATACACAGATCCTGGCACAAGGGAAATTCATGAGTTCTTGTGGATGTTTTGGACTTATGGAGCACCTGAATACCCTGGGCAGGTGTGGCTGGGCATGGTAAAGACACAGCTCCCACACAGGGTGTGCACAAACCCTTGCACGTGCACTGCCTTGCACAGGCAGGTGACTTCTTGGTAAAGATGAACCAGGTATTTCTTGTGCTGCAAATCTCCTTTAAAAAATTCTGTGGAATTTTCCCCAGCATTTTGATCAGAGAAGTCTAATTGCAGCTTTCCGTTGCTGTCGGTGAGAGGAATGACATTATCATTCTATTTGCTGATTTTCTTTCCCTGTGCTCCCTGCCCTTCCCCCATTCCTCAGGAGAGGAGGCAGAGGAGGAGGAGGGCACCATTATCTTGTAATTGCTGAGGCTCCCGGGTTGCTGCACAGTGGTTTGATTGTTAATGGGCACTTGGGTCATCCTTGAATACGAATTGCAGGGGAGGAAACTCCAAAACTGCAAATCCCAAGCTTTAACAAAATACTGTGTTTTTAAACAAATGTGTACGGTCTGTCACTCTCTTCTGTGGTGCTGCAGAGCAAAAACAAGGCTTCTCTTCCCAGGGAAGCTCTGCTGTGTGCTCCTGTGTTCCTCTCCTGTGCCAGGGTTGCAGCTCTTGGTCCCTTCCTGGCTGCTGGGAAGTCCTGAGTTAAGGATTTTGGTTTGGGAGCTGTGCCCTGGGGGAGCCCTCACTGCCACCTCCACTGACTTTTGCTCTCTAGCCCCATGTCTGGGGCTGTGGGAGTTTCAGCCACTTATCAAAAAGACAAACAGACAGTTCCAGCCTTTTAAAACCCCCTAATGAAAAAGGCAGGGCAGAAGTTGTTATATCCCTCATACAATTTTTAAAATTTTCAAGAAGTTTTGCATTATTTCCAGCAGTTCATGAAAGAATATATGACAGACAGATGCAGTGAAATTGCAAAATTAGGTGTGCAAAATAAGCAACACATCAGAAATGAAGAGACAATATTAATATTGGTTCTGCAGACTTTGGTTCTTTCATGAAGAGAGGAACAGTTAAAATAAAACCAAATCCAAATTGTCTTTACGTGTTATTAAAACCACTCTTTAGTCTGACCTGTCAGCTGGACAAACGAGTCATATTTTGCCTTCTGCAGGTCCAGCTGTGCTCCAGAGTGTTTCAGCAGAGCATTTAAAAATGGAGTTTGCTTTTCAGTATTTATTCTATCCGTTTAGTTTTTGCAGTGCAGTTTTAACAGAAAAAATACACTCGTGTCGTTGGTGTTTACTTCTGCTGCCTGCCAGGATCCCTCTGCTCCCCAAGGCATTCTCCTGTTTGTGTGGCTAGCACCGCATAGGCAATATTTATTTGTATAAAAAGGAGCCTCTGAGGGTTTAAAAATAAAAAATTAAAAAAAAAAAAGGAAAGAAAAAAAGAAAACCATCCCTGGGAACGTTTGTATTGGTTGATCTCTTGGCCGAATTTGACCTGACCTTGTGTCTTTTATGGTATTGCCTCATTTTTAGATTCATCTTTTTTGGACCCATTGTGTTACACTGGATATTGTTTGTAAATCAGTAATATTTTTACACATGCTTTACTGAAAGCCAGATGACTCATATGAAAGTTTAATGACTCATTGTGAGCCTTTTTTTTCCCTTTGCCCTTTAAGACATATGCAGAGATAGCCACGATGGGGAGAAAGGACTAAAAAACTTCACTTGAAAAAACCCCAAAGCCATTCTGAGCTGCTCCTGACCATCACCAGGAGCCTCTCACTTGCCTTTTATTGAGCAATAAATGTTGCACCCTGTGTTTATCTGCAATTATGAATGCAGAGTGTTTCGTTTAGCCTGTTTTCCTTTAACTGATCCCTGTCCTCCACAGGAAATTCCTGGTGTTGGAGGTACAGAAATGGCTCTCACGCAGAGAATGTCTCATGTTGAGCTGAGCTGGGTGATCCACTCTGAGGGTCTGCTCTGCCACTCAGGGCTGGGACATGAAGGGCTGCAG
Source organism: Petroica traversi (assembly GCA_025920805.1). Taxonomy (NCBI): domain Eukaryota; kingdom Metazoa; phylum Chordata; class Aves; order Passeriformes; family Petroicidae; genus Petroica; species Petroica traversi. Next base: position 8,682,039 of record JAHLSL010000016.1, read on the forward strand.
TGCTTAAACCCTGAGGGAGGCAGAAAAGAAGATGTTCCCTGTAGGGTGGTGTGAGTTGTGACCTTCCTGACGTGTCACTCTCCAGGCTTTGCCCTGGTCCTGCAGGACAAGGCTGACCCTGGGGGAATGGCAGGGATTGACCCTGCTGCTCCATGGGCAGCTGGGTGGGACCTTGTCCTCATTCCCCACCTGACCCCCTTTCCCCAAGTTCACTTCACACTTTGTTTTGGCTTTAGGAGGGGGTAGGGACAATGGTTACTAGACAGAAAAGAAAACATACCTAAGAACAGCTTAGAAGTCCCAGATCTCGGGGTAGGATTAAAACAACTGTCCTTAGAAACCTCGAGTCTGGCTCGTGTTGATGGATTCCTTAACCAGAAACAGCATCTGCTTGGAAAAGTGTCCGTTTCTGGCATTATTGGTAGCATTGCTGAGAATTTACACACAGTCTGGCTGGAACATAAAACCCGCTGAGAAACTCCCCGGCACTGCGCGGTGATAAAAAGAAATTGGTGTTAATAAAGACAGACAAGGAGGCATGAAAGCTGTGACCCCGTGCCAAGAAGCAGAGGAAATCTGGCAGTGCTGCATAAACAAAAACATTTCCTTCAAGGCTCAGCAGCCCCGGGCAGGCTGCGATACCCTCGGCACAGCTCGAACGCTGAACACAGCTGAGCAGCTCCCTCCCACCCTGCAGGACATGGCAGAGATTCCCAGCTCCCTCCTCCAGGCTGAGCAGCCAGGATTGACTCCCCAGCCCCCAAAAAGCTGCCTGAGAATGTGACCTCACACAGACCTGTGCCTGCGAGCTGGTTTTGGGGGTTCCAGATGTGCCGCAGGGCTCTGGCTGGGGAGGTTGGGTGGGAAAAGCCCTGGAGATTTTGGGGTGCAGGGACCCACGAGGATCCCTGCTCACTCCTGGTCAGGCATCCAGGCCAGGCTCAAGCCTGTGCTGACCAGAGGCCTCCTGACACGTGGTGAGTTAGGCTGGGGATCAGGGAAAGGCTCTTCCCACAGAGGCTCCCCAGGGAATGGGCACAGCCCCGAGGCTGCCAGAGCTCCAGGAGTGTTTGGACAGCACTCCCAGGCACAGGGTGGGATTTTGAGGTTGTCCTGTGTTGGACTCCTCCAGCTCAGGATATTCTGAGATTCCATGTGACCTTACCTGGCCACCTCCTTCCACAGTCCCTGGGTGCCAGGGCTGGGGCTGCTCTCTGCCAGCTTTCCTGGCAATCCCAAATTCCTGTAAATGCTGACTGGTTCTGGGAAACCTCTTCCCTCTGGCACTGTGAAACAGGGATGGCTGCCAGAGACCTGGCTGAGGGTTCAACTGTGCCCCCAGAGCCCCCCAAACCCACAGCCACTGTGGGGCAGAGCCCAGGGCCTCTCACCCCACATTTCCTGAGCTCTCTGTGGAAGGAGTTCTGGCCCCAGGGTTTTGGTGACCCAGGCTGCTGCAGCCAATTTCTAAATACTCCTGTGAAATGTTTATTTTGCAGTGTCACCCCCACGCGTTCTCCTGCTAGGGAGTCTCAGGGAGTGCACTGGGGATTTTCCTTCTCCAGGCAGTCTGGAAACTCCAAGAGCTATGAAAATAATTAATATATTTTATATAGCAGTTGACAGTGGTCAGCTGTAGGTGCTGGAGCATGACCTGAGCTGAGGGGACACAACAGCCATTCCTGAGCCTTTTTGGTGGCCAGACCTCCTCATCACCAGTTTTTAGCTTGGAATAGAAAGTTGCACATTTTTTGTGGCCCCACAGCAGTAACTGGCCCCACATCAGGGGGAAGGTTCACCTGAAGTTCTCCTGGGCTAAGGTACCTGTGGCTTACCCTGTCCAACAGCATCCTCTTGTACACCCAGGTGTTCATATCTTGGTGGGAAATCCTGGTCATGGTGAGCTGGAATAAGATTGAGAGAAAGAAAAGCTCTGTAGTTTCCAGGTACATAATTCAGGCAATTCAGGCTCTTCAGCTGCAGGGAAACAAATCCAAGTTTCAGGAGCAGATATTTCCTCCTGGCTTTGCATGGTTGTGCTTTTTAGGATGACACTTTTCAGTTCCATCTTTCAAGTCTGGAGCTGGATTTTTCCTCTTTCCCACACATGCTTTGGCAGCAGGAAGTAAGGAAAGTCTGAACATTTCAAGATGACTTTCAGGCACTGCAGCAACAAGTATAAAGCAAAATTCAGTCCAAGATCCCCGGCTTAGGGCTGGGCTGGAAATTTTCCATTCCAGGCTCAAGACTTGCTTGCCTGGGATGCTGTGCAGAGCTGGCAGATTTTCTCAGGTGGACCAAAGCAGAATGAAAACGTGCCCTGAGCTGTTCAGCCCCTCTGCCCTGGGACACTGTGTCTCCACACTGAGCCAGCTCCATCTAAAACCAGCAGCTCTGTGTGTCCCTGGGCAGGACAGCACCAGTTGGAGAGAATCACTCATTTACCCAGAGTCCTTCACAGAAAAGCAATCTGGCTGTGCTACACATGACACTGCTTTTCCTTGTGGTGTTTTTCCTCTCTAGGGTCACGAGGGAGCACAGGGAGAGCCTGGCCAAGCTGGCCAAGCAATCCACCAACAAGTCCAAAGAGGCCCTGAGAAAGGTGCGAAGCAAAAGCATCACCCAAGTGAAGAAGTTCAAGAACAAAGTGTCAGAAGATACCATCTGGCTGCTAGAAAAGCAGGTAATTTTCCTTCTGCCCTATGATGGTGTCTCACAGCTCAGTGGTGAGTTTGTCCCAGCCCTTGCTGACAAATCCCCAGCACTGGGAACCCAGCAGGACATTGGGCAGCCCTGAATGGGCTGAATTTTTGGAGCTGGCAATGACATTTGTATCTGCTTTTTCTTCGTGAGATGTGGGGCTTCAATCTCAAAGCCAGATTTAAGATATGAACCATTGTAAGCTGATCTGGGGAAAAAAAATTTCCCCAAAGCTTTTGTACTACAAGGGACTGTTGCACAAAGCAGCAGAATTTAGGGAACGAAACAATCCATGACTGTGGCTGTACCACCACTCCTGCAGTGCCTGGCTGCTGCAAACTGGTGTTAATGAGCATTGCTCCAGTTGTTATTAATGAAAAGGCTTGCAAGATTATCTCTGTTCAGAGTTTTTGGCTCCAATTCAGGAAAATACTTAAGCACATGCCTAATTCCCTAAGAGCAGATGTCACTAAAGTCAATTACTTGGGCATAAACTCAGGCACAAGCCTAAGTGTTCTGCTGAATTGATGCCTCTGAAGGCAGGCCATTACTTCTTAGCTGTTTGTTTATTAACAGCTAAAGTTAGATACATTGCAAATGCTCTGGGACAGTTCTCTGTGTGCTCACAAAAATAAACATGGATATACAGAGCATTTGTGCGAGCAGGAAAAATGGCCATGCCATTGTAACCAAATCCTGTGGGGAAGCAGCTCTCCCACAGCACACAGATGGTTTTCTGCACTGGTAGAGGTAACATCTCCAATGGAATTTTTTTCTTGTGCCCAAATTTTTCATCTTGAGCAAAGGTCATTGTCAGACCTTGGGGAAAAGCAGAACTTAATCCTGTGAAACCAGTGCATCACCCCTGGTGTGCTGCAGTCTTTACCTGCCTGTACATTTTCATCCCTTTTGCACACTGGCCACATCCATCTCTTGTTACCAAGAGAGCTGATCCCCAGGCAGGGCTTGAGCAATCTCCACTTTATTCCTTTTTGCATGAAATAAGCAGGTTATTCTGTGATGTGTGAGTTCCTGGCACGTGCACAGGACATGAGCTGTGTGTTCCCATCCTGCTGCAGGGGTCCCAGCACCAGCAGGGCTCTGTCTCTCTCTGTTAAACTGACCAAGCCACTTGTGCAGCTCGGCCAGGATTTTGTGTGGGCATCTCTTTTCAGAGCCTTTGCCCAGCCCCTGCCCTCACAGTCCCACACTGGCACAGATTCCTGAGGGCTGGTGGGAACCCCCAGGAAGAGCCACTTATTGCCCCAGCATTGTTGGGGCTTTATTGGGACTTCAGGCTTTGTTCCAGAGGGTGATTCTCTCACCCTTTCAGCTCACACAGAGCTCTGATTTGAACTGTCTTGCCACAGATCCAGCAAATGGCAGACGAGGCTGCCACAGAGATGGACAAGCTGCTGGCAGCAAAGACCAAGGAGCTGCTTGGATAAACAGAATCCCAATGGCCACACTCCCCTGGAGCAGGAAGGACTGCACCACCCAGCACCCAGCTCTGCCCAGCCACAGCAGCCTCAGGATGGGCAGGGGCAGCTCGAGCAGCTCTGGACCTTGGCTGCTCCCACTGCCCACCTTGGGCTGTGCTGCAGGGAGGGGGAGCTCTCCTTGCTGTCCTTTATCCAGGTGGGAACAGGACTGGATGAACTGAGATCAAAAATAAAACACCAGGAAGGAGAACTGGGAACTGCTGGAGACACAGGGGAAGGACTGCCCTGCTCACCTCGTGCCCCATTTGTGCTCTGCACCATCAGCACAAGAGGAGCCTGCCTGTCCTGCTGCAAACCTCAGCATTGATTTTTGGTTGAAATAAAGTCACAGTGAGGTGTGGAGCAGCAGCCCCGTGGCAGCCAGGCCCTGGTTGGTTTGTTCCCTTGGGTTTGTGCGTTCCAAAGCAAGATCCTGCCTTGGCCAGGGCTGGAGCTGCCAGCAGAGTGGGTGGGATGAGGGAGCTCAGCAAGGGTGGGCAGGGGCTCTGTGGGGAGAGGAAGCAGTGCTGTCAGCAGGGCTGCTCTAACCAGCTCTGAGAAGACCTAAAGCTGACACAGGAGCTTCCCAAAAGCAGCATCTGCCTCCCCAGCCATCTCTGAATCTGTGGCACCACAGCTCTGCACAAGCAGAGCAGGTCCTGAGCCCATCACACAGCTCAGCTCCTCTCTTAGAGCAGGTACTTCCCAAGGACAGCAAAAGGCCTCGGTGGTGGCAGGAGCAGGAAGGTGGTGGCAGCCCCCAGCCCTGCTCCCCAGGCATTTGGGTTCAAAGAGCACCGAGTGCTCTGCACTCCTTAAATAAACAACTCCCCAAAAGTTAGTTTGTGTGCCGCAGGGAGGGGGAGGAGGATGAAGGATTTGCTCTGCTAGGGCCCCACATGTCAACAATTTCTCTGCTTTGTGTATTTTGGCCAAAGCCCTTACCATGATAAATGAATAAAGGAAGATGGCGAGCCCAGGGCGGTTCCACAGCTCGGGAAATTGCTTTCAGCCCATTACTGGATTTCTTTTGACATTTATCAACTGGGCTTTTTTTTTGCCATTGTTGCAGCCTCAGCATCCCCACAGCAGCCTGGCCTGGAAGGGTTTCCCTGGTACCTGCCCAGGAGCAGCAGCTGCTGGGCTGGGAGCTGCACAAAGCCAGAGCAGGTGGAGAACTGCTGCTCATGGAGGCTCCTCCAGCCTCTTCCCTTTCTCCAAGCCCTTGGGGTGGTGGAGGCAGGCAGTGGAGCTCCAGGAGTCATGCACATGGGAATTTCCCAAATATTTACCACTACACAAGGAAAAAAACCCGTGGTTAAACTACCCTGGCACTGGGCTGGGATCAGAGCTGCCTGGATGGTTGGGGAGCCCATTTACCTGCATTCTGCACTCACCCCGTGCCCTGGAGCAGCCAGGAGCAGCCACAGGGCCCACAGAAACTGCTGTCAGCCCTGGTACCCCCAAAGCAGGGCAGGCAGCACAGGAACCCGGGGAGCTGTGCCCCCCCCAGTCCATCCTGCTCCCTGTGGGACAAGCAGAAATAAAACCACAGCCCCAGCACCTCCCAGGCACAGAGAACCACAGCAGAACCACCCAGGAGAAGAGAGGATGGGCACTCACCCCCAGCTGGCTCACAGGAGAGCTCCCTCTTTCCCTTTGCAGCACGAATCACCTGCTGCTCCACATCAGGAGCTGCAGCACGAGGTTTACCC
>JAHLSL010000016.1:8696213-8713738 GCA_025920805.1 Petroica traversi
GGGACGCACGACAGGGCTGGACACCCGCCAGGACCGCGGCCACCCCGGGCTGAGGGGCAGTGCCCGGCTGCTTCTGGCAGCTCCCGGCCGGGACGGAGCTTCCCCAAAGAAAGGGTGACAATGCCCCGTGCGTGCTGGCAGCCAGGGCCCTTCCCGCTGTCCCCAAAACACACGCCCAGTGACGCTGCAGCTCGGAGTGAGGATGGAGGGCTGGGAACAGCAGCGATGGCTCTGTGGCTTCAGCCATCCTTTCGTTCCTATGCCCATGTGCTGTAGGAATTCACCACATGCTGCCCAACCCCAGGCACACTAGGAGATGTCGAGGAATAATGCTGGTTATGGCAGGCACCCACTGAGCACGTGGTTAAATTAAACCCTTTCTCAAATCCCATCTGTTCCATCCCCAGCCCCTACAGTGCAGGTTCCTGCAGATCCTTACCCAGGGCATTGATTCCAGTCCCTTTCCTGTGAAATTACGTTCCTCCCTTTAGAAAAGTGCATGGAGTTGGGACCCTTGTCAGATTTTACAGTTCCTCTCTGCAGTAACATCCTCAGCAAAACAAGCCCAGGCACATGGGCTGCATCTCTCGAGGGTCTCTGGCCACCTCTGTTCAGATGGTGCTGATGATGACTCCATCTCCAGAAGCCTGCCCAGGCCAACCTTCCACTGTGGGAAGTGAGGTGCCCATGTCCAAGGAGTCCCCAAAATGTGTCTGCACCCCTTCCCACCCCATCCTGCCAGGAGAGCAGGGATTCTCAGTGTTGGAGCAGCTCGTCCTGTGCAAAACCAGTGACCTCAAGGTGCAGACTTTCCTGTTTTGACTGTGAACATTGCAGAAAGGGAGCATGAGCTGCATGGATCCGTGGCCATGCAGAGGGCAGCAGTGTCAGCTCTGCAGGACCTGCAGGACTTGGATGTGGCAGGTGCAGCCACCTGGGTGACCCCAGTGCTGAGTGACCCTGGTGTGGCTGGGAGGTGGCAGATGCCCCACTGCAGGGCACATCAGCCACATCTGCTGAAAGGACCGTCCCCAGGGGACAGAACTGGCTGTCACTGGCTGGGCTGGACTGCAGGTGGAGGGGACAGGCAAGGGACAGCCTCTACACAGCTCCTTCTCTGGCTTGGCCATCTCTTTGCATGTGCCTTATCTTCCTGAGAAGTTCCTCTGGGGCAGCTGGGGCCAGTGTTTGTGTGTCCTGCGGAGCACAGGACAGGGCCTGGGGACGTGCTGGGGACACACGTGCCTGAAGCAGCTGGGACAAATGCAGTGCTGGAATGGTGCAGCCCTGGAGCTGAGTGCTGCACACCACGATCAAAGCAAATTTCACTACGTGGGGGAAAAAATATACCTGGGATACATGATATACATGAAAGGACGGCGTTTTTCCAAGCCTTAATTAGGGAGGGAGATATCTGATTGAGAAATTAGGGGAACTGTGCTGTGCCCTGAGGTGCTGTCAGCAAAGCATCCGGGCTCTGCTTCTCCCCAGCATTGCACCAGGAGGACCACAGCCCTAATCTGGTCCTCGGATCTGCTCTCAAAGACCAAATAACAGGATGTCGGGCTAGGCTGCGATCTCCTGCTCACTTCTATTTGCTGCTCAGAGCACTCCACTTGACTCCTCACTGGCTGCACCTTGGCTCTGAGCCGCGCTGTTTGTTCTCTGTAGACTTTTCCTCTGGCTGTGAGCGGAGCCAGGCTGGTCCCATGGTGTTTCTCAGTTTTCCCTGCAGATATTGCCCTTGGCTGCTCCCTTGCCTTCAGGGGGGGAGTTTTGTTCAAGTGCTCCTGCAAAGTAAACCTGGCTGTCCTCTCAGCAGCCATTGCACAACTCCCGCTGCCAAACAGGAGCAGTGGCAGCACCCTGACATCACCGTGTGCCCCAAATCCTGCTGTGTGAGGGCAGGTGGGAACCTCTGGCACAGCTACTTTGCATTGGTGTCTGTTCACATTGCCCGTGGGGCTCGCTGAGAGCCGGCCCGGGCTGCAGAGCGGTGCCAGCTGCCCTGGAGAGCCCTGGGGCTGTGTCACCCCTCCAGCCCATCCCGGGCAGGCAGCCTGGCTCAGGTGCAGGGGGAGGATCACCGAGCCCACGTGGAACGCAGCTGCGGCCCTGGCACGCTGCTCCTGCTCGTGGTGCTGCCAGAAGTGCTTGCAGATGACAATCTGGCTGTGGAGTGAGCGCTGTGAATAGTTCGTGGGCCCGAGAAAACCTTCCTGGATCAGAAAAACAAGTGCGTAAGCGTTCTATGGTCTTCAAAGCCTGCGGCCGTGGGGCCGTGTCCCATCGAGCGAGCCCGGCTCCGTCCCGGCCGTGATTCACCCCAGGTTGCTTTGGCTGCGGTTTGCAGAGCGGATGTTGTCCCCGAAATCTGGCATTTTTCAGCGGTGATGGAGCGTGAGCACGGAGGGGCCGCGCTCCCTGGGCGCGCTGGCAGCGGCTTCCCCATACCTGGAGCCGTCCTGGCAAGGCCAGCGCAGGATTCCTGGCCGGGGTGTGGAGAGGCAGGAGCTGCTGCAGAGGGAGGCTCCGTGAGGATGTGAGGGGGTTGGTGTCGCGGGCCAGGACACGCTCCATCCCCTTCCCACCCTTTTGGCTGGAACACGCTGCTCCCACCCCACCTCCGGGACCCCGCGGCAGTGACACTGCGGTGAACCGTGGGAGGAGGCGGCCCGGCCGAGCCCGGCTCGCTGCCAAACCCGCCTCGGAGCAGGGCTCGGCACGACGTGCCACGGATCCCCGCACCGGGAGGGACCCGGCTGGGCGAACTCCTCCTGACTCCCCGTATCAGCTGGAGAGACGGGGCAGGACACGACCTGCAGTGGCGGAGCCTGTGGCACGGAGCATCCTCCCAGCCCTGTGGCTGCGGCGCCCACAAAAGCCCGGCTTCTCCCGGATTGCACCGGGCACGGCACGGGGCTGCTCTTCGGGTCTGCAGCAGAGCCAAGTGTGGAGATAGCGGCGTGGGAATAGCCCAGAGGATGCTCCAGCTGCACTGCAACACCTCCCCCTTTCCAGAAATTCCCATCTTGCAAAAATCTGAACGGGTGGTCTGACCTTAATTTGTCTGAGATAAATAAGATCCTGCCTGCTGCCTCCCGTCTGGAGACATGAAAAGATCCGAGATGAAAGGGAGCCCGATGGAAATGCTGGGAGCTGAACGTGTCTTTGCAAGTCGGGCCCGGGGCTACAGGGCTGAGCACAGCCCGGCAGAGCTGCCGGCTGAGCCCCGGGCTCCCAGGCAGCCCCTGCCCTGCCTCGAGTCTGTGGCTGATGGGAGACCGAGCAACTTCACAAAATTAGCTTTGTTTTTCAAAGATGTTAATTTTTAGCTGCAATTTCCTATGGGAAAAAAAACCAAAAAGTGGTTTCTGTTCTGCATGCCCGTCCCTCCGCCCCAGCATTGGAACCTGTTCCCAAATTCCAGAGGAACCTGAAGCAAGTCTGGCAGGGATCTGGTGAGCTCAGGAGCCACATGGAGCAGCTGATGGGCTCAGGAGAGGTTCCTCCATCAGCTGTGACACTGGGCACACTGGCAGTGGCTGTTGGTCTCCTGAGCACTCAGGGTGTGCTGCCCATCCCCATTCCCACAGCCAGCAGAGCTCTGTCCCTGAGTGCTGTGTGTCCCGCTGGGGCTGGGGCCTCCAGTGTGCTCTGACACAGCCAGGTGTGCTCCTGGAGAGCTGGGCTTCAGGCATTCCCCTCCTCCTGGAACAAAGACTCTGTCCAGGGGCTGTGGGGACAGATCTGGCTTGGTCAGGCTGAGGACACCACTGGTGAGGATTTTAGGAGGTAGCTGTGACAGAGGGCATCCCAATTTCCAGAGCATTCCTTGGGCTGCTGGAAGGCAGAGGAGTCTCTGGCCACCCTGGGCCGTGTTTCTCTTTCTCCCGAGTTTTGCTGCTCTTGGAGGGCCTGCGGGTGGAGGAGTTACAAGGATCTTCCTGCTCCCAGACAGATCGGAGAGGCTTGGAGGGGATGGTGCTGCCCCGGCGTGGGAGCTGCTCTGTGCCAGGGGGGTCTCCCTGCCCCACGTGGTCCCACCGCCCTGGGAAGGGCTGGAAGGGGCGCTTATCTCGTCCCTGCAGGCTGGGCATGAAGGTGGTGGAGGAAGGGGCTGGGCGGGAGCCGGGAGGGAGCCCGGAGAGGCCCCTTCCATCCGCTGGGGGGCGGCGGGCGCAGAGGGGCCCTGCCAAAGCAAACTGCCCTGACAATGGCTGTTGTTTTAACACGGAGCCTGTTTGCTCGGCTTGATCCCGGGCTGGGGCTCCGGGGGCACAGCAGCCCCCAGGCACAAAGCTACACCCCCAGGCACAAAGCTGTACCTCCAGGCACAAAGCTGCACCCCCAGGCACAAAGCTGTACCTCCAGGCACAAAGCTACACCCCCAGGCACAAAGCTGCACCCCCAGGCACAAAGCTGTACCTCCAGGCACAAAGCTGCACCCCCAGGCACAAAGCTGTACCTCCAGGCACAAAGCTGCACCCCCAGGCACAAAGCTGCACCCCCAGGCACAAAGCTGCACCCCCAGGCACAAAGCTGCACCCCCAGGCACGGGGGAAACCACCACAGAAGGGCAGTGCTCGGCTCCTGCAGCACAGCTCCTCCTCTCCTGAGCTGTGTCCGAGGCAGTGTCCCCTCTTGAGGAGCAGGGAGCCACCAGACGCAGTGATGAGGTGGCTGATGGTGACATCTCTCTCTCTCTCTCTCCCCGCAGTGAATCCCTGCTGCTATTTCCCCTGCCAGAACCAAGGGGTGTGTGTGAGGGTCGGCCTGAGAGGATACGAGTGTGACTGCACACGGACGGGATACTACGGCGTCAACTGCACCTCCCGTAAGCCCTGTCCCGGGATGTGGCACCCGTGGGTGCCAGGGCAGCCTTGTGCCCGCAGCACCCACTGGCAGCAGGTGTGGGTGGGCTGGCTCCTCAGCGGGGAGAGTCACTTGCCCGGTCTGTTTCCCCCAGCTGAGTTCTGGACACGTCTCCACAGCCTGCTGAAGCCCAGCCCTGCCTTCTACCACTTCATCCTGACCCACTTCAAGTGGTTTTGGGACATTATCAACAGCACCTTCATCAGGGACACGCTCATGAGGCTCGTGCTGACAGGTGAGGGGTTGGAGAGAGTCTTGGGGTCCAGCAGGACTCAAGGACCCCCTGGCATGAGCAGATGTGTGGGATAGCAGGGCTGCAGTGATGCTGAGCAGCTCCTGTGAGCAGGGTGGGTATTAGGCTTGAGTCACCTCACCAGAAGACCCAGAAGGTTGTCCCCCTGCCCTCCCATCACCCTGTCACACTGTCACTGTGCCCAGGGGGGCTGCCCAGCCAGGTTGCAGTGGGGTGTAGGGGGTCCCCAGCACTGTGCCAGACTGCCAGCTGGCTGGAAAACATGAGCAGCACTTGGCATGCTGCACTCCCTGGGCCAAGGGGCTGTTTCACAGCTGCACAGAAAGCAGCCTGTGGAAATATGGCCCTTGTTACTCATGTCCCCATATTCATCACTTTGCATAAATATTTAGGTTCCAGCTCTTGGAGCCGTAGCGACACGCTCACAAGGTTCCGGCCCTTGGCTTCACCATTTCTATGGGTTTGTCATCTCATTCATCATCCAAGAATCCACTTAGCACATTAGCACGAGCCCTCCTTTGCTGCAGGGAATTGCAGCCTTTAAAAGGCTCAGAGCAAAGCCCCAGATGCCCACATGCCTCCACTGCTGGTACCTTTCTTGTTTTGGGGTGTCAGAGGCAGCACAGAGCAGGCGGGCAGGGACCAGTGGCAGAGCCTGTGGGGTGCTGCCTCAAGCCCTACAGTGGTGATTCCCCTCTCTCCTTTCAGTTCGTGCCAATCTCATCCCCAGCCCCCCCCACTTTCAACTCTGACTATGGCTACATCAGCTGGGAGGCCTATGCCAACGTCAGCTACTACACCCGTGTCCTCCCGCCCGTGCCGGACGACTGCCCCACGCCCATGGGGACCAAAGGTATGTGACTGGCCCGGGGGACCTGCACCCTGAGCGTTTCCCACCCAACCACCTGGGTGGGACACATCTGCAAGGCAGCACTGGCAGTGCCACGTGCCACCGTCCTGCCCAGGCTGGCTCCACAGCAGGAGGAGCTTGATGGCATCTGGGTTGCTGCTGGGACAGCTCAGGCTGAGCTGCTGGGACATGCCATGGCCTGTGTGAGAGGGCTGTGAGGTGCCTGTGCAGATAACTCTGTGCCTGATGCTGCAGCAGACACCACCAGCAGCCCTGCAGTCAGCACCAGTGCCCAGCTGGGTCAGCACTGGGCATCTGCCCTGAACCTCCATCCTTCACAGGGAAGCTGCAGCTCCCCGACCCCCAGCTCCTGGCAGAGAGGTTCCTGCTGCGGCAGAAGTTTGAAGCTGATCCCCGAGGCACCAACATGATGTTTGCCTTCTTCGCCCAGCATTTCACCCACCAGTTCTTCAAGACATCCGGGAAGATGGGACGCGGCTTCACCAAGGCGCTGGGGCACGGGGTGAGGGCAGGGGGCAGCAGGAGAGAGGGGTGCAGGGCCCGTGTGCCTCTCAGAGCAGCCTCCATGCCCTGCTCTCCCCACAGGTGGACCTGGGAAACCTGTACGGGGACAACCTGCAGCGGCAGCACCAGCTGCGACTCTTCCGGGATGGGAAGCTGAAATTCCAGGTACAGCCTGGCACAACTGAAACACCACCCAGCCCTGTGGGCCAGGGTTGTTTGAAGCCCACATTCCTCCAGCAGCCCTTGGCAGACCCCAGGCCTGATTCCCTGTGTGGCTGCTGGCTGGGGACAAGCTTTGGGGTGCAGCTGCTCTGACAGCAGCAGGCATTTGGCGCTGTATGAGGGAAGTGTTCCCATTCCATTCGCCTTTTGCAGGAGAGCAGATGAGGTGCTCTTGTGGAGGGCAGGCATTACTGGGATGCTTTTGTCCCCTCTGCCCTTTCTGGCATCACTTGTTGTGCCCCCAGGTGGTGGATGGAGAGGTGTACCCGCCCCTGGTGACCGAGGCCCCGGTTCACATGGTGTACCCGTCGGGCGTGCCCAAGGAGCAGCAGCTGGCGGTGGGGCAGGAGGTGTTCGGGCTGCTGCCGGGGCTCTGCGTGTACGCCACGCTCTGGCTGCGAGAGCACAACCGGGTCTGTGACCTGCTCAAGCGGGACCATCCCACCTGGAGCGACGAGCAGCTCTTCCAGACGGCGCGGCTCATCCTCATCGGTGAGAACGGCACCGCCCTGTCCCCTCCCCGGGCGGCCCCCGAGGACTCGCGCTGCTGGCCAGCCTCTCTTTGAGAGTAATGACCAGAGGCAGTTCTTCTGGCAGACTCCTGGGGATCGTGTTTTGGTCCATGTAGCAAAAAATGGCTTTGGTCCATCAAAAATGTTCAGGAGGAGGTGGATGGTTGTGGTGAATGTGGGTAACACCTCAGGCACCGAGCTGGTGGCTCCTGCTGCTGCCAGCTGCTCCTTTTCTCTGCCCAGGGGAGACCATTAAGATCGTTGTTGAAGACTACGTCCAGCACCTCAGTGGGTACTACCTGAGCCTCAAGTTCGACCCCGAGCTGTTGTTTGGGTCACAGTTCCAGTACCGGAACCGCATCGCGGTGGAGTTCAACCAGCTCTACCACTGGCACGGGCTGATGCCCGACTCCTTCATCATCCAGGGGCAAGAGTACAGCTACAAGCAGTTCCTCTACAACACCTCCATGCTCATGGACTACGGCGTGGAGGCACTGGTGGAGTCCTTTTCCAAGCAGATAGCAGGAAGGGTAAGGCCCTGCTCTGCCCTCCCTGCCGTGGTGGGGCTGTGCCACCCGGGAGGGACACTCAGGCAGTGGGATACGAGTCTGCCCAGGGCAGCACCTGATGGGCACGTCAAGAATCCCAGGTGCTTACCCTCGGTGCTCTGTAGTAAACATCCCGGGGATGCCAGGAGCCTGTGGGAGCCGGGATGTCCCCAGCCCGGCTGTGCAGCAGTGTCTGGCACTGTTCTTTGCTGCCATCGCATGGATGTTTTCTTCCAAGCGATTGCGGCTCCATTCCTGAGCCTCCTTTCTTGTGCCAAGCAGCCCAGCTGAGGCTGAGCCTGAGGCCCTTTGGGCATTTGGGTTCTCCATGTGAGGCTGAAATCTTCCTCGTCCTCCCAGGTCACTGGGTCACTGTCCATCCAGGACTTCTTCTGCACCATTCCCTGCCCTGGAAACAGGGCTGACCTGACCAAGCTGCTCTACAGCTGTTTTTTGCACTGTCCACTGGTTCCCCATCCTTTTGCAGCTGCAATGATGGGCTGGTGCCCACAACATGGCCCCAGGACATGGATGCTTTATTGTGTTGGCTCCTGGAGCTGGTGCTGGTGCTGCCTCGTGCCTGACATGTGCTCCTCCTTGTGCTCTCCCCTCCAGATTGGTGGGGGACAGACCATCAATGCCAACGTCTTGCACGTGGCCATTGGGGTCATCAAGGAGTCACGGCAGCTGAGGCTACAGCCCTTCAATGAGTATCGGAAAAGGTTTGGCATGAAGCCCTACAAGTCCTTCCAGGAGCTGACAGGTAGGGCTGCAGTGCTGGGGCAGGGTAGATGCTCTGTGCTCTGTGCCCATGGGTGGGTGTGAGGCCATGAGCTGCCCCTGGGCTTGCCCAGCAGAGCAGCTGCTCCTGCCCATCCCATCCCAGCCCCACAGTGGGGCAGACTGGGCTGATGCAGGGGATGCAGGGTCCTTCCTCCTGGTGGCTGGGACTGGTCCAGGGAATAGCTCCTGGCCTGGATGACAGGCTGGCCACTGCCTGTGAGGGAGCCACCCTCCCTTTGCTCACTGCAAGGCCAGTCCATGCCAGGCGTGATTCCCTTGCTAAAGCACTCTGATGCTCCCTTGGTGCAGGAGAGGAAGAGAAGGCAGCAGAGCTGGAAGAGCTGTATGGAGACATTGATGCTCTGGAGTTTTACCCAGGCTTGCTGCTCGAGAAACCGCAACCCAATGGCATTTTTGGGGAAAGCATGGTGGAGATTGGAGCTCCATTTTCCCTGAAGGGGCTTTTTGGAAATCCCATCTGCTCCCCAGAGTACTGGAAACCCAGTACATTTGGTGGAAACACTGGCTTTGAGATCGTTAAGACGGCATCCCTGGAGAAGCTCGTGTGCCTCAATGTGAAGAAGTGCCCATACGTGGCGTTCCATGTGCCAGAGGCTGCAGAACACGGCAGCCCCCGGGCTGCTGGATCATCCACAGAGCTCTAACAGGGATGACCTGCCCAGGTAGGGACTGTCCTTGCCCTGCTGCAGGCTGAGCTGAGCTCCCAGCCTGGTGCTGAGTGTGCTCCTATTCCTTCCTGCAGGGAACGGCGGGGACAGGGACCTGCCAGCCCTGTGCTGAACAGAAACAGGACAGGAGATGGTCCCATCCTGGGTGTCCTCCATGCCAGCCCTCGAGGAGAGGCTGCTCCCTGCTCTCTGAAAAGCTCAACTGCCTCGGGAGTGTGGCTGCCAGCTCTGTCCTCAGCAGACTCAGCTCTCTTGCTAGTGAATTCCTTGCACGAAGCAGCTTTGGGGCTCCCCAGTGGACACTCTGGATTCCCCAGTGCTTTGTCACCTTCCATCCCTGCTGCCTTCCAGCACCACCAGCAGCCCCTCTTCCAGAGGGGTCATATCCACGTTATGCCTGAAAACCCCTTTTGGAATTAGAGAAAAGCCTAAGACTGGAAAAATTTCATTTTAGTTAACTGGCTAGCACTGACTTAATTCTTAGTCACCAGAAGTCACATTTTTCTTCACACATCTATTTCCAGTAAAGTGACCATTTTTTCTGCTCAGAATGTGAGCCCAGAGCCCAGGAAGCAGTCCCTCCTCCCCTGCTGCACCTGGTGAAGCAATGAGCTGCTGAGGATGCAGGAGGTGCCAGCATGCAGAGGGACAGGGAGGACACAGTTCGTGCTGCCCAGCAGCGGCTGAGCTTGCAGTAGGAGCCTGTTCTGATCCAATTCCCAGCACCCATGCTCACCTGGGAGCAGGGACCAAAGCAGTGCCTCTCCTGGAGGAGACCAGAGAGAAGCAGGAGGTCAGATCTCCAGACCTCCTGTGTGACACTGGCTTGGACCCTGGCATGTGCCACTGGGGGTACTCAGAGTGAGATGCTACCTCTGTGCACACAAAGGGATGGAGGCTCTCCCATCCCACCATCATCACCCTTCACTGCAACCCCAACAGCTCAGCAAACACATCCTCACAGCACACAGAGCCTGCTTGTGCCTCCTCCCGAAACAGACCTCAGCCCTCACCCAGCCCAGCCACGTGGAAGCTGGCAGCCACTGTCACTGGCCTTGATCCCCATCAGATCCTGGTCAAGCTCCAGGAAAAAGGACGTTTAAAATAATAAATGATTTTGAAAACTCCTCTTATTTCTGGCTGTGCTCACCAGCGCTGTGCTGGGCCATTTCTGACTGCACCTGAAGCAATAAACGGAGGAAACATCCTCCCTTAGGATGCTTCCAAGGGGTCTCTGAGTGTCCTGAGGGGATTTGGACCTTGCTCCCCTCTGGCCACCCCCCAGTACTGCTCCAAAGCCACAGTTCAGAGTGTTTGGACAACACTCTCAGGCACAGGGTGGGATTGTTGGGGTTGTCCTGGGCAGGGCCAGGAGTTAGACTGTGTGTGATGTTTGTGGGTCCCTTCCAGTTCAGGATGTTCTGTAATTCCATGGTGACACAGCGCTTAGACCAACATTCTGTATTTCTATCACTTAAAATCTATCCACACATAAATCTGGCTGACTG
Source organism: Petroica traversi (assembly GCA_025920805.1). Lineage (NCBI taxonomy): Eukaryota > Metazoa > Chordata > Aves > Passeriformes > Petroicidae > Petroica > Petroica traversi. Next base: position 8,706,979 of record JAHLSL010000016.1, read on the forward strand.
GGTGTTTTGTAGACATAAAATAGCCACAAGCTGTAACAGAGCATGCAGCTGCAGATCCCTCCTGTGCTGTCCTGGAGGAGGGACCCTTCCTGAACCTCTGCTCCATCCCGGCAGCATTGCCTTAAATTACAGGAATTTTAGACTAGGGACGTCTAAAGGGCTCGTGCCTTGGCAGGGATGTGTTAGAACGTCACAGCAAAGGAACATCTGCAAGCAGAGACTCCCAAGGCACAAGCCTTCTCACTCACTCTCTTTAACCCTTCAGAAATGAGATGGCATTGCCAGGATGTGGGTTTTAGTTTCCTATCAGATGTGGGATCAGCAGAGAGGCTGACCCGACCCCCAAAGGCACAGCAGGCAGGTTAATCTGCTCTGTGCTCCCCTGGGCTGGCCCTGACCAGCACAGCCCAGTGCTCCCACTCCCAGCATGTCGTGCAGAAGAGCTGAGCAGCAATCCAAGAGGAGGACACGTCCTTGCCCCCCCCCCCCTGCCCCCCCGCCCCCCCCCCCACATACAGCCCCGCGGGTGACCCCCCTTCCCGGCGAGGAGCTGCTCCAGCCCCGAGCATCCTTCCCATCCCTCTGGCGAGAGGCACAAGCTTGGCTGGTTTCAGTTAAACCACAAACATCCTGCGTTTGCTCGTGGATATCGCCGGCTGCCAGTGCTGCTTTGGGACCAGCTGATAACTGCACGAGAGCCCCTGGCACACTGAGAGCAGCCTGGGTGCTCTCTGCCACCAAGGAGGAATGTGCCACTGGGAGCTAGCTCGGCTAAACCAGCTCTGGCAAAGCTGGCACCTCTTCCAACCAGTCCAGGACAGCAAAGCATCTCCCTCCTGCTAGCAGGAAAAGCTTAGAAATCGTGACTTTGAAGGACCAACAGGTGCTAAGCCCAGGCACAGCACTATTGAAATGTCCCCCAGGAGCACAGGCACTGCCCTGCACACAGAGCTTCCCCCAGCCCAGCACTGCTGAGCTCTTGTTTTCTGTGCTGTTTTTCCAGCCATGGCATTTGGCAGAAATCACTCCCACCCTCACTAGTTTGTCCAGCACAAGGTACAGCCACATCCAAGGCAGTGTTTGCATCCACACATGGTGGTGTTTGGTGTGGCCACCAGCATCACCCAGCCATGGCATGGTCTCCCTGCTGTGCTCTGGAGCCTGTGCAGAGGAGAGCACTGCCAGAAGTACCCTCTGTTTGAGCTCTTGGTAAACACAGCTCACAAGACATCCTCTTTATTTTTAAACAGGCCCCCGAGGAGCCCAGCTGTGGCTTGCCCGCGTGGGGATTGGACAGGGACAGGAGGATGGGGCTGCCTGGGTTCCTGCAGCAACAATGAAAACATCCAACTGCGGCTGTGTGGCCTCGGAGGTGATGATTCACAGAGCAGGAGGAGAAGGGCCCTGGATGGAAAAGCAATCCCCCCTTGGAAGGAGTCTCCAGACTCTCCCAGCCCACTCCAGCAGGCCCCTGTGCCGTGGGAGTCAGGCCAGTGACTGCACAGGAAATCTTGTTTGGATTTTCAGCAAAGGCATATTTTGAACATTTTACAAGGAAGAGGCAGATGGGAGGCTGGAAAAACTCAGTGTTATCTTTTCTTTGCTAACTCTTGTCCTGCACTGTCTGGCACTCATGCAGGCACCATGATTCCATGTCCATGCTGAGCTCTTTCTGGGATTTCATTCCTGCCCTCACCAAGCAGCTGCCTGTGCCTCCTTCCCTCACATTCCATGCCCGAGCTCTGCTGTTTGTGTTGGAACATCATTAACTGTGAGCAAACCCAGGTGATCCCACGATGAGAGCCTGTAACACCCATCATTCCCGGCTGCCTCCCAGCACTGAGCTGCTCCTTCCAAAACAAAACATTTCCCAGAGGCAACACGCCTACCTGACAAGTGCTTTTTCAACTCCTATTTATAGAACTCCTTGAAAATGCAACTTCAAGAAAGGGCAAAAGCAGCAGCAGCTTTTTCCCAGCTCAGCCTCCTCTCCCCCCTCACAGCCTGTGCACGAATAAGCAGCAGGGTTAGAGCACAGCTGCTCTCCCCTCACTCCCTGTGCTTGTTATATTCTTCCAGATCAATGATTAATTGGATTCAGACCTTTTTTCCTTCTCCTTTTTTGCTAGTGGCACTGCAAATCACCTCTCCAATACCTGAGCACAGGAGGTTCCTCACCAGGAGTCACCTTGCTCCAGGCCATTGGACACAGAGCAGCAGGAGAGGGTTTGATCCTGTTACAGTTGTGCTGCCATAGGGGGCAAAAAAAACCCCCACTTTATAAAAATAAAACTTCAAAGCAACTCAAGCAGACAGCTCTCCCTTGATCCCCTCTCCAAGACAGGTTTTATGATGATGCTAAAATGCACCCTGTCTGCACAACAGACTTCACTGAATGTCATCCTGGATATGAGTTACAGTTACTTTGATATTTTACTTATATGTGCTGATATCCACACACAATGATTTAATTTCATATAACTTACATAAGGGGTTTCTTTGCAGTTCTGAGATGAAAAGAAATAATCTCTCACCACATAGAAAACCTGGATTTCTGCCATTTTCCTTAAAACAGCTACAATCTGTGCCAACACAGTAATTTTAAATTACAGACTATTTATTTTTCTGCTCATACTACTTTTTAAAACACAGTTCAAAGAGATACAATTAGAAATTCTCCTCTTTCTAGCCCAAGATCCATTCTTAGTAAGATCCTATTAAGATCCACGGACACATTTGCATTTCTTCCTGGTGTTCCAAAGTGCTTTACATAAAAATTGCAATTAAATTTAATCATTAAACATGGCAATACATTGGGTCATGTATCTAGGTAATGACAGCCTACTTACCACTACTGAAGGCAGACAGAAAAGAACTTTAGCGCTGATTCAGTAATTGTAGCATGAGATGAAACTCTAAGGTTACTGAAGTCCTAATTCTGCACTTTGCCAACAGAATTCTCCTTGCTGCTGTTCAGGTCTTAGTAGCAGACAGTCTCTCTGAAGAGGCAGAGCTCACTTTCTGATCAAGTGACTGCTGTGAGCTCCAAGGATGGGCATTTTAAAACCCAAGAATGCATTAAGAGCTGTAATTGCATTTTTGTCTCACGGAAGGTTAAGGGAAGAAGAACTCTCTCCAGCTGAAAAGCAATTTTCAGGATGATGCCAGAGGTTGTCATTATTTGTAAGTGAAAGGAACAAAAATTTAAGGCCAGGTGTTAGCACAAGACACTCCCAGCAAGGAGACTGCAAATTGTGGAATGGAACATGGGACCTCACACTTTTGACTGGAGCAGTTCAGCACCAGGTTAGTAAGCCTTGAATTTTAAAAGCTTTTATTTGCAGTCTCAGTTCTTGTCTTAGGGAGTTGGTGGCCACTTCTCAACTGAAACGTGCAAGGACACTGAGACATGACAACAGACAATTTCCTAAACTGACTGAATTGTGTAAGAACTTCGTGGTAAGTAAAGTACATTTGAACTGCCTGGAAATGAGACTGCTTTAGTTGTACACATGGAATTAATATAAGAAAATGTTAGAAATTCCTTGTTATTTTTAATGAGCAGAAGTCAAAGTGCATGAAGGGGAGGAACCCACACGATGGAGGAGAGAGAACAGTCCCTAGCACAAGAACATCCCACAGCACAGCTACACCTACGGGCCCTTGGCATAAATGGCTCAGTCTATTTCCAGATCACTGTCTTCACTGTAACATGCAGATGGGTTATGTATAGAAGTCAGGAGCAGTACGTCTTTTTCTGGCAGCAAACCACATTCCTGCAGAAAAGCCTCCAGGTCTACAGCAAAAAAATCTTCTCCCAGCTGGTCAGTGATGCGCACGAAGTTGCCAATGAGCTCCCCTGCCTTGTAGACCAGCAGAGCTGGCAGGGCATTGTTAGTGAAGCGAGTGCTGGCACCAATGAGTGAGCTCTTCACTCTGCAGAATTTCACTGTTGGGTACTCAGCAGCCAGGCAGATCATGCAGCCGTTCAGGGATTCGGTGCCAGGGATGTCATCTTCATAAATATGGATCATGATCAGTGTGCTCTTATGCTCTTTGTCCACGGTGTCCAGAAATGCTTCTCCACTGGTGATCTCAAAGACCTGCTTGAATTGCTGCCCACTGTACAACTGCTGCCTCATCTCCTCCATCCTCTGCTTCCTGTAGCGCTGCAGGAATTCCTCATCATCCTCATCGCTGTGGATCATGTTGTATTCTTGTAAAGTCATCTAAAAAACACACACAGGGATCCCTGAAAAACATCTGCACCACTATATGGGTCACTTACATAATGAGAATGTAAATTGAGAGGATTAATGTGGGTCACTCATCTTTAATAACAGCAAAGTGCAACTCAGGAAGGCTCAAGCACCCTGTGTATTACACTCCATTGTGATCTAATTAGAAACCATGTCCAGTGGGAGCAGCGATTTCAGCCCTGGGTATTCCAGTTTCCACAAGCTGCACTAATAACACAAGTGGCTGTTCCATGCTCCCACTTTAATCCAGGTTAATGGTGGCCATGTGCTTTCACCGAGCTGGGAGCACTGATTAGGAAACTGAGCCTGACCTAAGATGAGCTTTTTTCTCATCAGTTTTTCTAGATTTTTAGTTAACATTTACTGGTACCCTTGTGCCTGTAGAATTGAAATTAAGAGGATTTTATGCATTTTATATCCGTTCACTTGCTTCATTAAACTTATCTGCATCACCCAAGATACAGGAGAGCACAGCCAGCTTTCATCATCTGAAGGCAGAAACGTGTCTGCAAATTAGTAACTTCTCTGACTACAACTCAGGGCCTGTTTACAGCCCAGCTGATTAAAACCACCCACGACCTCCAATGTCTTCAATTTCTGGAGCTCAGAGTTGAATTCTCAACTCCCACTTACGAAATACTAAATCAGAAAGGGCTCCCAAGCTTGTTTCAGGCAGGGGAAGCAGCATTCATAGGTTTGCTGTACAACTCTTCATATTAATCCCTGAAGTTGACTTATTTGATCAACAGATGAGAAATCTGAAAAAAGGTCTTGGACTTCTTAGGTATTGCAGCTAAGTCACTTAATCGTTATCACAGGCAAATGAAACTCTTGAATATTTAAGTGGCATTTTCATTCCTTTGTGCCAGCCTACCTTTCCATTGATTTTTTCCTGAAGCTCTTTCTGCTTCTGCTTGTCAGCCTCCTCATCCAAGTGAGACCTGCAGGTCATGGACAGCTTCTTAATGAGCCGCTCCATCTCCCTGCGCTGCTCCTGCCGCTGCTCCGTCTCCAGCTGCTTAAACCTTCGCCAGTCATTGATGACTCCCTTGGGACCTGGAATTAAGTGTGCAGGCATTCAGTATAAAAAATACAGTACAGTTTTACCCACCATTTACAATCAAGGAATCATTTATAAATCAGTAAAACAGTGGCCCTGCCATAAATGTTTTTGTAGCTACGCAAAACACTGAAATGAAAAAGTCGTTTGCCGTTTGCACGTCCTTGAGTTTGCATCCATTTTTTTTAATAAGAAGGCTATGGTTTATTAAACCAGGCTGCACTTGTAATTGTCCCAGAGATTAGTATCTGTGCTCTTGAAATAGAACCACCAGCCCACAAGAGTTCCCCCGTTGTTACCATGGCTTTCATCAGGACAAAAATAATGATATATTATCAACCAAATTGTACAAATCAGCCTTGTCTCAGCTTTCTATCCAAAGCCTGACTGCTCCAGATACAGCGCTGAATTCTCTCACAGGGGATGTCAAACATTAAAAAAAGAACAGCTATTAAAATAAGGTTAGACAACAGCCAGGAATTGATTGCTCTCTGACTCAAATATGCACAAACCCAGGAGTTTCATTTCAAAAAACAAATTTTAGAAGAACATACAAGATTTCCAATAAACAAAGGATTTACAACAGAATTACATTGGTATGAAGATACCTGTGTTGACAGCGCTGCCATCGCTGCTGAGCTCCACCTCGCCCACACTTTCAGGAATGTTGCTCTCCCCTTCTTTATCCTCCTTCTCACTGTCTTCATCCTCACCCTCACTGCTGCTGTAGTAATACTGCAGCTTCTCACCAAGCAGTTTATCATCCGTAGTAGTCATTATGCTCTAAAAATAAAATAACAAAACAGAGGATGCATTTCTAATCAAACATGCATGATGATGGTCCTTTACTTCCTCAGGGCAGTTTTTAACCTCAGGAGTACACAGCCCTGATGCAGTCAGTCACCAGGGTTAATTCTTAAGCCACAGTTTCAAACTCAATTTAAAATCTTAGAAACTCATTGGACAGCTCCATCAGGCCGATTCCCAGGCATTGATTATTATAATAAATAAATTATTTGACAAGAATTTATTTGAGCTTAAAAACTGTCAGTATAATTAAGTAAATGAAAATATTCTGACCTGTATTCTTTTCCCGTCTTTCAGAGGCAAGCTTCTACCAAGATCTGGAAGAAGAAATTTTAATCAGATCAGTTGATTTGGGCTCAAGCTTGACTGTGCAGGGGTCTCCCAGCCAGCCCAGGCCGTGTGTGTGACACAGACCCCTCCATCAGCCCATGGACACAGCCCGGTTCCCGGTTTTCCAGCCGAACGCTGCAGGTTCCGCGGGAGCTAACCCTACATTCAGCCGATTACAGCGCCAGATGGCCCGGGATTACCGGGATCGGCTCGCAGCAGAGCCGGGCCTGGGCCAGGACACGCCGGGCCGCGAGCAGGGCCGGTGAGACCCGCGGGCCCTGAGGAACCGGCTCAGCTCCCACCG
>JAHLSL010000016.1:8714138-8739344 GCA_025920805.1 Petroica traversi
ATCCCCCTCAGGAACCGCTCCGGCACGGTGGGATCCCCCTCAGGAACGGCTCCGGTACGGTGGGATCCCCCTCAGGAACGGCTCCGGCACGGTGGGATCCCCCTCAGGAACCGCTCCGGCACGGTGGGATCCCCCTCAGGAACGGCTCCGGTACGGTGGGATCCCCCTCAGGAACGGCTCCGGCACGGTGGGATCCCCCTCAGGAACCGCTCCGGCACGGTGGGATCCCCCTCAGGAACCGCTCCGGTACGGTGGGATCCCCATCAGGAACGGCTCCGGTACGGTGGGATCCCCCTCGGGAACGGCTCCGGTACGGTGGGATCCGCCCCGGGAACGGCTCCGGCACGGTGGGATCCCCCTCAGGAACCGGCCCGAGCACCCGGCCCCGCTCCCCCCTGACCTCCCTCCCCCCCGCCCCTGCTGATGACAAACAGCCCATTAAGGTGGACAAATAATTTTTATTCGTGCATGCAAATACATGTCAATACTGCAAACTTCTTCCATCGAGTCTCTCAAACACCGAACCGGGATGCTCTATCCGTGCCCAGCCAAAGCTACAACCTCTGCACGTCAGTGCTACAGCGACACACGGGCCCCGCCGGGGCCCCCCTACTCTAACACGAAGGGAAACATTACCATTGGGAATCAAAACCGAAATAAACGGAATAGAATTTACTCCCCCATATATCCCCATTTCATTTTACAGATTTTTTTTTTCTTTAAATTATAGTTTTAAATAGAAGCTGAGAATGCGCCATAAAAATGAGCATTAAATCCATCGTAGCGATGGTGCCTGCTTTATACATGATGGGTGTACACCATCTTTTATTTCATTTACATTTCAATCGAACAATAGATTTGCAAAGAAAATGTCTAATACAGACGTAAAAATATTCACACTAGAGCTTCACAATCGGTTGTACAATTGACAAACAGGCCTCTTTTCCCAAACTTTCCAGCTAAGCAAATTTATAAAATGTAATCAATGCAACAAGAAAAAAAATTTTCTTTAAAACTTCCAGGGAAAAGAATACGCAGTAAACAGTATCAATGCGACAGCAGATGCTGCAAGCTAACCACAATACTTCAGAGTGGCTGTACAGTGGGTATGTGCAGTACAAATCAAAGCCACGTGTGTTGTATCACAACTACTGTATAATGTACTTGTTTGCCCAGCTAAGAAAACGCATGCATTCCCATGCCTTGGGTAACGGAGATCTACTCTGGAGAAATCCATGGGCTATGTGCAAATGACCTTGGCTTTTGGCAGTAAGAAACGCAGCCAGGCTCTGCTTTATTTCAGCTTTTACAGCAAAATCTTGAGTGATTAAAAGTTTCCACAAGCATCCTTAAAAAATGGGGTGTAGAACTGTGTTTGGGCATTGGGCACTTTGATTATTCAGATTTGTCTCCTCTCATCAGTGACAGTTTGGGGGTTTTTTCCCCCCTTGTCCTGCTCCCTTGCCAGCAAAGAGATGCAGGGGGATGACTACTGCCAAAGTCAGCTGTTCATTTATACTGGGAAATTGGGCCATTTAAAAAAGCACATTTATTGTGTTCTGCTTGCAGAAGAGGGCCCTCAATGAGAGGGAGCTTCCTAACAAAGGGATTAAACTACAACAAAAAAATGGACTTTCACATCCTATAGATCATCTGATCATTCCTCATTTTGTTACACTCTCAAATTCAACACCTTCCTTTAATACCAGTCTAATAATTAATGAAGAGTCTGTTCACAAATATGATCAAGGAGCTGCTGGCATACAGTGTTTATGTACAGCAACAGGTACAACTTGACAACTTGTGCTTTAAAAAAAGCAAACAAAACCAATGTTTGGAACTATACTGAGTTTAGGTTGAGTTATTTTAAGCGTTCTTTCCTCAGCTGTTTCTGACCACTGTGCGTTATTTTGTACCTCATCCAGCCTAGTACACTATTATACAAGAACAGCATTCAGCTCTTGAGTACAGGAGAAATTAAAATTTCAATTGAGTTATCAAAGCACTAAAACCTTCCAAATTAGACTTCTACAAAGAGCTTAATTAAGAGCTTATTTAACATAATCAGCTGTGTACAACTGTTTTCTTTTTCCTAAATCAAATGCCAAACTTCAGTGTCCCTGTACTAGACTACCAAGAACCAACGCCAGTTTGCTTTGCAAAGAGTCTAACCTTGCCTTTGAAGGGTCTAGTATACATTCTACAATGCAAAATCTGCATAAACACTAAGATTCATTTCTTGTCACCTGTTTACAGGAACAAAATATCAGTAGCAGGGCAATCACTCTGCTCTAAGTATATGTTAAGAATGTACAGATAGTTACTTTCACACACAAGCATTCTCCCAGCACAAGCATTAGTCTCTGTTAAGACCTATGTGGGAAATGAGGCAAACCAAGGAATGAATCCAGGTAGTGAGGCAACACAATTAACTTAGATACTAATAATTCCTGTCTCTCTTGCATGTGAAATCCCTGCTGTACCCCTAACGGGGAAAAAAAAAAATTAACCAAACCAAACCAACCCAAAATGCTTGTCCAAGCAAAGCAAAAGAGCCAATCTCTTTCCCCGATCTGCTACGGGCCTTCTTTTCTGACAGCACAGTAAGTTAAGCCAAAACCTAAATGGGCATCACTGCTATTGACACACACAGGTAAGTCACTCTCTCTCAGTGTCAGAAAATAAGCCCTTCCATAGCCCAAAGGCACCTGATTCACAACTAACAAATGAATACATACTTGTCTGTAAAGGGTCAAGGGCTGAAACTTCAACAAAGAAGGAAGCCAGAGCCAGGTGTTCCCACCTGCAGCTTTTTCTCCCTGTCAGGGCACTGGAGGGCATTAATTTCATGGCAAAAACCACTCAGTCAGTGTTAAACTGTAAGACGAAGCTGGCGTGCTGTTAGACCCCCAAGTAATTCTTTTGCCTGTCATTATAGGTTAAAAATTCAACTAGAAAACTCTAGCCTCAGTGGAGAACCAACTTTCCAAATGAAGTGTATGGTCATCCTGTAGAACTGCTCTATCACGGGACCTCCTGCTGCAGACAAGAGTCTAGAAATACATTTGTTCTTAAATATGCCAAGACCTTGGCAGGAATATGTCAGGCTTGTGTCATTTCACTGGACAAACAGGCAAATGTGTGTAAGCAGCCTATCCCAACCCCCTCCAGCAGAGCACAACTAAGTTTTTAAAATTGCCATTTTAAAATTAAAAAGTTAAGGTAAATACACAATCAATTTATGTAGTATATATTCACCCTCAGATCATGCTGAAGATGTTCTGTGGAGTTCTGGTGCACAGAGGGCTCTTTCCCTGAGGGCAAATAAGGACTTCTCAAACCTTTATATTTTCTCTATTTTTGTAACAAAATAGCAATTTAAAATTTAAAAATCTTTTAAAAAAATTACATCACCTTCAACATGGAAGATCTCACTGTTTAAATATCCATGAAAGAGACATACTTGTTTGCATATCTGTTTTGGAATTACATTGTACAGCAAATAATAGTATCTCAGAAGCATTTCAAAAGTAATATAAATTCATATTTACAGAATGGTCTTGGTATAAAATATACAACAATCATATTTATGTCTAACATTCTAAGTTAAAGTTAACATCAATAGGAAATAAGTTAAGGTGACAAAGGTGGTCTGGTTCTTGTATCCATTCACTTCACGTAGCGAGTGAAAGAAGCGTCAGTCTAACCCTAGAGTGAGGTGGCACTGGCTGGAGAAGGTACAGCAACAGCCAAAGGAAACTAAGAAAAGACTACTTGACTGCTTTTCTACATACATTCCTTGACATTGGAGTATTAAATAGATGTGTAAGATCTTCCATACTGACACCAGAATATCAAAACTAACCCTTGGATTTGCAGGTATATTTACAACATAATTATTTCATGGACAGGTTCGTTAGGAGAGATATCAAACACCAATATTTACTTAGTCTAATCAGTAACCCTCAGGGAAATGCCAACCCCCACCCCCCAGAAGCGTGCACAAAACAGTTATCAAAATCTTACCCGACCACATAGCTGTGATTTTGTAAAATAACAACTCAGACGACCAGTAACATGATCCTCTTTAAGCATTTTGCTAGCAGGAAAAGCCCTTACATGCAGTACACCTGGTGAAAGATCAGCTTGGCTTAAAATATTCCAGTACAATTTTCAGAGTAAACAACTTCACAGAAGTTAATAAAAACATAAAAAATGTAAAACTTGTCACAAAGAAAAGTAAGAGGACAAACAAGAAGATAGTAATCATCAGGAGGGAGAGTCCTGCTTTCTTAAAAGAAAAAAAAAGTGGATTTTTAAGCTTCTCAAAAAAATATGCCCAGGGCTCTAGTTCATGTGTATTTATGAAAACCAATTTTCAGTTGACATGTCTAACATGATTCTCAGTCACCTCTTAATAGGGCATAAATTCATATAGTTTTCAGTACTCTGAAGGTCAGATAATGTTATCTCATTGTATTTTCAAGGTCTTTGAAAATAAGTTGCCACTGAATAAACAAAAATTAAACCTGAATACAAGATTATGATTAACAACATTTAACAAAGGTAATTACAACCACCTTAAATTCCCAATATTTAGTTTAAATTAAAAACAAAACAGTACAAAAAACAGCAACACCATCTTGTTAGTCAGTGCAAACACTAGATACAGGGTTTTCAAAGGAAAGCCAAGAGCACCTGATACTTTTTGCCAAGTCATCTGGATCCTATAATCTCCAAGTTGAGAACTAATAATGAGAAAAAGAAGAAGAAAGAAAACCCAAAATTGCTGTTACATTAGTCCATAACCTCTCAAAATCATCAAAAATTGTTTCATGTATAGCTTGGGGAAATCAATACCTAGTACATTAGCTGGAGGACTTAGGCACTTGATTTACTTCTGATAACTTTACTTGGACAAGTAGCCTGTGTGTGTGTGTATCTACAGCACTAAAGCAGAAACTGGGGGGAATGGAAACCAAAAGCTGCAGCAAAGCACTGCCCCACAGACCTGCAAACAACGCAGCAGTGCAAAGCTAATGGTGTGTTAACCCTGTAAAAGCCTCAAGTCCAAATCTCCACCTCTCAGTCTTCCAACAGGAAACAAGACTCCATGCAAACTTCCACAACTAAAGAAAAGAGCAGCTGCAACAAGACACAAGTTCTTCTCTCGTGAAACAAAATAGAGACAAATAAGTTAGTCTTCCTTTCACTAGATGTATCATCGTAGGATCCTGCTAGTTTAAATAACTGAGTTGTTAGTTTTCTACAGAAGCCATTTTCAACAAGAATGGCTCAGATACCGCACCGGATTGCTACAAACTCATAAAAAGCTGCTTTAAGCTTAAGTAAAACAATGTCCAAATTCCATTCATTTGTGGAAAGTGAACGCCTTACCCTACTAAAGTAAGTTTTTTTTTCTTCAGAATGCTAATGCGAGAGGGGCTTGAAGTATCAAAGAGTCCACAGGAAATGCATGACCCCAATATTATTTTTTTTAAAAAAAATATACATTATATAATATATATTATATATATAAAAAGCTAGTGTAAATGCTTCCATGGTGTGGTCACAAGCTGGAAAGATGAATGCCTTTCAGCTGTTAACCATCCTGCCATTTGCAACAGGCTTTAAAAAGTCATTTTTATCCTCAGACATAATGTGAGCAGTTTTCAAAATGAGGCTGCCAACACTGACTGATGTGCTGATGGGCAGGCAGCTTGCATTGCTAACAGATGTTGTGATCGGCTGACTGAAGCAAGAAGTTACGGGCAGGATTGTTTTCTGCTCCTCCCTGAGGAGAAAAATAAGTTACACAAATATTAAACAAGGACATGCACAAGTATCCGGAACTGAATTGTGTGCATTAAATAAATACTGACATAAACTCATTTTTAGCAACAGGCTAAATCTTCCTCTGGAATGGTACGCTCGAGATGTTAAAGTAGTCTGCCTCATTTTCAAAGGCTGTTTTACTCATTAAAGACTACAGAACATATAAACCTAAAATAGTGTATTTCAAAATCTACCTCTCCACGGAGATTTGTGCAAACAGTCCGCCATTTAACCTTTTGAAGTTTTTCTTAATTTCTGTTAACTATAAAAATATTCTGCATTTTTTGCTTACTGACTGTGAAAGGTATTTTGAACAGCTGTGACACGTTTCAGTGTGTACGATTACAACGATGCATACGAACAATGGTACCAGCCTGGGACTTTCAGCTTTGTGGCCTAATTCTATTTCTTAACAGGTTCTTGTCACTCCACCATGTACAAACAATGCAGATGTCTAATCCAAGTCTGAGCAGGTACGCAGTTCATCCTTACACAATCAAGCTTCTGCTATTCTGATGCTGCTGTTTGTCTAACACTGGCAGACACTGCTGTTTTGTCTAACACTCACAGAATCACAAGGTCTTCACCTAAACTTTGTCTCTTCTGTTCCATAGATTCTTTCTGGTGCTGCTTTAGCAGATGCCCATTCTCTACGGTTGTTCCATTGAGCAGCTGATCCTCTTGGGAGCTAATCCCCAGCTGTATGTCCAGAATCTCCTACAAGAGAAAAGGAGAAATGCCCATCAACTCAGTCCCTACCAGCTCTACGTTTTCCTATTAAGTCCCACTACATTAAGCTAATGGAAATGGGAGTCTGGTCATAAAACTCCTTAATTTTATGTCATACTATTGGAACGTCTACCACGTTTCACTAAAGAAAAAGCCAATTATTCAAAGATGGCTGTGAATGACAAGAGCATTATAAACTGTTGAGTGAGCTGGTTTTAACTGCCAGGTATCTGAGTGAGAAGTACAAGACCCCAAGTGTTAAATAAGTGAAGTGCTGGATGTCATTACTAGGACTGAAACCAAAAGCCTTGGCTTTTTTATAGACTGATCTATAAAGACAAATAAAAGGACCCAGTGACCTCTTCAGACACAGATTTTTGTACTCACTTCTATCTGTTCACCTTGCCCATCAGGTTCGTCTGTATCGAGGGCTGACAGCTCCAATTCAATGTCTCGGTCTGGCTTTGTGTCTGCACAGTCTTCAGGATAATCAGTCTAAAAAAGAATTAATATGTTCTCTAAATATCAGGTTGGCTTTTCACCTGCTTCACACAACACTGGAGTATTAAAGTGAAAATAGAAGATGCATTTCTAGCACACAGATTTCTACAATACAAGAGAACTTGTCAGACAAAAATGAACTTCAGACATAGACAACACAGGATACAAAGCTAAATCTAATCAAATAAAGCACTGAAACAGAGATAAAATGAATATTGAAGCAGAAATTTGAATAGAGTCCATTGCAAGATGTTTAGATTTATAACACGTACAAACAGACAAAAACTAATGATTGCATGGAAATGATTGTCACATTCTTCCCACTTTGTAAATGCATGTTTGGAGCAGCAGCATAGCAGGTGCACCTGCCTGATCTCAGGGAAACAACTGAGTGCAACAACAGCGACTTAACTCACACAGAACGTGCTATAAATATTTGGGACAGTTAAAATTAAAACTAAATTTCAACTCTTAGTTAAAATCCATGTAATTCTGTATCTATATAAACACCCTCAAAGATTTGTTTCATCCCAATTACCCCTTTCTTTACCTCACCATTCCTCAAATCAATTTCCTTGCTTAAAAGATTTAAGGTAAGACGACTGCCTTCATCTAGAGAATTCCACTTCTGCTGCATGGCAAGGGCATTGGCCTCTCTCTGAAGGAGTAAGGAGTTGCTTTTGGCCTATGGAAAGAAACAGGTCAGTTACCAACCACTGCACCTAAACCATGGGCAGCCAGATGGCTACACTAAGAAAATTTATGTACAAGCACTTTACTAAACAATTTCTTTTAAATTAAAAAACTCTAATGGTATAATAACTGGTCTTACCTGCTGTAATTCAAGACTCAGTAGATCTCCAGTGCTGGAATGCTTTCTGTGACCAGACAAATCTGTAACTATGAACCTGTCCCTTTAAAAGAAACAAGGCAAAACTATGAATTAAAAGCAAGTTCTCTAAATCAAATACCCCCTAACTTCATTAGTCTATCAATGTTAGATTTTTGGACAGAAACTAGATGTGATAAAGACAATCAGCTTCTTCATCTTCACTGTGACTCATAATACTTCAAGGCATTGTATGAAGCAAACATCCTTACTTTACACATGGGCAAGAAAACCTGAAGCTGCTCAAGACTTTGACATGACAACTTGGCAGTACCTGACTCCTTTGATAGGTCTCTCAAGGGATACACTGCTAGTAATTGTGCACTATTAACTGCATTAAGTATTAAAGACTACACAAGTTTTAACCTAGTTTTTTCCAAGGCTTTTTGCTTGATAGGTTAAAAGTCTTTTACTTTAAAATTAAGCATGTCTATTAATAGACATTCCAGTTTCCCCCACACACACACTGAGGACTTTGAAGAACTGCAAGCTACAGGAAAAGCAGTGAGCAGAGCTCAGGAAGGAGCGCGTACCGTTCCGCATAACGTGCTGAGGAAGCAGAATCCGAGCCATAGGCACTCCATCTTGAGTCTACAGCATTGACATAAGGGACATAATCTGAAAAGAATTAAGATAACATTCACTATCTTCTCTGTTCTTCACTGGGATACACACATGCTTCAGCTCTTTGCATTTCACAGCTGCAGTAAGCAGAGAGGATGAAATGCTCACGGTGTGTACAAATTATGAATTCTTGTCACACAAAGCCTGTTTGTACCTGATACACTGATGGGCTTAGTAGCACTTCCTTGGGAAGCAGTGGCCTGGATTGGGTCTGTCGTGTGATAGCCTGTGCGGGATGACCTGGAGATTGCACCCCACTTGGAGATGATGGGTCCATCGCTGAACGGGATTATAGGATCTTCCTCCTTTGCCCTTCTCTGAGTTTCGAATAAATGCACTCTCCTTTTAACATCCCCACTGTCCAAATCCTACATATTCAGGAGACAGGACATACATGGATCCATTTGAGGTTATGCACATTCTTCAGATGGCCAGTAACTTTCTCATTATTGTTGCCTATTTACAAAACTGGGAAAGGATATTCCAAACAACTTCAAATGAGCAGAACTACTTT
This sequence comes from Petroica traversi, assembly GCA_025920805.1. NCBI lineage: Eukaryota > Metazoa > Chordata > Aves > Passeriformes > Petroicidae > Petroica > Petroica traversi. The sequence continues at coordinate 8,723,231 of JAHLSL010000016.1, forward strand.
AAAATACTAGTAATGGAAGCTATCACCTTTTTTGTTAAAAAAAAGGCTGTTTTAACCAAACAGAAGACACTTCAGCATGTAAGGATCATCACACTAATGAGAGAACATGCAGAAAACCCCTACCATTAACACGGCATTGGAATTGGCAATCACATCCTTGGGCTCTGAGTCGATAGCATTTATACAAGAGCCAATAGTGCCACAAGACCACGGTGAATAGTGAGAGAGATGGTCTTCCTCAAATTTAGTTCCACTCAAATCACTGACACTCTCTGAGAACTACAGAAAAGGGAATAAATAAGCAGTGAATAATAAAAACAGGGAATTCAGTTTTAAAATGATAAGATAATTTAATTAAAGAGCAGTAAATGTATCTTAAAAAGTCAATCAAGGAATTCCAGCCTTATTCAAGGATTGATTTGGGGACAATATAAGTTGTTTTGTCAAATTTTAAACCAGTGCCCCTGGCAGCTGTCAGAGGGCAAACTTTGCCATACAAATAATTGCCTGGCCTGCCAAGATGAGAGACTGGAATCTGTGCTAGTGTCAGGTTTCTTTAGGCAAATACCTTTAGTAACTTCACTGAGAGGAAGCCGTGCATTTTCCTTCAATATGTTAGCCAGTGGTAAACACAAATACAGCTTACAACCCTCCAGCCTGGGTGAGAATGGCTAAATCCTAATCCACCTTGAATGCATGCATAAGGCACTTCAGGTACACCTACAAGATCAGATCTGCATAATCATTCTTAACAGCTCAAATATCAACAACCAACATGTCAAACCACAAATACGAGTGCTTTGACACAGTGGTTTTCAAACTAGTTTCCTGGATGCATCTAATTTAGAGAGATAGCATACAATATTTTAAGTTTTTTTTTCTTCAAAAGCACACTGTTGCTATTTCTTGAGTTCCCCTTCTCTACAGGACTTATCACAGAAGCACACAATGTCCTACCAATGCCTTTTGCCACTTTTAAGGAATGCATTCTTTGGGACTTGATAAGCACTTGAAGTTTGATTCAGGCTACTCATCAAGTCAATGTCATTCAGAGTATCAAAGCCAATGTACTTTTTAATGGAAAACACAACTGCTGCTCTCTACACAAAAACCTGGAGGTTTATAAAGTGAGTTCAATAATATCACAATTTATGTAGTGAGGCTGAATTGAATCACTTCATTTCTTGACCTTTTTTCTGTAGTCATGTTTAGCATCACCTTAATACCAAATTGAATGCATCATTATTAGTTATTACTTTCCTTTTGCTGGAAGATTAAATTGATTTTATGAACAATAAATGGCAGGTAGAAAACCTTTACTAGAAATATTAAATGGCATCCTACAGAAAAAGGAAGGGAAAATAAAAAGGTTCTTTGGCTTCCCACCTCTGTGCTGAAATCTACACTGAAGAGAGGAGAAGGTGGTGTTGGAGATGGTGTTGCCATAGGAAGGGTTGACGATACCAGAGGAGTTTTCTGTGTGTGGTACTGTGCCCATTGCTCTGGCTTCCTTCTCAGCTGCTCATCATAACCAGTCTTCAAATGACCACAAGGCTCCTACAAAGAATAAATACAGGACTGGATATCCCACCACACTCTCATCAGAAGGCAGATATTTGCATGGGACACACCTGGATCCCCAGATTGCCTTGGGTCTGTAATCCTCCACTGATATCACTTGAAAATTTCACGTGAATTTGTATGCCCATGTATGGCAACTCGGATCTTAAATACGCAATTAATTCAACCAACATGCATGGGTATAAAGAGGAAGAGGGGCTCTGGGACTGGAAGCAGATTAGAGTGCTCTGTTTTACAAGCCCATTTTAAGGTTAAAAACAAAACAAGAACTTTGTCCAAGTAACATGTCTTGACCACTGTAATAAACAGGTCTATGCTAATTATTTACCAACTTTCCAGTAACGACCTTCAGAACCAACTCTGCATAGAGCCTTCCCTTCCTGGCTCTCACTTACCCTTGGTAAAGGCACAGTCCTCTGCTCGTTTGGAGGTTGACAAGCCACCGAGTAATACCCATCCAGAGAGTTGTACCTCTCCCGTAACGACGTCTGATAGACAGATGAGTGCATCACATCCATGGGAGGTAACGAATTGCTCCTGATGATATCATCCCGTGGGTACATCTGCGGGCGCCAGATGCGCCTGCTGTCATAAACTGGAGCGTACATTCCAGAGGGGACAGGAGGGACTGGTCCGGAGGGCTGTGGAGGAGGGGGCTGGTAGGGAGAATTCAGGCGGTCCCGGGGGGGGAAATGTGCTGTAATGATCGGCATATGGCACGGAAGCAGGTGGGAGGGAGGACTCTGGAACGTTATTGGACCTCACAAAGCGAGGAACGCAGGGAGCCACGCCAGCTGGTACTGTTGGAGGTGCTGGATAGTACCCTTAAAAATTGGAAAAAGGAGTATTTAATGCAACCGCAAATGACCTAAAAGTTTACACCTTCTAAAACTGTAAATAGCATCGATAAGTACATTCACAGAATGAAGAGTCATTCTTTACAAACCTCTTACTGACCCCCACCACACAAATATAATTTCGTGTAAGACAACCACATTTGCAGATGCAGTGCTGGCCCTTCACCACCTGGACCTAGTTTGGAAAATATTGCTCCTATATACTATGGTGTAACTATGTAACTAATCTTAAGCAATTCTTTATGTAGAAAGTTAAAATAGTTCTCTCTAAAATAAAAAGCTATATTGCTAAAAAATAAAAAGCCTATAAATAACCATTTCACACTTGACTTATTGAATTTCCTTTTGAGAGGATTGCCTGAACACCTCTACCTTTTCAGAGTTTGTGAATGACTCAGTGCTGTAAATCACAATTGTTTGCAGAATACAAACATGCACAGTGCAACCTAAAAAGACAACTGGAACCTTTGGAAAACATTTAAGCAAGCACAAAGACATGTAAGCCTCCCAGCAGAAGCATGCCTTGCCTCTGAATCCTGCCCATGGATACCCTCATGGATAGGCCATAAATAAAAGCAATTAAATGCTAACAAAGGAAAAAGTAGATTAAAGACTTTGAGGTTCTTCTGGAAGCTGAATATAAGCTGTATAACATACAGCATACAAAACCAAGAAGCACCAACACTGGGAGCAAACTGCGAGTCCCTCACATACCCAACAATTAAAAGATTAGTATTCCATTAAGTGAAGATTCAGCTGATATTTAATAAAAATAAAATAGACATTGACACAACAGATGTAACAGTTTTCTCAGCATTTGCCCTTTTCCAAAGAAAAGTTCAGAGCTATTTTTTACTCAGGGCTCATGTCACTCACCTGTCTGTGGGTACTGTGGAACTTCATATGACAGCTGAGTCCTGGGATCTTGGAAATATTGAACATTATCAGAATGTGGAGGGTAGACGGGTACTCTGGGAACAAATGGGCTGGATTTTGGAGGCACAGAATTAACTTCTGTTCCAATATTAGGAGGACCAGCTGAGGTAGCTGCTGCCTGGCTCACAGGAGTCTTGGGTGGAGAACCAATTTTACTGAAAAGGATTACCAAGAAATCATTAAGCAGATTTTCATTTATTTCAGTTAGTCACCTCTTCGTGTACACTCCCACATAACATGGAAATTTGGCCTTGTCATTTCCTCTGGAATTTTGTTTTTCATACCCTAAACTGATGCTACATCTTAGACTCTCTCCTAGGAGACTCAAAACTGGACATAAATGTTTTGATACCCTTTTAAAGTGTATTCTGGTAAAGACAAAGACATTGAAAAGCTGTTTAGAGACTCGTGCTTCCTGTAGAATCATCTAAGAAGTTTTAAGTGAAAACCCCAAAACCAGAAGGTTTCTAGGAAGTACACGCTATGTACATCCTTCTTGTTTTTAAGAAATGTCAAATTTTGACTACAGTTTATTGCATGTAATAACATACTTGTATGCAATAACCCAATAGTAACTGAGATACCAGGCTGAGAACAACTGAATAAGAGATAAAGGGAGAGATTTACCACTTTTTCTACACTGCACATGAATATTGAACAGCTAAAACAAGCTCTGACAACCAGGCTTTGTGTGACTGTACCTGCCCTGCAGTGCAAGACCTTACACAGCTCTGCAGCCACTGAGCACCAGAAATAACTGCAAGCCAGGACCACACTTCAGAATCTGTTGGCCACCCACAAACTCCATGATAATAAAAACCCGAAATGTTCTGTTTAATTGTCTTGGTGCAAAAGAAGTCACCTACTTTTCAGGAAGTGATTCTGTGGGGGACCCAGAAGCATTCTGGCCATTGGCTCCAGTCTTCCCTCCCTTCTTGGTGTTCTCCAGAGCTCTCAGGGAGGTGTCTGCACAGCGAGGAATCAGCTGGGGAACCCCAGTTTCCAGATTAGCTATTCCATTAGTGCTTGGCACCATCTTGCCCGTTGCCTCAGGGCTTCCTATGACGGAGATGACATTTCCTGTTGTGGTTGAGACAGTGCTGTTCACACCAACTTTGTTCAGAAGGGGGAATGTTCTCACTGTTGCGCTGATTTTTTTGTTCCTCAAGCGATACCTACAAACAAACAAAAGACAAGGTGGTATAAAAAGTGCTCACTGTGAAGTTTAATGGATTTGCAAAACTAGCAAAAATAAGGGATTGAGAGGAACACGACAGCAAAAAATGACACATTTGTTTTCAACCATTGGAACCCAACATCATCTCTCCTCTTTACATGACCCATTCTGCAGTTCACTGAAAATGCATTTGGGTGAAAGCAGCTTCAAGAATGCAGGGCTGCATATTGCTCAATAACTCAGTTTATTCCTAATCAACTAAAATATAATTAATATTCTCTCTTGAAGGCGATATAACCAATTCTTGAAAGACACTGAGCTTAGATTCAGTTGCAAGAAAGGAAATTTCACCTCATATGGGATAAAATAAAAATAAAATTGGAATTAGTCTGCAGACATTGCTTTGCTGTGTCTTCAATTTCATATAAAGAATTGTCACTTCAAGAGAGTCACAAATCCTTCCAAATTAATGAATGTATGGAAGAGAATGTTTTCAAAAATCTCTGTAGATTGCTTGGATTTATATTAAAAGGAGGAAAAAAAAGAAGGAGGAAAAAGTCTCCCACACTCACTTTTCAAGCTCCTCCTGAGAATGAGCAAATGTACAGTTTGTTCCTCTTGGACACCCCCCTTGCTGTCGAAGGTCTCGGCACATACTTGTTTTGTATTTGCTATTTGGTTGTGGCTTAAAAAAGAACAAACAAAAACCACAGGACATTCCTCTTAAAATCTATCAGACATTCACATAAAAACAGGCTTAAAATACAGAAAACACATCGTGGGATGTTTTTACAATTCGCATTTTTAATCAGAAAAACAAGGACGTTCCTTGTTGAGGGGCTAAGTTGTCCTTGTATGGATTTCACTATGGCCAGCTCTGCTGCATTCCATATTCACAAATGTTAGGTTCTCAAAATCTGAATGCAGTAAATAACAGTATCATCCATTATCCCACAGGAAAGGCCATAAATATTTGAAATCAATGGTTATTTTTCAAAGTTGCATCTCCCAGTAAATGTACATTAAGACACAAGCAATGATCAAGGCTGGTTACCTGTGGAGTTTCATGGCCTTTTCTACTGTAATTCTGAATGAAATCCACCAGCCCATGGACCACAGTCTTTACAGCAACCATCGCATTTTCCAGCTGCTCCCATGTTGGAGATGCTGCATCTAAAAATATGAAAAGCAGGGTTGTCACTCTGTCAAGAATTCCAGAAGTATCATAAATAAGAGGCAAACCTTGTATTACTTTACAACACCAAGTACAAAACTCAGAGAGCCCTGAAGAAGAGTTTATTATGTTCATTAATGGGAATTTCAAAAGCAAGAATAGAAGTTATCATCTTAATTTATTTTGCTAGATATGAAGAATACCAAGGAAAGTTTAAAAAGCTTGATTTGCATACCTGGATTTGGATCTATGTTTGCCAGGAGCTCTAAATGAGGCCTCAGCCTGTTTAAGTTAGCAGGATCCCCCGTGCGCTGCAAGACAATTGTCAACTCTTGTACGCTCTTAGCAAAGGATTCTGGAGACTGAAGCTGAAAATAAAAGGAGCATTAGTGTGTTGCATCTTACAACTGTCTACTACTAATATTAAAAAAATATTCATTTCATTGGTTCCTAAATGCAATACATAGTGTCTTCAGATGGCATATAGAGAGGATCAGTGGAGAGAAATTTGATTTCTCAACTCAGAATCTGCCCTATGAAGCTTCATCATAAGACACCAAAAAGTAAATTAAAATACTTCCTATGATGAATATGCTACACCAGGGAAAAAAAATTCAATCTAGTTTTAATTAATATTTGATAGGACTACGAACAGAAAGTTAATTCATGGAATTATTTCATTTTTATTGTAACATTTAATAGTCAAAACTAATCCTACAAAGATACCAAAATCATCCCTTTGACAAACCTTGTCAATAATGGATTGCATGTGTGATTTATGTGCCAGGTCTCCATAGAGCAGAGAAGACCACTGCTCTGGTGATATTCGAAGTCCTGCTTCCATGGCAATGTGAACAATTTGGGCATCGTGCTCTCTCCGCAGAGCCTCGTAACTCCGGAACTCCTCCTTAAGTTGCATCAGAGAAGAATCCTCATCCCTTTTAGTGACCTAATAAACAGCAATAGTTAAACATCCCTTCTTTAAGCAAAAATCTCATAAAAAACAGTTGCACAGCACAAACCACAATAGTGGTGTGTTACCTTAAAGCATGATGCTCTATACAGTAGCTGCACAACGTGACCAATGCTTGTTTTAGAGGCCTGAGGAAATCTTGGTTCCAGCCTTTGCACAACAAAAAGTACCAGAACTTTTCTTGAGAGTGCAGAGCCATCTTCCAGTGCCAGTAATACAAGTTTCAGTGCCTCCTCTTGCATAGCTTTAACACACAAAAATGAACGTTAAATATATCCCAGCATGTGCTTATTGACTCCTCTTTGCCAGGATTTTTGAAATACTTCCCCCCAATTTCAAAGAACATTTAATGGAGGGGCAAGCAAAACAACCAAAAACTTTAAGCCAGCAGATTTTACTATTTGATCCCCCCCCCACCCCTTCTTTCTCTCTGGCAGAACACCTTCAACAGAACAGAAGAAATTTCAAAAAACTTTTGTTAAGAAAACGTACAGCTACATACAGATATACAGATCCCTTACCTGGTCCTAGAAACTGGCACCCTCGTGCCCTGACAGCAGCCCAAAGGTTGGCAGAAAGCTGCTGAGGATTTTGGTGCTGCAGGATGAGTTCTGTGACAGTTCTCTCTCCCAGAGACCGAGCTGCCCTCATGGCTCTGACCCGACCCTCCTCCTCCACCAGCTGACAGTTCACCAGTGTCACAAGCTTTCTCTGCATGGGACGGCTCAGTGCACTCTGATTCAAGCTTGCAACACCTTCAGAGAAAGGGAGAAAAGGCAAAGCAGTGCTTCTGATCAAATTGATCTGAATGAGACAAAAAAAAGTCTGTGTATGTCTTTCTCTAAGACTTGGATACCAGTCACAGGTACCTTCCCTTCTCTTGTAAATCTTTATCAAAAAGAGCTTTAATTAAAATCTTAAACTGACATTAAAGCCATCCTTTGGGGAAAGTTCAGCTTTAGTACAAAGTTAGCCTCAAGGCAGTATTATTAAATAGAGTATTTTGTAAACTTAAAATAAAAAAACCACAAACAAGTGTCATAAGTTTGAATAAGCTTTTAAAGACACAAGGGCAATTTCATTAGAAAAATGGAGTATTATCTCACTGACATTTACAATCAGTGCTGAAAACACAACACTGTTAAAAGCAAGCTACATCAAAATTCCACTGCTCAGCAGAGACTCACCTTTTCCTCCACTTAATGGCTTTAAGTAGAGTGCCAAATCCTCAACACATTTCTTTGCTACTTCATAATGTTTGTTCTCTCCTACATTGCTCAACTTTACTGTCTGATGATCAGGTACCTAAAAAAATGCAAGGGGGAAGAAGGGGGAGAAGAATTACATACACCTGGCTGACCTCTCTGATGGTACCCAGATCACCATTAATTACATAACACTGCAGATGTGCTCTGCTCTGAGAGCAGGGAAACACAGGACCCACCCAGGGCATGTACACGGTATAAGGAACAAAAAAAGGCCCAAGATGAGGATTAGGGTGATGAAAGATGGTTTTTGTTATTACTCAACACTTTAAAAAACAGAAGTAGGGCAGAAAACAATAACCAAGGTCTAAAAGATGAAGAACACGAGCTCTGGGATCAGAATACCAGATCAGCATGATTTACTACAGACACAAAAAGGAAGCTATAGGAAAAATTAACTAGCAAGAATATAATAAAGCAAAGTTAAAAAATAACTTAATCAGCGTTTGGGCATGCTGAAATCTTCCAAGAGAAGAAGCAGGAAACTTAACTTGGTGGAAAAAAAACTCAGAGTAACAAGGTCAGATAAGGAAAACAGAGGGAGTGTTAGTCATAATAAATTAATTGTTTGAAATACATTGCAAGAAGTTAGGAGACCATGAAAATAAATGCTGTAAGATCAAAACAGTGATCTGACATAAAAAAAATGAAAGGAACTTGAGAAACAAAGCCACTCTGACAGAGTGTCATTACCAATAGCTGTGTCAGGGCACGTGATAGGACATTAAAAAGCAAGGTAAATATCTTCTTACTGCCTCACCAAGGTGTTAGAGAGAGAGTAACATGGAAAAGCACATGAATCAGCATAAGGGGAACAGACTTATTTAGTCTCCATAAAGCGCAGTACTGATTATATAATCACTGTTTTGCCACTGCTACGAGACAGCGCAGGGAACATTCCTGGCCTGATTAGCCAGTGTCTGCAAACGCAACTGAAAAGCCATCATCAGGCATATTTTAAAAAAAATTATACACACACACTTCTGGAACTTGGTTAAACAGCCACTTCCAAACATGTGACATTTAGGAACGAGACTGCTCACAGGGCTACGATGAACGAGTGCAATCTGCAGGTTCACTCATTCTACTGACAATTGGGACAGATAATTGTCTGTTTCCCAATGGGGATTCTTCTCCAGTCACCGTTCAGGAGCCTTTTAAAATAAGAATTCAGGTTACAATTGGAATACGTTTTCATTTTATGGGAAGATGGCCCTGAAATGGTGCAGTAGCTTTTAGAGCATGTATGGACTCCTAGAGAGTCCGAAGTTCAGCCTTACCATTGGGCTAAAATGAGGAAGAGAGCAGCACACCCATTGCAACTGGCACGGGAAAGGTAACAACACCAAGTGGCAAAACAAAGGGCTGCTTCAGTCATACCTGGGCTCCAACCAGCTGGAGGAGTGCAAAGTTTACAGGAAGCACATCGATGTCTGTGTTGATGGCAGTCTGGTCAAAAGGACATGCCTTGCGATGGAGCTTGTTCAGGCAGGTCTTGCACACAGTGTGAGAGCAACCTAAGCTGATGGGTTTGTGCACATTCTCATCAAACTCGTTGTAGCAGATTGGGCAGGACAGAAATTCTGTCCACTGAGCTGCCTGCACAGGCATTGTGGAAGCTGGACACTTGTTTAGCAGGCTAGCAGATCATTATTTCACTGTACTATGTTTTGGCAGCTGTAAGTGAATAACAGAGCATTTAAAACATGCTTTCTGGCAATGTAGAATAATTTTTAATTAAAAAACAGACCACAATTTCAATATTACAAAGAACAAAACCAAATCTTTATGCCGAAGTACTCAAAAACCCCAATTCTGTGTCAGTTTAACAACTGTACCAAAAAAGGCTCATGAATTAAATTAATGCAGATTACCATAAGTTTTCCTTATTCACAATAAATGGCATTAAAAGGTTGGGTTTTTTTCTTAGGGGGGATGGTTTAAAATGTTATTTTAATTTGAAGAACAACGCCTTCCTTCTGCAGATCTTATTCAGACACCAAACTAAACCCAGCTTTGGTTTTTTCAAAACAAGTTTTCTCTTCCTGTAAAATACAAATCAACCCACAAAAATCAAGAACCATAAGAGAATACCAAAAGAATCAGATACTAGTTTTTAGTTTTATGGTTGTCACTTTACTTCCACCTTTTCTAGCAAGAAATGGAGCACTAAAGGGCAGAGATTGCTGTGTGCAATTTTTTTTTCACGTTTCTACCTTGCATGTAACTGTGTCCATGATCTCACAGCAAGAAAACCTTTGATGTATGTAAAATCCAGGTATTTAGGACAAAACCTGCGATAAGGCAAGCCATTACTTTAGATGGCTTCCTTGTCTCTTGAAATATCTCGGTGCAATAGTACCAAACAAATTGTTTACATAAATGTATTTCAAAGAAAATAAGGCTTTAAGGAGATTGTTGTTGTATCTTATACAAGTCACTGTCCTGAAAAAGGGACCAGGCCTGAAAAGTTCATGGACACTGTTCTCATCCAAGCCTCCGTCATCGCAATTTACATTGAGAGCTCCACCCCGGGGGGAACAGCCCCACCCTGGGCTGTGATGTGCCACCGTGCTGCCTCTCTAGGCAACCCACAGACCAGTTGGGTCACTTCAAGGCTATGAACAAGCTTGTTACAAATGCAAATACACAGATGTTTTAATTACACGTTTAGCACTCTATTTTTTACTCTGATGACGGAAAAAAGGTAATTGTTCTGAGGAATCTGAGATCTCCCCTCTGTGTTCAAATTCAGAAACTCCTTACTGCAGTTCCATTGTTGGCTGTGCTGTGGTTTAATTAATGCTAAAGTACCAGACCATTGAAAGAATTACTAGAACACCAAATAGACTCTTATCTGTGGATGTATTTTATGCTAATTATGACCATCTGTTTAGAAATCCTATTTAGTACTATGAACATTCAGTGCCCTTTAAGTAACAGGATACTTGTACAAGATGTCCTTATCTCAGCGAGCTTTTCAATATTAAGCAGCAATTTTTGCCCCAAATGAAGTCCCCTAGTAAAACACACCAAACTGAAAGCTGAACCTCTCAAAACCAAACTGCTGAGGTTACACTTTCAACATAAGCCAGAAAATTCCCATGTATCGGACAAATCAGATTTTCATCCAGCTTCTATGAAAGCACAATCAGAGCTCTAGCAGGGATGAACAAACCCAGTCATCTCTGACATGCTGTTGCTACATGGGTCTTTTAACCAAGGAAATTTAAAAGCAAAACAAATAAGAGTAAAGCCAAACACTGAGCCAACAGGCCTAGAAAGATTTTTGATCCCTCTGTTAGGAATCCCACCATTTCCTTTAGCACATCTGCTTCCCTTCCCAAACAGCAGGACAAGAGATGCACAGAACTGCAAAGTCTGTCTGTAAACACTTTCCTTACAGCTTTCTGCAGCATTACCAGAAACATTAACACCAGCACCAGCATTCCTGCTGACCATGGGCTGATAGTGGTGCATTTTCACCCGTCTGACTGCAAGACACAGGTAACAGCACAAACTAGACCACTCTGGGAAGTGTGTGACTGCCATGATTCACACGGGGAAAAGTTTAAGCAGAGGCTGGTACACAGAGAGCTCAACTGCTGGTATGTCACTAATGAGCTTCTAATAAACAGTCTCCATGTCCACACTGCTCATTAATTACCTCAGACGCAGGGATCTCTGCTCTGAGACAATACCCACATTTGGTTTCCACAGGTGCTTCAGAGACTTGCAAGAAACCACCTCTCAGTTTACGAGCTTCTAAAATACAGTTGTTTCCCTGAGCAGCATAAAAATGAGCACAACAGATTCTTCAAGTGTGCACCACTGTTTTTTTAAAGATCTATCTCTGAGTGTTTAATCATCCCAAATGACAGATTCTACTAAGCATGTGTTGACCTTCAGATTTCATGACAGGAAAAAAAAATCTAATTAAATCAGCAAACAGCTGGGAAAAGCTCTTGACTCCCAAAACTTCGAGCTGCCATACAGGGAGGAATCTCCATACTTTATTGAGCCTGCCAGCTCTCCTGCCATTCCTGCAACCCAGTGTGTAGGAAAACAATCTCACATCTCCTAATTACCATGTCAACTCCTACAAAAAGCACAAGCCAAATGTTTAATAGATTCTTGCTCCATGTCAGAAACAATGTATTTCAGGGATGTCCTCTTGAAGAACAAATTGCTCCAGCGGTCTGAACTGAGCAAACACAAGGAGGAGAGCAAGAGAAAGAAGGTAAACTAGAAATCCTTTGGATTCTGTTTTTAACAGGAGTACACTCCATTAGACCAATTACCCTTGGTCTGTCTGTTCATTCTGACTTCCCTGTCTAAGTAGAAGCTCCCTGCAAAAAAAAAAAAAAAAAAATTCCCAAGGAAATGGCTGATACAGAAACTGGCCAAATGTACAAGTAACCGTCGGAAAAGTCATGGCAGCTGCTACTTAAAAGATCATTACATAGTGAAGTTACAATTAGTTTTATAGTATTACTACCAGAAGCAATACTTCAGATGGCAAACTGAGAAATGTACAAGCCTAAGTTCAGAAATTATGTAATAATAAAAATCAGTACAGATGAGTAATTTTGGGTTTCTAAAACAGCAGTATTTTCCTATTGCAGTAATGGCTGCAATGGATTAGGGTAACAATGATAACTGACTTTTTCATTTCAGACCAGAATATCTGATTAAATTGAAAGGTGGAGTGGGAGGGGAGATAGGTGAAACCTCAAAACTTTCCTCAAGCAGCTGCACCACTTACAAATGACAGACGTTGTAAGATTTACATTTTATATTATTTTGTATTAACTTTTAGCTATCTAAGCCTAAGACATTTTCTACATCTAATCTAAACCATTACTCAGTAACCTCAGAACATGATAAATATAATTCAATCCTGATTTCCTGAAGAAACCAATCTTAGGTGATCATGCTGTTCTGTTAGGCTGTTCCTCTCCCACACTGCTCAGTCAGGGCATTTGCCAAAATGCGAGATAGGCAAGTTTCACCCCTTATCAAAGAAAGGGTTGAAGGCTTAACTCAGTTCCCTCACAGCGTCAGCTCTGCTTGGCTCAGGCTGACTCCACCAGGTCCCTTGTGGGCCACGGGCACAGACAAATAAGCAGAGCTTGGGTGAGAATGAGACATGGAATAATTCTGTCAGTGCTGAACAAAGGGAAGTCTTCTCTACAGGCAAAGGAAACGCTTGGAAAACTTCTGAAATTATATGGCATTTTCTCAACTGAGGTTCAATTACAATCCTACTGTGGATTTAAGCCTAAATCTTAGAATTCAATTGATTTTTAATCACGAAATTAAAGAGTTCTTTATATTGACTTGCTCTTACTGCTGACTGCAGAGCTCATGGTATTTCTTTTTTAAAGTGATCTTCATTAAATTTTTTCATTTATGCAGATTAACGGTTGGTTTGCACGACAAGGAGGCAGCTTTTTCAAGCTTTCCTTCCTAAGTTATGTAGTTCTAAAAGCATCCTGACAGGGTCAAAAACTTACATATCCACATAATCAAATTATCAGTATTAATGTATTCTCTGGAAGGGCTAGAATCTTTTATTCACTTCTCTTCAGTAGCCATCATCTCCAGATCTAAAAAACTGGCTTCATTAAAGGCTTAGGGAAGGGCCATCCCCGTAACAGCTTTGCATCATTCGGCTCTGACGGCTTGAAATTAAAATAAATCCTCTTTACTGAGCACTTGCTTATTTCTACACTCCATAATATCTGTCACATGCAAATCTCTTTACATCACGTGAAAATTCTATATGTAAAGTCTTTAATGACCATTAAATATAGTATTTCAACACAATTCTTTCACGGAACATTAATGCTCTTTTGAGTGTCTGCAGTCCAATTCAAGTTCCAGAAAAGCCAACAAGAGAAATCCTGCGGACATACGAGAAGCAGAGAATCTCAAGTGGGAAGGGACACATCGTGTCCAACTCTGCTTCTCGCAGGGGGATCTGACACTAAACCACATGCAGGAGCATAGTCCAGACATTCCTGGAGCGCCGGCAGGCTTGGTGCCACAACCACTTCCCTGGGGAGCCTGTTCCATGCCTGGCCACCCCCTGGGGGAAGAGCCCTTCTCCAATGTCCAACCTGAACTTCCCTGACAGCTTCACTCCATTTCCTTGTGTCCTAAATACAGTCCTGAACATTTACATCTACCCAGACTACGTTTTGCCAAAACGCCTACAGGATTCTCTTGTTATCTGCTTAAAAATATCAAAGATTGAATCCCCCCCCTGCCTCCTTAAAAAATGTGGCTGAAGAGTAATTCCTATCAGCAGGGCTACAACATAAATTTAAGCTCGTGGCTGCTCAGTGACTGCCAAAGTCCACTCAATTCAGGGTTAACTCTCCCCTAAACCAACACCAGACTCAGAGTATCCTCAGCAGTTCACACCTGCTCCTCCCTGCTCAAGCCTTGCTATCACAAATCATGTTAGCAGATTTTAAAAGTTTCCTAAACACTTATGTAATGCCACCGTGGGCTCTTCCTTGTGCTTCATAGGTGTCCCTGAAAGGAGATCCTGTCCCTGTCACCAGCCTGGTACCAGCTCAGCTTCTCTAACAGTATTGACTTTTCAGGACTAACTGAAGGGCAAATAAATGAATTTTTTTTTTTTTTGCCACTCAAATCAGTAAAACCCTCTCTGAAGGCAGAGAAAGGGAATCCATTTCTAAGCAGATCCACTTGGACACAGTTACTCCAAGAAGAGATACAATGTAGAACTCCTTACTCTTAGATAACACTTTCAGAGAATAAGGACTCCCCATGTGTAGTTTAGTTCTCCAAGCTTTTTTTTTATATGACCTCCATGTTTAAACTATAAAATTTTAGATGAAAAATTCTATATTCTAATATTTTTAAAAACAATTTTAATTAAATACTACTCCTATTCTGAGAGTTAGACATGAAAACAGAGGGCTCCATAGGAGTTGAAGAGCCTTTTAAAGGTTATACAGAATAACTTAAGAAGCCCGTGGAAATATATTTTTTACTTTCCTTAGGGTTCTCCATTCAGCAAGGAGACCCTGCACATTCATCCCATTAAGGGTATATAAAATATCACCAAATGAAATATAACATACTCATAACAAATACTACCAGCCATTACCATCTAGATATTGTAAATATTTTATCTATTGTAAAGCAACAAAGCCTTAAAGAAACAAGATTAACACTCAAGACCAGGAGTTCACTTTGGGATATCTAATGCACTGACACTAAAATTTGTTATAATTTAATATTTTTGAGGGAAATGGCCACAACCCCAAACAAGACAAACACAATAAAAACACCTTTTCTAGGGGAAAACTTTGATTACAATACTGAAACAAGAAAATGTTCACCAAAAAGGCAAGAAGGTCTTGTGAAAGTAATTCACAACAAAATTAAGAATTCCGTGTTTCATGGAATAATACTGACACCAGTAACAGAAGTTTCAAATTCTAGTATTTCCACAGATGTTTAGGACAGCCCAAAGGTAAAAGAATAGTATTTTGATTCAGAAGATTTACAGCTGTACTGGTTGGTTCTCATTTAAAATTAGGTTTCTTCCGCCACAATCGCAAACTTACACCCTTGTGATCCAAAGGACTGTTTTCTAGTTTCATTATTATGTTGTAGCTATAATGGCCGTGAGAGAACAACCACAGCAGAAGCTACAGGAACTACAATTAAACCCAAACAAAACCCTAAGTTTGCATGGAAGTGAAACAGGCCTAGATCAGAAATTCTCCTGGTCGCCTGTCTAAACTTTGTCGTTATTTTCTTTCGTTACAGATCCACGCCATTCCCCCCTGAACCCTGGATGAACTGAACACTCATCACTCTCCCACCACTCTGCTGCCCTTCCTGCGCTTTGTGCTGACCCTACACTTAACTGGAAACCCTCCGTGCACCTCGAGCATCAGCAGAACCGGGACACGCTTTTCCTGCTCAGTTGTTTTGGGCTTTTTTATCTAAGACGTTTAAAACACGACACGGTGGGTGCAGTCCTAGGCCTGCCTCCCACCACGACTCTCCACCATTACCCCAACGCACAGCTCCATGAGTATTCCAGACTGGGAATATTCACGGCCCCGCTGCGATTCTCCCCGGTGCCGGGGGGGCAGCTCAGCG
>JAHLSL010000016.1:8754344-8783116 GCA_025920805.1 Petroica traversi
GAGACACCATTATCTCCAAATAACAATATCTTTTTTCTTTCTGGCTCTTGAAATTAGTGGGAACGTCTGTGGCTGTCAGTGTGTTGTGAAATGAATTGAGAAGTTAGACCTGTAGTTGTTCTTTTTTATTAATTACTCTTTAGTCATCCTAAATCTGTATTTTCACATGCAGTATTCCTCTGGCTTTCCTGCTTCATTTTGAGTGCCAAGGACTTCTTGTTGCATTTGAGAGTATGTGTTGCACAGGGAAGGTGGGTAAAGATCAGACATGATTACACAGATTAATCATGTGGTATGTGAGAAGAAAAAAGATTGCTAGTGATTGCTTGTATGCTGGTTTTGTTTTTCTTTTTGGTCATCAGAGCTGTGATAAAACACAGGCATTGACCTGGAGCATTTTCCAGGCTTTTTTCAGGACTCGCGATGTATTTTAAAACAACAAGTGAGCACTAAGTGAATTGTATGGATAGAAAACCCACAGCTGTCCAAGGCTGTAGGAGCTCAGAGTCTTACAGAATGCTGGGTTCTTTGTCACACCACAGCTCTGCAAAGTGCACTGTAAAGCCTCTGAACTCTGCCACAAATTCCACTGTTCACCCACACTAAGATGCTAATGATGGACACTTGCAAAGCAGAACTTTGTACCTTTAAATTTAACAATACTGGATTTATTGTTAAGTTGTGCATAGAGCCAGAGGAATAGGAACAGAAAATACATTATATTTAGGTATTTCAGCCACCTCAGTGTCTTTCTGCATGTCACCTTCTTGTTTTCCATGGTTTTTAACACTATACTTAGTAGTGTCATATTTTGCAGGATGTAAGATATTTACTTTGCATGGCAAACTTTCTGACTTTGCTTTTTAAGGCAAATGAATTGCTGTTCTTCAGTAATTTGGTTTGTATTGCTGTATTGTTCTTTATCTGGTGCATTCTGAATCAGATATATTGGACTTTGTGGAACTGCAGCTAAGGTGCAAAAGCTGAGAAAGATATGAATGGGGGAAAAAAAGTCTCTTTTCCTCTCTGGTTTGCATACCTGTTCTCATGCTTATTCCTATTCTGCCCTGGAAACCCAGAACTTCTTTTTGTGTTATATTTCCCTGTAAATTTCATGCTAAGGGTGCTACATCTGCTGTTGACTCTCAGGTTGAAGAAGTTCATGCCCAAAATATTGATTTTTCCATTCACCCTCTGTCTTTTTGTAGTTGTGGATGTTCTAAGCACAGAAAATTGGTATTCTTGGAAATGGTGTGAGACAAGCCGTGGTTATGAGTGCCTTGCTTCACTTGTTGCACGTGTCTTAAGGTGGCATGCAAGCCTCAGCCTCTTCCAGTAATGTAAAATGGAAGGTTTTCTGGTTTTCTTTTTTCTATATACTGTTTGCTTTAAGCTCTTTTAAATTCATTCTGGCAGAACTTAGAAGGAAAACTTTGATCACAAGTTGCAGGTCAGGTGCCAAATATTTGGGAAAGGGAGGGAAAGTAAAAGATAAATATTTTATAAGTCTGTGTAACTAATGGGAACTGGGCTAGGTTTGCTTTCCAGTTGTTGAAGATTTTAGCTTGGTGAATGGGGTCTCTGCTGTTCCTCTGCACGTTATCTTGAGTAGAGAGTAAGGTATAACAGCAGTGAAGGGGAATTGCACAGAGGATTAGAATTTTAAGTAAAATTGAAAGCAGTGACCCAGGAGCCAGCCCCGATTGACTTTCTCATTTTGCAGCTTTCTCCAGTAGTTTGTTGTGTGCGGAGAGGCCAAAATACCCATTTAATTACACAGATGAGCAGGGAAAGGGGTTGGTAGAAGTTTGCCTCTTCGGATGTTTTTTACCCAGACACTCTGTCTCTCATGGAGGTGTAAAGACACCTTCAGGCAAACACTGCATTATTGCGGTGTAGTTTTGTGTTAGGAGCTGAACTGTGCTGAATTAAAAAAATTGTATTTTATTTATGCTGAAACAAACCAAAGCCTCTTTCCCTGTAAGGGATGAGGAACATCAGAAGTTGAGCTCTGTGCTTGGCTGAGGTCTTTGGTCCTGAGCTGTGAGAGCAGAGAGCTCTGGGTCTGAGATGAGTTGCAGGTATTGCAAAGAGCACTGTCACTGCTGCTGTTTGTTCTTGGGGTTTGATTCCAGAGCAGCCATAAGCCACCTGTAATTGCTCTGCTGGTCTTTGATGTGTGCCCTTCCAGGCTGGCCCTTATTTTAATGGGCTTGGAGGTTTTCTGGTGGTGATTCTGCCACTGTGAGCTTTCTGATTCAGGTAAAATGATCCATGAGGTAATCTATATGGAACAAAGTGATAGCAAAGAACAGAGGAAATTAAATCCATGCAAAGCAAACTGTGAGGATATAGAAATTTTTGTTAACTTCGGGCAATATTTGAATATTTGAAGACTACTTTTGCACCTCGAGTGTTTGAGCATTAATCCAATGAACCCCTGTGGCTGATTCCAGCCCAGCTGGGTATCTGAGCTTTGCTTGCTGCTACATCAAAAGCTTCTCTCAGTTGACTGCTCCACTGTCCCTTTCCTGTGCTCTCCTATCTTGTGTAATTTCATGAGACTTCTGCTCACTGTTAAGGCTGGCAAAGTTGGTCTGTTTGGGCTGTCCTGGTGTTGCAATTGTGTGTTGTGACACTGCTGTGGGGTGAGGCTGGGCCAGCCGTGCCCCAGGATCCGCGTGGGGTTTGTTTACATTTCACTACGCCAGACATGGAGTGTGGAAAAGCATGGGGTGCTTGGTAGGGAATTGAAGGTAATGTTGGGGAAAGGTGTCACATTGAAACACTTGGGAAATAGGTGAAATTAGCACTTCAAGACAGACACGCTATACCAAAATAAAGTGCTAAATTGATCCTTGCCTGGATGATCTTTTCAGCTGCTTGTGATCAAAGCCTGCTTCCCTACTCCTGCTGTCAGTGTGGAAGATGAATTTGCTCTCTTTGAATGAAAACTGTAGAGCTAAAGGGGTATTTAGTATTTGATGCTTATTTTTAGTCTGTGTTTCAAGATCTTTGATTTAGGTATTTTCAGAGATGTGTTATATAGATGGTGCAATATGGAACTTCTGTAGAAATGTATTAATGTGAATTTTTTAAACAAAAGTATCTTTAAAAATAAGAATTCTGTCCTACCTTTAAGATACACGTGAGTAGTACCAGATAGACATACACAGTGTGGAAAACTTCTCAAAATACCTGCATTTCCCAGCCAGTAATTCCCACTGAAAGTCAGTGGATCTTAAAATGGTTTTGAAAAGCATGTCTAAGTTCCACATGTGATTTTGATAATGAAATCAAATAAGCACAGGTGTGTTGTCATTCATGAACACATCCATCCTTCCTTTTACACTCTGCTTCATGTTGTATTGATGGCTGTGGGGAGGGCATTGATAGGAATAAAAGCTGGCTTTGCTATTTGTGGTGCTTTGTTCCTGGTTCAGCCAGGAATGTGATGAGCTGTGCCTGTGCCAGGTCCCTCTGTGGCTTGGCTGCACTGTTGGGAGCCAGGTTGGGATGGTGCTTCCAGGTTGGAAGGCAGAATTGGAGGCTGAAAAAGCATTTGAGTTTGGTTGTGCTTGGGAGTTTGTAAAGACCTGAGCCACTGAGATAAGGGTATATTTGGGTTTCTGGGAAATTTAATCACCCATTTTTATCACGGCAGTCTGTTTTGAGCCATGGATTCTGGGAATCTGTGCTGTAGAGTTCAAGGTGTGCAGCTGAACTTCACCTTTTGTTCCTTTCTTCAAATGCCTCTCAGTGCCAGTTCCAGCTTTTTAAAATCCTCTGTTGGCTCTGCTTCTCAGTACCCATCCAGCCTACGCTGTTCTTCCTGCTTCTTGGAAGTCTTTGCTTTTATTGCTCCTTACAGTACAGAAGATGCAGCATAGATTCATAAAATGCTGTATGTCCCAAAGTTTTAGAGCAAAATATCAAGAGTTAGGTCAAACTCTTGTTTGGGGGAAAAGAATGTGACTGTAGCACACAGTGAGCTCTGGTAAATAAAAGTAATTTTTGCTTGAACATAGGTGAAGGCAGGTATTAACTGAAGGAAGTAAATGGACTTTATTGAGCTGACCTTAATTGTCAGCAAGTGCAGTGAATGTTCCAGGGCCCTGTTTTGTGTGATGTGTAGAAAGTGGTGACTGACATACCATGAAATACTGCAAAGAGATTTATTAACTTCCCTTTTGTGAGCTGTGGAAACCAGTGCTGTAATAGCATGTGCTGCTTAGCAAAATGAAGGCAGGACTGTGAGTGTGCACTGAGAGTGGAGTTGGAGCTTGGTTGTGCTGTCAGATGAGTTAGTTTTAATAATTAGTCAGCAGGTTTCTGAAAAGAAACGTCTGAGCATTTTAGCATGAAGTTTTATATAAGTATTTTTATGATTTTTGTTTTTCAGGCATTTATAACATATTTAATCTCATTCATGAATCGAACTTCCTTTTTAAGTCATGGATGACAAGGCTTCTGTTGGAAAAATCAGTGTCTCTTCAGACTCGGTATCCACTCTTAACAGTGAAGATTTTGTCTTGGTTTCCAGGCAAGGGGATGAAACACCATCTACAAATAATGGTAGTGATGATGAAAAAACAGGACTGAAGGTAAGAACCAATAACCTGAGTTTGTTCCCTATTCTTCTAAATCAAACTAACCATAGAGAGCTTAAAGAGGGACTTCTTTATTGTGGAAAACTTGATAGAAGGGAGAACTTATTCAAGAACCAGTTTTGTCAGTAATTTCTTCATTGCCAATATCAGAGGTGGTAATTAGGTTTTGAGTTAGAGCTCTCTCCATCACTAGCTGTGGGTTTTTTCCCACTTTGCAGAATCCTTCCTGAAGTGCTTAGGATGAAACAGATTGATTGTCAAGAACGTGGAACTGTGATTTTTATCACAGCTTTCAGGTGGAAAGCAGTACTAGCATACATGGATTTCACCTTATCTGTTAATTCAAAGATACATTGAAGTTTTCCCCAATTTGAAATGTTCTCTTTAAGAAACATAGAAGAGTAGTTACAACTAACAACTTGGCATGGATTAGAGAACATGAGCTCTGTGTGAAAGGCTTGTGAGAGCTGGAATGGCACTGACATCTTCTTGCTTGTAAAAGTGCTGTTCTGAAAAGAGACCCTTCTCACTCTCTATTTTTCTTTTTTTTTTTTTTTTTGCTGCTTAAAGCAACTTTCATCCCAATTTGTATTTCAGCAATTTTTAAGAAAAGTGGCACAAGTAAGGTAATCACTCCAAGTTTCATCACTTTAATGTGTTGAAAACTGAGTCTTCCCTAGAGTGAGCAAGTTAGTGTGTTCTTTGTGGGAGATTGAAAGAAATATTCCACCATCAGAAGAAACTGATGTCTGTCTACAGCTGCATCATTGCCTTCAAAGATGCTAAGAAATCCTGTGTTCTGCCTGTTGGACTGGGTGCTCTTCTTTTCCTTGGCAGTAGTAACAGATGCTTTATTGAGCATATCTTGATGCTTTTGCTCATCTTGCTTTTACCTTCTAACTGCTTTGTTTGTTTCTCATGCATTCCTTTGAGTCCTGGGCAAGGCATGATGTTATAGTGGCTCTTTTCTTTTACACAGGACTTCAAATAAATTCTGTCAGTTAAGAGTCTCAAGACTGATCTTTTGCTTAATCTGGCTAAAAAGTCCACTTATGTTTTGTGGTTGTTGCAGAAGATGTCACTTCACATCATAGAATAGCTTAAAAAACATGAACATTTCTTTAGCGCTGAGCCTGGTGATCTGTGAAACCTGCTGAAAGGCTGTAGCCTCATGCTTGTCTTTCTCAATGCTGCAAATACCAGCAGCATCAAGATCAGTATCAGCATCCATGCTTAGGAATTCAGAGTAGTGATGCTTAGGAATTCAGAGGAGTCTCATAGTGGTGCTTACCTTGAGAAAGCTTCTGTGGCAGTGTCTGAAATCAGCTCCTGAAGCATCCTTTGAGATCCCAGGAGACAGACACTGTCACCCAGATTCTCCATTCCATCCTGTTATCCCCAGTGAGAATTTGGAAGCATGAAATGCCATAGTCTGCAACACTTCTTGCTCCACGTGGGAGCTGTTTGTGTCACTCTTTGCTTCTGAGGTGGTTTGTGAAATGCTGGCTACAGGTGTGCTGTTTCTCTTGGTGAGGAAGGAAGGACACCAGCTCGGCTGCCTCCTGAATCATCAGTTGTGAAATAAAAGTTATGCTGTTCCCTGATATGGCACTGAATGCCACAGAGCTTTGCAGGTCTTAAGCTTCTTTATGAATTTGGTGCCAGGACTGAGCACAGGCCTTGAACAAAGTGATTCACCCTGAGCCTTTCAGTGTTCTGGCATGGAGAGCATGTGCTGTTGGTTATGGGCTGCAATCTGAGTGATTAATGGGAATTTTATACCTTAAACAAGCACTCAGTTTGCAGTATAAATTCTCCCATAGAGGGACCTTCCAGTTAGCCTCCTTATTTCTGCTTAAGGAGGAGAAAACTTTTAGCAGAGGAAATGGGAAGACATTTTAGCTTCTCTTAGGGACAAAAATTTGTGTCTTTTGATATTGTTCTACAAGAAAAGAGACATTCTGCCATGGGCTATGGCTTTGCTCTTGGTGTTTTCCCCCTCAGCTTCCAAATGGCCGTTTAGTTGCCAGTGATGTGGAGTAGTTGAGTTTGTCAGAGGTGTGTTAAAAGTGTTGTCACTGTGATATCTGAAAGTGTTTCAGTAGTGCATGAAAAATTAATGTACAGCATGAGAACTGAGGCTATGTATTTCATAGGAACAAATTAGATTTTTTTTCAGGCAGAAGCAATTGCTTCTAACGTAGAACTAAGTTAATTTGTATGTGTCAAACCCCATTTTCTTTGACATGCCCTCTAAGAAAAGCAAAAACTGAGTTCAGGTTTTTGTTTGAGCAGGTGTCTCTTTCTCATGTTCTGTTTCTTTAGAAAAGCAGTTTGAGGATGTTTCATTTGCTAATGAGCACAGTCTGAGGATGGTGCTGGAAGTGCAGGTTTGTGTTTACTGAATGTGATAGGCTCTGAAATTTGTACATCGGGCCTAAGGCTCTTGTTTCAAATTTGCTGATAATGCTGAAGTTCTAAGTAATAGTGCTGGGGGCTGAGTTAATGTAAGTTTTTGTTTGGCACTTCTTTTCTTCCTCAAGTCCAGACGGAGAAATATTTATTTTGAATATAATTAGGAACCGTATTTTCTTCAGTTGGTTGTAATTCATAAATGTGTTTTTACTTTTTGTCAGTGCTGAAATACTTGGTTCAGTTTAAAAAGGGGTTGTCAGTGAATATTTTCCAGAAACAGTGTTTGCCAGCTGTGTCTGCTTTCCAATATTGTTCTGTGTGTGCTTGTGCCCACTGGCAGTGGGACAGGGCTGGATTTAGGAAAGCTTTGCTCCTGGAGCACAGTGCAGAGCAGGAGTTCTGAACTCCCTCTCCCAGCAGAGGCCAGCAGCACATGTGTCAGGAGAAGGGAATAAATCACAGTTCTGATACGTCCCCTAGTGTGGTTAAGGAAGTTTGCTACCTCCTAGTTAAAGGTCAAGTAAAATCAGTTTTGAGTTTTGCAAGAAATGGAGAAAGCCATGATGAGGGTGATGGTTTCTTGGCTCAGCCTCAGGCACTTTTCAGGTGCACCTGTTTATTGTTCCCTCTGCCCTTGGTTCTGCCCCATGCTGCCAGGCTGGCTCTGGTTTTGGGGCTGCAGTGGGGTTTCAGGCATGTTCACACCTTCATGTGCCCTGTTCCCTGATGTGGGGAATCCCTCTCTTGTGTAAGAGTCTTTGGTTGACATGAAGTTAACCTTGGTTTGTGTTTTAGGCCTGGGTTTGCAGCAACTGGTTTGTTGCACTTGGTATTTGGGGCTAGGAGAGCAGCAGGGCTTCTCTAGTCCAGAAGTGTGGTTACTGTGCCTTTTAAAATTCTTTTTGAGGGTAGTCTGGGCTGAGAAGGAAAACTTTCTTGGAGAAATTAGTTTAAATTGCTTTTTAAGTGAGTGTTATGATGATGATGTTTTAGAATGTAAGATTTTTTTTTTGCATGCCTATTTTCTGTAAACAGCTTGAATTTGTGTTTAACCTCTCACTACTGTTTTTAGGAAATTTTATTTTCAAGATCATGTTTTATAGATATCTAGATGTGTTATTCATACTGATTATTTTACCAAATACAGCAGCTCTCCGTTGAGACTTTTTTTTGGCTTTTAATCTTGATAGAATAAAATATTTTTATCTACATTTTATATTAATACCACTACAACATTTAGTTCTCACTGGATATGAATTTTTAACCTTCCTTTCCCAAACCAAAGTCTGTTAAGTGTGAGGAAAAGTGTATCAGAAGGAGTTTTTTATCAGAATGAATTTTAACTTCAGGTTTAATAGAGAACAGGTTCTGTAAACTAGAAGTTAATCTAGGTTTTTTAATATATAGCCTTTAAAGGGACTGATAGGACATTATAATTATTAAATTCTATGTTGTTGCAAAACATATAAACTCCATACAGTAAAGTAACATGGTGTGTCTTCCATCATCATCATCATCATCATCATCTTTCTGATGAATGCCTGCAAAGACCTGAATAATAAACGTGATGCTTGAAGCCTTCTGCCTTTGATGATCCTGTGCTTGTGGAAGATTTTTCCACAATGAATCATGCTAATTAATACTTAAATTGCTGGGAGAAAAGTGGAAATCTGTGGATAGCTGTAACTAGTTGCAGGTTCCAGATGTCTCTGTGGGTGTACAGCGGAGTAAGGCAGTTACTCTGTCCTGCTCCTGACAGGGGATCACAGCACAGGAGTGTATTTTAATCTGTAAAAAAAGGGACATTCTGTTTGTGCAAATTTCAAGAGCATAAATGTCTCTTCTTGATATTTAGATTCATGTAGCAAAACAGTCACTAAGTTATTACTTTTTGGGGTAGTTGCATAGTTTGGGTTTTATTTGCTGGTGTGTAGCATCTTAAATCAGAATTTACAGAGAGGTAAGGATCTGGAAGTGCCCCTAGGGTTGAGTTTTGGTGTCAGCAGGAATGCCCAGCAGCAGCTGAAGTGTTGGAAGTAAGTACCTTTGCTCGTGGGATCAGGTAAATACTCTGTAAACTCAGTAATTTCTCTATTAATTGCAGAGGAATGGACAAAGAGTTTCCTCAGAAGCAGTATCTGAGATTCCCTTTCCACTTTAGGACCTTATTTCACTCTGTTGAGGTGGCTTCATGCTTTCATGTCGACTTCAATGAGCTCAAAGTCAGACTTCAGCTGAGAGTTAGTAAAAAAAACGAAGCAATGCTGTTACTTCTCAGCATGATGGCATAATCTTGTTCCAGATGCTTCTCTTCCTGTGAAACCTTGCTGTCCTGCCCATAATCCACGTAACATATTTAATGATATTTTTCCCTTTCTGGTACTAATCTGAGAATTGTTATAGCCTGTACTGTGGGCATCTGTAAGTTTCTCTGTCATAAGCTGGTCTTTGTCCTTGGTGATTAAAGACTAGTTTGAAAGTAATCTCCTTGCTTTTTCCAGTGCTAGAAAATTCCTGCTTTGAGCTTGTAGACTTGTTAAAGCAGGGAGGATATAATCCATGCTGGTGAGCATTTGCACACTGCAGTTTGTGTGTATGGTTGTAACTGGGTTCAATTTGTTAACTGCTGCTTTGGCTGGTAAATAAAATGCCATATGAATGACCCTGTGCCTGTGGGGTATTTTTTGTTGTTTGAACAGTCTTTTCTTCTTTTTTGTGTCCCAACTCTGTGGCTCTCAGATTGTGGGGAATGGGAGCGAGCAGCAGCTGCAGCGGGAGCTCGAGGACGTGCTGATGGATCCACCCATGGAAGATCAGTCCAGTGACAGGGACCATGGAGAAGAAGTCAGAACTGATGGAGATGGGGAGGAACCTGTTGTCCTTGAAGCTTCAGCATCCTCTACCATTAACCCAGTGTCGGTGGCAGGGCTCCAGAAACCAGACATGAGCTTGCCAGTGAAACCATCCCAAGGAGGTTAGGGAAAAAAATGGGGGGAATGCCTGGTAGTGTTTTATATGCTTGTTTTCCGTGGGGAAAGTGAAGAGAATTTAGGTACAGATGTGGCCACCAGACTTTCCCTGTGTCTCACATTATAATCACTTAGTGCAGTAAATTCCAGGACATGTATGTGATGAGTTAATATCTGCTGGAGTGTTCTCTCATCTGAAAACACTGCTATACCAGCCTTGAGATGTGTGCATGAATATTAAGCTTACTTTCCTGACTGTGTAAAATATCAGTACAGGGCTATCTTTTAGTATTTTGACCTGGCCTAGCTTTTCTGTTCTTAGCCTCTTTGCCTTCTGTTTACTGGAGAGTCAGTGTCTGACACTTCCCTTACGGTCCCTTGCCTGTCCCTCATGTTCCCCCTCGTGTCCTGCCCTAGACTGTGAGGAGCTGAGCCCGTTCACGCCGGTGACAGACGAGGACAGCGTGGTGTTCAGCAAGCTCACGTACCTGGGCTGCGCGTCGGTGAACGCCCCGCGCAGCGAGGTGGAGGCGCTGCGCATGATGTCCATCCTGCGGGGCCAGTGCCAGATCTCCCTGGATGTCACTCTGTCCGTGCCCAACGTCTCTGAAGGGACTGTCAGGTATGTGTGCTCTGAGGCTGTGCATTATCTCAGCTCCTTTGGACAGCAAGGCTAATGGTTTTCCTGGCAGGACACTTCTGGGTTTTCTTTAGTGGGAGAAAGGGGGTTTATAGACATCTGGGAAAAGGGATCCTGTGAATTTTTTTACCAAATGCTGTACCAAGAAGTAGAGTCCAAACTGTCCCCAAAGCCACAGTGGGACTGGTTATTGATCACCTCTCTGGAAATAGCCTGGAAAGTAGCTTGTAATGCTGGAAAATGTCTGATACGTGAGGCTTAACAGGGGTGAGTCCACTGCCAAATGTTA
This sequence comes from Petroica traversi, assembly GCA_025920805.1. Lineage (NCBI taxonomy): Eukaryota > Metazoa > Chordata > Aves > Passeriformes > Petroicidae > Petroica > Petroica traversi. The sequence continues at coordinate 8,765,268 of JAHLSL010000016.1, forward strand.
GTGTAACTTTCTGAAGTCTAATCCCTGAAAACCATGGGGAAATTATTGGTGAAAATGTCTGTGGCATTGTACTTTTCGTGCTGTTCAATTTACATGTCATTATTGTGGTCAGGCTTTGCAGTAAATGACAGTCAGGAGCTAGTTGTTGTGGAGTACTTTCTCTAGGAGCTATTAAATTGTTAGAGCTTGGAAGATAGTGTCTGGCTGAAATAATTCTTTTAAAGGTGCAAGCTTGCTTTTTTCTCCCTCCTCTCTATTTTAACAGACTTTTAGATCCTCAGACAAACACAGAAATAGCCAATTATCCAATCTATAAAATCCTTTTCTGTGTGCGAGGGCACGATGGGACCCCTGAAAGTGATTGCTTTGCTTTCACTGAAAGCCACTACAATGCAGAACTCTTCAGGATTCATGTCTTCCGATGTGAAATCCAAGAGGCTGTAAGTGCACGTTTTTTATAAAATGATGATTATGTGCATGTAAATGTTATTACTGAAGTTTAAGTGAAGTATTTCAGGCAGTTCAGCAGTAATGTAATTCATCCATCTTGAGTTTTTTCTACTCCAAATTAAGATAATTATACAAATTATGGGATAAGAACACATTGTTTATCGTAAGAAGTACAGAACAGTTAATTAGATGCTAGAACAGAATTATTTTTGTACAATTCATTGTGAATGAGTGAAATGCAGGAGGGTTTCAGCTGATGTTTGTGCCCTCTGGCTGCAGGTGAGCAGAATCCTGTACAGCTTTGCCACTGCCTTCCGGCGCTCTGCCAAACAGACCCCACTCTCAGCCACTGCCACCCCCCCCGACCCCAGACAGCGACATCTTCACCTTCTCTGTGTCCCTGGAAATCAAAGAAGATGATGGGAAAGGTTATTTCAGGTAGAGATTCTTCTTTTGTGCAGCTTATGGTTCTGTTGGAAAGTGAATGAATAGAGTGTGAGGCTGAGGTGGTTCCCTGTTTGCAAGTTTCTTACTCTTGATTAAGTGAATCCCAGATATAAATATTTTTGGGAAATAATACAGTGATAACCTTCTGAACTAGGTAATCTTGGTTGTTGAACTGAACCTGGTGCTACCCACAATGTGCTTTTTCTTTTTTGTTTTTTTCTAATGTCTTGAAGTTCTTTGCAATGCCTTTTAAGTTGTGCTCAGCAAAATTACTGCTGAAGCTGAAATGGCAATGCTGCTGGGAGTACTGATGCTGAGACTTCAGAGTATGTATTGGCACTGAAGTGTAGTTTTAGGTTTTCTCCCTTTTTTGCAGCATTTACAAGGGCTTCTCCAATGAAAAAAGAAGGGAAATAGTTTATGGGTTGGTCACTGCTTGACTTGTTGGTGTCATGAGCCCCAGCAGCCACATCCCTTGTGAAAGCAAGCAATATGCAGTTTCTTATAGGTAATACTGTATGTTACCTGGGGAATCAATATTTAAACACTGCTAAAATGAGCTGAAAGTCTCACAGTACTGATCCCCACAGTATAAGACCACAGTTTTTATTTTGTAAACCATTGTCCTTGGTTTTCACCTAAATCTGTTGCCATTTCTTTCATGTTACTGATCACAGCATGCAGGGAGGAAAGGTCTTCAGTGCTTTGGTGTTAGGAGCTGCGACCAGTGTCTGATGGGTTTGGTATATGCAGGAATGCAGATTAATAATCCCCTGAGATTTTTTTTTTTCCTTTCCTGATGAATAACAGTGCAGTTCCCAAAGACAAGGACAGACAATGCTTCAAACTCCGCCAAGGGATTGATAAGAAGATAGTGATTTATGTGCAACAGACAACAAATAAAGAACTCGCTATTGAAAGGTAATGTCATAATTTTTTAAAAGATTCTTTATCTGTTTAATGTTTGTATTTTGCCTCTCAGGGAGCAGGTCAGTAATTATTCTGTGGATGCTCCATTTGTGTGATTTAGTGCCATACTTGTCTTGAGTGTGGTAAACCAGAGGATGAAGTGGGACATACCTGTGTGGGCCAAAAGTCCTTGTGAAAAGGCCAAAATGAAATCATAAAAGAGGGCCTTGTGCTTCCTCTGATCCTTATCTCTACTGGAGGGTAAATTCTATGCAAATATGTTTTAAAAAACAATTAAAAAGCCACCAAAGGAAGGGCAGAAGACTGCAGGCCAGGCGTTGCTGTGGTATAAGGAACCCTTGTTAGGAGTGACTCTATTACACCGTTCTTTAAAACAAAGGTAATGGAACAATTCCCAGGCTGCTGTAAGCAGGGTAAAATCATACTGAAATATGCTTCTGAAATCTTGCTTGACATTTTTGATGTTGGCTTGACATTATTTTGATGGACATGCTTGATGCTGCTTTCAAATGTCAAGGTTTGTTGATGTTTGTCAGTGGATTCATAGGCTGTTTGTGATCTATGACAGCAAATACTTAGATAAGAAATGTTACTGATCTGTTTATGAGCATGTCTAGTTTTTGCAGTTACATTTTTTTGCCTGGCTTTGCAGATGTTTTGGCCTTCTCCTTAGCCGTGGGAAAGACGTTCGGAGTGGCGACATGCACCTTTTGGATTTGGTAAGGATCTTTCTTAACAAAACTCAGCCAGAATTTTGGTTATGACTCTGCAGAGAAGACTTGGACACTTGTGCAGATGTTGATGCTGTGGGTTCCATGCTGAGGGTGAGCTCTGGGCAGTTGGTTGAATCCCTGCCTCTGCTGCTCAGTTAGAACGTGACCCATGCGTGGTCAAGGGATTTGCCCAATTTTACAGCCAGGCATGACTGTTCTCATTCAAGGGCTTGAAGTGAGAAACACGGAACATTATTTTTAGACATGCTGAATATCAAAGTGCTGTGCTTTGAACATGGATAGTTTTACATTTATCAGTGTGAGCATCGAGGCCTGAGAGGCTTCAAATGTAACACTGAGAACCAGTGGGTGCTTTGTTCCTATGACTCACTTTTCTCTGTAAAGTAATGATAGAGAGCATTTGACTTCACAAGTGTGAAGTGACAACAAATTTCCTAGTATTTATGCAGTACATAGTGAGTACTCAAAAAGGTTTAATACTGCATGAATAATTTTGCTTTCTACCAGGCTTTGGCTTGCCCAGAAAATAAGGTTATTGGGATAACAGCCAAGCTGAACATTAGATAAAATATTGGTTTGGTTCTTAGTGACTGAATAACATGCTACTGGCTGTGATCTCACCTACACCTCTGTGAGCTGAAAGTTGCTGACAAATGGCCTAAACTGGTCATGCCACGTACATATAGAATAATTAGTATTAATTATCATTTCTGTGTTATTAGCATGGAGACCAAGGACTACAGGGAACTCTGTTATTTCCTTCAGAGATGATCGTGGCTACAGACTCTGTCACATGGACTTGCCCTTCCCTTGCCAGTGCAGTAGCTCTTTCATGGGGCTGGCACTCCATAATGCAGAAGTTTCTTTAATTGAAATAAAAGTGCATAAACTTAACCTTGTTTCCAGGAGTCCATGGGTAAAAGTTCTGATGGGAAATCGTATGTGATCACTGGGAGCTGGAATCAAAAATCTCCACACTTCCAGTTTGTGAATGAAGAAACACCAAAAGGTATGAATATTGGCAGATGTTATCCCTGGGGAGGGAAATTACTTCCATAGTGGGCATTGGATCAATTCTCTTTTCTCTTCAGAAGAATCCCACAAAAGACTTTTACAGGATGGGATATATTCTCAGAAATGAGGGTGTTAAATGCCACAAAGTTTTTTTAAAAAGCAGCTGTGTTCAGTGATATGTTCTAGGAACTGATTCCTAGTAGGAGGCTCTGCAGGTGTCGAACAGGACGCAGGTGCTCTGTGCACCACTGGAGCTTTTTAAGAATCCCACTGAGAATTGCACTAAATTACTTTTACAGGCACTTGCTTTGCTCAGCGTCTTGTGGTCAGTTCAGATTGTTCCAAACTCAGGTTTTTAATGAAACAGAAGGATTCTTACATCTCTGAAAACGAAAGTAAACCACTCCTAAATGACATCCAAAAATAGCTGCTATTGCATTGCTCTGTCAAGTCCTGAAAGAGATGTGTCATTACTTCTTTTGAGGTGTCAGCTGAATTATAATCTTTTTAATCTCTTGCCACTGTTGCAATGTGGAGGCCAGTGGGGCTGCTGAGCAGGGCTCTGAAAGGGCCTGCTGTGACACATCCCGAGGGCTGTGTTATCCTCCACAGTCAGGGCGATCCAGAGTTCGTCCCCAAGACACCCCGAGGCCTTTTGTACATTTATTTTAATTCTGTTCTCCCAGCGGGCCCCTTGGCCTTCCCGTCCCTTTTACCCTTATATGGAATTTCTCTGGAATGTTCTCCCCAGCTCGACGCCCCATTGGCCCCTTCTCCTTGGCCCCTCCTCCTGCCGCTCCTCATTGGCTCCCCAACCCATCCATCAGCATTGCCCTCTCCCTATTGGCTGTTGCAAACCCCGCCCATCGGTACTTAAAGGGCCGGTTCCCTGTGTGGGGTGTTTGTCCCTGGGCCCTCCTGGGAGGGAATAACCCGGGCCCTCGGGAGCTGCACAGAGCCCTGGGTGCTCCTTGCTGCCTGTGATTGCTGCTCCCGTGCTGTGCATGGGCCCCTCACTGTCCTGCTGCCCAGCCTGGGGACGCGCTCTCGGGAGGGCACAGCTCTGCCTGGCCAGGCACCACCAGGGCTCAGTGATGTTGCATGCCTAAGGTTGAGAAGTTAATGGGAATTGACTGAGCAAAGCCATAAAAGTCAGCTGCTGGGCACAATCTGGTGCTGCAGTGGATGCCATCCTGCCTGAAGGACACAATTTATCAGTCCCTGCCAGAGAGATCTCATAGGTCACTGAGCCCTGTTGCCTCCTTTTGGAGCATCAGAGTGCGTAGTCAATTTTTGGAATGTCACAGCTGAGATGGTCTTAAATGCCTTTATTATCATGGTATTAAACACTTAAGTAACTTCTAAAACCAAAAAAGAATGGACGTGTAATTAGGCTGGATAAAGAGGTCTGCACTGTGCAGTTAAGATCCTCTGTAATGTTTAATGAAGGTTTTGGATACATTTCAGTGCGATTTGAAAAAGCAGAATTTTTATTCTCTTTAACAAGATCATTTTCTTGGCTTGAAGGCTGCAGTTTCCTTATTCTCTAGTGAATACTGCATAGTGATCCAATTTCCCCATTTTGAAACTTCTAGGGTTTTGAGATGTTAAATTAGGGGGAAAATGGATTCTGAAAAGGAAAGTTTCCTTTGTTCTCCCATGTTACTAGGAAAGGGGCTATGGAATATTTTATTTGAAATATTTCTTTTCATACTATAGCTTCATTTTCTCTCTGCAGATAAAGTGTTGTTCATGACCACTGCTGTGGATTTGGTGATAACTGAGGTGCAGGAGCCTGTTCGATTCATTCTGGAGACTAAAGTCAGAGTTTGCTCACCTAATGAGAGGCTCTTCTGGCCCTTCAGCAAACGGAGCTCAACTGAAAATTTTTTCTTAAAGTTGAAACAGGTAATGTGTTAAAAAATAAAGGAATAAAATTGACAATTAATATGCTATTTCTCCCTATGATTGCTAAAACCTGTACTAATACAGTGTTCATAATGCAACATTTTCTTCCTGAATCAAAGAGGTAAAATAAATGCACTTCACTTTTAGAAATCTGCCCTTTATTGTGCAGATTGTTACTGGCTATCTGCAGTTCCCATAAAGAGCCTGAAATAGCTTTTTTGATAGCTTTGATGAGTCTGCGAAGTTACAGAGAGGCTTATGGATTTTCCAGCCAAACCACAGCAAGAAAAGGAGCAGAGGATTTATCTGCACACTGGGGCTGTGCTGAGACTGGCTGCCATTAGGGTTTAGAGGGGTAATTGTGTAAAATAAAGAGGTGAGAGGAAAAAAAAATCCTTACTGTAATCCTGGTGACAATGGTATTTGATACATCACTAAACTTATTTTATAATAAAAATATAATATTTTAAAAAAATTAATTTTAGATGAGCAAACATCTTCATGAAATTGCAAAGGAAATTATTTTTTGTTGAAGTCTATTTTCCCCTTCTTCATGGTTGGAAACAGAGATTTCACACATACCCCAAGATTGCCCCGGGGGGGAAAAAAAATCCAAGCAACCACAAAAAATCCCTAGAACTTGTTAAAAAATTTTACTGTTTTTTCCAACTTACTTTTTTACCCATCTACTAAAAATGGCAGGATTATTTCTGTCCAGGATATTCCTAATAACAGTATAAGGCAATAACTTAGTCTCATAAGGCTGGTCAGTTGAAGGTCCAAGTCACTAAAGAGTTCATGTACTTGAAGTAGCTGCTGTTCTTCTGCTCTAGAAATTATTGTTCTGAATTGAAAGTCCTGTTTAAAGAAATGGACATGTGTAAAAGCAAGTGTGGATCTATGTGCTCTCTCAAGGCTTAGTAATTCTGGATGCAGCCCAAGAAGAAAGCAATGTTGGAGTCCTGATTTCTTGAGAAGTGTTCTTATTTAGAGAGGTTTTGAGTTAAGCAAGAGGCTTTTCTTCATTCTTTTTGCACTTGTCTTTAAGTGCTAACAGAGAATGGCATCTGGGTAGTAGCAAAGATGAAGTTCACCAAGGATTCTTTTTCTATGTAAAGAACACAAAACCTTGCCTTCAGAATTTAAGTAGGAAAAATTCTTCATGGATGAGCTCATGCTTTTTATTTAGAATATTTTTCAGGTGGAACTTGGAGATGTTGAACAGTAGAGGCTGTTGGGCTATAAATATTCTACAGCCTCCAAAAGGTGCCTTTTCTGTTTGGCAGTTTAAAGGAAGCTTATCTTACTGAGCTAATTCTGGATCTTTTGTCTTACCAAATTCACAGGCATTGTGGCTTATCTTGGCCAATTCTCTTTTTCCACAGACACTGTCGGGTTATCCAACTTCCAGTGTTTACTAATGGAAGATTATAGTGGAAGCAACAAATATAGAATGTACTGCCTGATAAGCCTGGAAGGGAAACCTGTTTCTGTGGAGTCATGATTAGCCTATTAAAAATACAGCTGTGCAGAATTGGCTTATCTTACTTTGGCAGAGTTTCTTTATTCGGAAATGGTGAAAGCAGAAGGATTTTATTTGCTCCGATTACATTTAGTGATTTAGCCATTTTTAGTTTTGATGCATTTCTCTTCATTTTTAATGCTCCAAAGGATAAAACTGAGCCCTGGGAGCTTAGTGTGGAATATAATTATAAATCTTCTTTCCCTCTTTTTTTCACCTTCTCTTTTCTGCTCTCTATTTTTATTCATTTAGGAAAAAAAATTCTAAGAGTCCTTAAAATGTATTCAAATTTCAGAACCACTTCACAAAGAAAAATCCTTCTTTAAATGAAAGAGAGGTATTAAAGCATTGAAATTTATGGAGAAACAGGGCCACAGAGTAAACTTTGGGACTCAACAGTTTGTGTTCCTGCAGCAGAGTGTACAGACATGGAAACTTTGCTGAAGACCATTGCCGTGGGAAAATCATGGAATCCCAGACTGGTTTGGTTTGGAAGGCACCTTAAAGCTCATCTCAATAAATGAGCTCATTCAAATACAAACAAAATTTTTAAGACTACTTTTGTCACCATCAGTATCCCCAGAAACCTTTTCTATTTTAGCTCATTTTATAAATTCTCTTTGAAGAATACTTTGACATTATTTTAAACGTTTTGCTTTCCATTTTCCACTACTGTTTAAAATAAAGGCAAAGTTGCTGCATATTGAGGAGCCTTCATCTCTTAGACTACAGATGCATTTATAGCTTTAAAAATCAGTGCATTTGTGTCCAGCCCATTTCTGGTTGGAAAGATGAGCTCTCCATGGATGGCAGATCCAAGTGACACTTCTGCCTGTGACAGACACTTTGTGCCTTTGGCTGCAGCACAGTTCCAGCACGTTTCAGGGCATCAGAAGCACTGCCAGCCTGCTCCTTGCATTAAGTGTGTTCCAAGTGTGACCATTCCTCACTGCACAATGGAAAGTTGTTCCTCAGCTCTCCAGTCCCAGAAAGAGAAGGCAGAGCCTTGGTGATCTGGCATCTGTGTAGCTTCCTCAGTAAAATGAAACTTGTTTCCTAGATAAAGCAGAAGGACAGGAAGAACAACTCTGACACACTGTATGAGGTTGTGTGCCTGGAGAGCGAGTCGGAGAGGGAGAGGAGGAAAACCACAGCCAGCCCCTCTCTGCGCCTGCCCCAGTCGGGTTCACAGGGCTCCATGATCCCCTCTCCTCCAGAGGATGATGAAGAGGAAGGTAAGAAGCTCCTGTACTTGGTGGGCTTAGAGAAAGGGTAATTGGTGAATAACATGTTGTAAAAGATGTGGGGTCCTTTCCAGTGAGGATCTGCCTGACTGATGGGTTCTGTCTTCCTGGAATACTGCAAGGTTCAGTGTCCTGGCACTCCTGGTGAGCCTCTCCTTGGCTGGCACATCAGTGTCCCTGCTTTTCTCAGCCCAGGCCTCCTGTGTGGTGTGTTTGGGACAGTGTGAAAAAGGGCTCCTAAAAACTGGGATTTTCATGTAGCTTCTGCCCCTCCTTGAGCAGCTGTGAACAGGTTTCAGAGCAGAAGGGAGAAGCTGGTATTGTTTGGAAGTGTCAGCAGGTAGTGTTCTGGTGAACAGTCAGACATCTGTGAGACATGAAACTGTACCAGGTCCTGCCCAGCTTGAAACTTAATGCATTTTTAAGAACTTCTTTCTGCTTCAAAAAAATTATTTTAAACCAAGCCACAACCACTTCTGAGTATAGAAACATCTGGCCTCACGGCCCCGAGCTGAAACAGAGATAACTGGGGTTTCTGCTTTTCCTCTTTTCCTGCTGGCTTTCCATGTGGCTTTGGCTGAAGTGTCCCTTCTGTTCTCTTGGCAGACAATGATGAACCACTCTTAAGTGGTTCTGGAGATGTTTCCAAAGAGTGTGCAGAAAAAATTCTTGAGACGTGGGGAGAGCTGCTGTCCAAGTGGTAAGTGGCAAAATCACATTCTGAAAATTACAGTTCCAAATATTCTCATCTGTTTGCTCCTTCTGCTTGGAGTTTTTATTTCCAGAGGCCGTCTGAGATAAGATTAGTGTGGATTTAGTCCTCTATCCATCCCCACAAGACCCCTTATTCTCTGGCTTGATATTTTTGATTTCTTTAGAGGATGTTCTAAATGCTTTAATTTTTGAGTGCATGCTTAATGTATAGAAATTCTTTTATGCTGTGTCTTTAGTTGATTCTGTCTTAAAATGAGTATTCTACTTATCTTCAGGTTCCTTAGGACTTTGTTAAAGGAAATCCTAAACTGAGTAGTATAAAGAAAATGCAGCTCTTGCTTTGTCTTTATTTTGCACAGATCACTTCCATTCCTCTTTGTAATTCTGACTGGGTTCACAGCCAATTTTTCCTGCAGCTGTCATATCTTAGTGACTGTAGCTTAAGAAATGGGAGATTTGGACTTGGATAGAGAAGATGTTTTTCCTCCCTTATCTAAAGGAAGGCTCCAGAGCCTGCCAAGAAGGAAGTACATGAGCTCTGCTGTTTTTTCCCTGGAAAATGTCAGTGTACAAGAAGAGTGTTTCTTGACAGTCCAATTGCTAATTTAACACCATCCCCCTTTGATGGGAGATCTTTTATTCATCTTGAAGTAGAGCAGTTCTAAAGTGATTGCAAAATTTCAGGGGGTTTGTTTGGTTTTATTTTTTCCTCACAAAGGAGGATGATGGGCAGCATGAGATTGAGCTCAAACAGGCTTCATTTTGACTCTGGTTTTAATTGTGGCTTTTTGCTTCCTGAAGTCAATGAGAGCAGGGCAGGGGCTGAACAGCAAGTCAGAGGTTGAATGGGATATTGAGTCTGAGGAACAGGACAGCAGAGATTGGAGTCAGCCATGCAGTTTAGATATGAAAAAGTATTGATGTGACCCTTAGCCAGGATATCTCTTTAAATCAAGATTAAAACTGTTCAGTATTTTCTGCTTATTTGAATAAATTTTCCTTCCAGTTTGGTTTTGCACTATGTGGACACATTTCTAAGAGGGGAAGGTTGTGGTAAAATGATACATGATCCCTTTTCCCTCTCCTAGATTTGGAGAAACCTCTTTCCCAGATGAGCTCTGAGCATCTGCTGCTGTGAGAAAGTTTCTTTCAACTTGAATTTTTTTGTAATTCTTCCAAGGGCTCAGAGATAATTAAGCCACCTGACTCCCATTGGAAATGTTTTGGCAGCTCTAAGAGGATATGAAATGCTTCTGTGCTAATGCTGGCAACAACTTTAATATGTGTTAAAGGGCTTTCCTTCTTAACTAAGAACGTGCATTTGGAAGCAATGATCCTCCAGCTTTTAACATAAGAAGATTGAGAATTATAGAAATCAGACTTCAGGTAGTTTCATGCTAGTTTTTTAGAATTGTGTAATTAGATTTGTCTAGTAATTAAATATTTGGTATTTTGTGGTACCAAAGAATATTTGGCTGATGTTTCATAACTGCTGAGTCACACAATTTTCTCATTTCAAAAATAGTTTGGAAGAATCCAGTAGTGTGTAGCCTTTAGTGTACAGTCTTCATGACTGTATTCATTGGAATTTCTGTTGTACTTCCTCTGATGTGAGATTAAGGCAAAGCAGTTTGATAGGCCTTTACAAAAACACTGAGTATTTTGTGTCTAGGAATTATTTTATATAAATATACTTATAAATTATAAAAGCATAATAAATGCTCTATAAATCTATGTCTGTAGGTGTGACTATATATTGATATAAATGTAACTCCTATATAAATATTATGTTTGTTTTAGTTGATTTCTTTTAGAGAAAGCATAGTGAAGGAGGACATGATGGTCCTGTGTTCTGTGCAGTAAATACTGATTTAAATGTCTGCCTTGTTGGTCTCTAGATTATTGTCAGAACACTGTGGACTGGAGAAAGGCAATAGGGAGTCCCAGCCTGTTTAAAATTATCATCCACATATCTGTTAGACTGTTACAAACATTAATAAATGCCAATTTATTAAGAATATAATGCAATTGATGCGACACAAGTTCATTTTTCTGCCTGACTTTGTCTGTCAGTTCTCTTGATCATTTTATCCAAAGTTTGTTTTTTAGTAACTGCAGGAAAATGGTAATTTCTATGATTTAAGGCCCGTGTCTTTTGGGGATTTTTATATATAAGCCACAAATGAGCTGTTCAGCTTAACGTGCTGTAAGTGCATAAATTATATGTAGGTTTAGTTTTTACAACTTGCAGTGCTGTAATTTATGAGCTGTCAGTGGTCTCGCTGGAGGAGCTGCTCAGTTGGGGCTGGCTGCTGCAGTGGAGGCTGCTCTGGTGCAGGGATGGCTTAGATAACCATGATTTTCAGAGCTCTGGCTGGCTCCTCTGTCCCTCCTTCCCTGCAAGGTCACCTCCTGCTGGGCTGTGCAGCGTGGCTTCTGCAAACTGCTCAGTTTGGGGTAGCTTGAACTTGGAGTTCACACCTTGTCACCTCTGTCCTCTAGTATTTAATGGAGTGTTGTGGTTTGTTCAATGTTTTAATTATATATATATAACCATTTAATGGGACTCGAGAAAATAGTTCGGGAAGTAGTTATCCATATCTTACCTATTTTTCCATAACTTGAGTTTCACTGAGAGACCCGGGCTGGCTGGCAGCTCTGCTGTGTCCCACAGAGTGGGACTTTTTGTGGCTGTTTGTGGCTGTTTGTTTGGGGCAGTAACCGAGCCCTCCCCTGCAGGCACCTGAACCTGAGCGTGCGGCCCAAGACGCTGTCGGCGCTGGTGCGGAGCGGCGTCCCCGAGGCGCTGCGGGGCGAGGTGTGGCAGCTGCTGGCAGGGTGTCACAACAACGACCACCTCGTGGAGAAGTACAGGATCCTCATCACAAAGGTACCGTGCCTTTTTCAGCTCCTTCCCTCCCATTTCTTAAACGATGGGAATGCAGTGGCTTCGTTGTACTCTGGCCTGAGGGTCCGTGATTGTACCTGAGTGTATCAGTGAGTGACTGGGATTCAATCCTCCAGCAAAAGCCCTGACAGAGAGCTGCTGGTGGCATTACACTGCTTTCCTTTTATAGTCCTGTTTCACTCAGACGAGTTCTGAGTTTGTAAAAAATAAGTATCCTGTTAATGAATTGCTTTCATAATGGACGTATTAATTTTCTTTGCTTGTTTGGCTTTTCCGAATGGAAGCTGAATTTTGTTGGGTTGTCCCAGTGTTTATGCTAAAAATCCAACACTAGGAGAAATTGTAGCCTTTTTTGGTAGAAAGAAAACAGAACAATGTGGATGTTTTTGTGCTATGCAGCAGTTTTGTGGCTTCTCATCTTGAATGCTGACCTCAGTAAGGTAGGAAAAGGATATAAGAATTGTATGTACAGACATCATTCAGTGGTTCTCAAAGTTTGTGTAACAAATGGGTCACATAATGAAATGTCACTTTCTTATCCTGAAAACTGATGTTTTAATTTGGATTTGACCATTATCTGTATAGCTACATTGGATTTTATTGCTTTCATCAAACATCCAAGTCTAGAAGGACTGTATTAGAAATTATTAATGATGCAACTTTAGTACAAATATAACAGAAATTAATTATTTACCAGTTAAAAAGCAAAACAAGTGAATCAGCCTTTGTATATCTATATTCTGATGGCACAGATTCATAAAGAGCAATTAAAGACCTTATTCTGAGGGTGGGAGGGCTTCTGAAATTAAGCTCAGTTTCTGTTGTAGTCATGCAGGAAGGATCCTACGAGATGTGAATGAATCATGTTAGATCAGCTAAAAATGTCCTGCCATAACTGTTTTCATATACTTAGTGAATATAGAAAAAACTTTATCCAACTTCCTTAATACTAGTTTATGCATTGTAGAGCTGTAACTTGGATTTTATGGTGAATAAATCATATAAGTAATGTGGAGGTTGGGTGCTCTGGCAAGGAGTGATCACAGCTATCCTGTTGTGTTATTTTAATTGCCTGGTGAGGAGTTGTCAGCCTCACTTGTTTCTCTGTTTCAGTGTTTTGATATCAGAATGCAAAATATGATGTCTTTGTGGCACAGTTGGTGACACGTTCTGCTACTATCTTTGTCATCTGGAAGGGGAGAGTGTAACATTTCATTTTTAAACCTGTGAAACCTTTTCACTCATTTTCATTTGGCTGCGACAAAGAAAGTAACCTGCATCTCTGGAGCCCAAGTACAGGCAGAGTGGGCTGCTCCTGCACTGTGTTCTGCAGCAAAAGCACTGGCTGTACCTGCAGTGGTCATTCAGCACAGGAACTAATTAAGAAATTAAAGAGAATGGGTCCTGATTGACCGTTTTGAGGCCCTGCTGTGGTCTCATGAGGTCTGTAGAGTATTGCCAGCTCAAGCAAATGGAAGTGGGGTTTCCCTAATCTGAAGTGCCATATTAGCCCAGTGCTGTGGCTGTTTGTTTTGTTGTGACTTAAATATGGAAAAATATGGGACTGTTCTTGTAGAAGGGACAGAGGTTGGTGTTTGAGAACTGAAGGGTGTGCTTGGGTCACAGGGGAATTGGGATTTTGTCAGTCTGCAGGCAGTGGAAGAAGGGTAAGGTTTTAAATAGGGTTATCTCTGTGGCTGTGTGGAGGTACTGAAGATGAGAACAGGCAAAAAATGCAAGGATTGTTTGGGAGGCTGAGGAGAGCATGAACTCAAGGCCCAGCAATATAACGTTTTCAGACCCTTTGTATGTAGCCTGTGCCAAGAGTGTAATAATGCTGGGCTGCACTTTGACCTTAAATTTTTGTTTTCATGCCTTTCTTAGGCACGAAATTTGATAATTTTGGAGTTCTAATGTGACTAATTCTTACTGCTCTTAAAATAGCAGCTCAGTTACAGTCAGTGTGCAGCAATGCATAGGAGTAAATGTTCCTGGGAAAAAAATTAATTATGTGAAGACAAGGGTCAATTATATTACATTGCTTCACCATCTTCATAATGCTTTGCCATGTTTTGCATGCCACTAATGCCAATTCTTCCCTGGCAAGCCTGCAGTTACTTGCATTACCATGCATTATGTGAGAATAACTGCTGTGGTGTAGCACAGGAGCAGAGGAGTCCATGTAAAACCTACACCCTGGAATGTGAGCAGGAGATGCAGGAAAACTGTGAGTGCTCATGATGAAGTGCCATTCTCTCTTCATGCTGACCTCTATTCCTGTAGCTGCCATTGATTTCTGCCAGGCTTCTCATGACCCTGTGCAGCACAGTCCCAAATTAATAAGGATCTGTGTTGACAGCTGCTTCAAAACCTTCTGGCCTGTTTCAGGGCTTTTTTTTCCCTTGTGCACAGGATGTTGGATGCAGCATCCCAGGATTTATTCTGGTGGTTGCTTTCCTGGGCAGGCTCAGGGAATCTCTGGTTTTTGCTTTCCTTTGCAGATTAACTGCTGCAAGGACAGTTTTTTGTTTACTGTTGAGTTGTGGCTGGTGAAGGATCAAGAAGGAAATGTCTCCTGTTGTGCTCTGCCATGCAGGAGAGCTGTGTCTAGTTCTCTTCTTGAATAGGACTTTAAAATGGCATTGAAACTGTGCTTCAAGGTGTGCTCGTTGTGTTCTAGTCATCATGACAGCATTTATTAATTATTTGCTCTGGTTGTCTTTGCCACACACTGGCTGGGGTTTTGTTCTCTGTGCTTTTGTTATTGCGGTAAGGTTGAAGTTTCTCCATCGTGGTGCTCCCACGAATTACTTTTGAGAATTTGCACACCATCTGTGTGCAATAATAAAGCTTTTAGCAGCTCCAGATTGCCATACTCGTGGTGGGGAGTGTGGATGAAAGCCAGCCCAGTGAATTAAGGTCATGTCCCTACTGGGGACAGAAAGCAAGCTCTAGGTAAAACAATCTAGACAATCCTGGGGGAGGCATCTGGTCCTGGTAGCACTTTGGCAATCACAGTTATGGCTGTTAATCTTCAGCCTTTCAGCCACTGAGAGGTGGCAGAAGACACATGGGGACTCACTCCAGGTATTAACAGACACCCTCAGGAAAAATACTGCATGTTCTCAACAGTCAAAGGTGGATGGGAAGTGTTGTTGAGTAGAAAACGTGTAAAGTGAGCCAGACATGCTTAAAAAGAGAAATAATCATGATACAAAGCAAAAGAGACAACAGCCACTTCTCAGACAAATTTTTTAAAGGGTTAATACCACTGCTGAATCTGTCAGTGGAGAAGTTCTTCATAATATCAACATTAAAAACCTGACATTTACAGTATTGAGTAGAAAATAAAAAGCTTTTGGATATAGGTCTGTGTGGGAGGAAGTAATGTCGAAAGGAAAAAACCATGAACTGTTGTACCGGATAAATGCACTATATTAAGAAAATTACAACATGAGAGGGACATCTTGTGGCACAAATAAAATAAAAAATAATAGTCTGGTGTCAGGAGGAGTATCCTGGAGTGTTACCCCGAGGTCACTATTTTTAGGAGAAATCCCAGTCTTGGTAAGAGATGTATTTGTTCCAGTCTTTCTTATAGCTGCTACCCACTTTCTCATCTTCCCACCTTTTTGTCTCCATGAGACGAGGATTATAGAACACAGACGTTCTACCAAATATACTTGTCTGTCTTGGTGCCGATGATGCTGGTTTTTAATGAAGAAATAGATTAAAATGTCACTACCATTATTTGACTGAGTGTGTTGTCATCAGTAGCATAAAATGTGACAGAACTTCAGCTGTGGGTGGTTAACACTTATTTTCCACTTGTATCACAATTATATTTCCATATGTTCCTATAAATTAGGAAGAATACATTGAATTTTCAGGAGTGCAGAGGGCCATGACTGTGTACAATCAGCTGAAATGGAGCCCACCATGCATCTGTGCATCAGTGTACAATGATGTAGCCCTGAAGTGTGCCTGAACCTCGAGATTCCTTGATTAGTTTTGATCACATGGTGATAAAAGTTTAATTATCTTTTACAGGCAGTAGTTTTCCCAGGAGCTGTCACTGTAACTTTGAATAATTTCTGGAGTGCTTTTCATTGCCTCAGACGAGGAGGTGCTGTACCATGGTGCAGAGTGGGAGAAGTCTCTGTCCCACAGGATTTTCAGTGTCACAGACCTCAGGCACACATGCTGGTGTCTTTAGGAATGGTTTTCGTGCTGCACTTGGCCAGAGAGCTGGGGGAGCAGGCACTGTACCCCATTTCTTTGCAGTTTGCAGACTTTTGGCCCCTTGGGGCTGGCTTCTGGTGCAGGGGCAGCAGGAGGAGGTGGAGCTGTTGCTGGTTGGGGTGTTTTAAGCAAGCAGGAGTAAGCTGGCAAGAGCACTGAGTGCAGTCATTGCTCTCAGCTTCAGAGAAACAATAGAATGTCAGTTAAAGGGAAAAACAGACGTGGCTCTTGTGCAGAAATACCTCAGCTCTAGGGGCGTTAAGCTGTTCATAAAAGCCTGAACACTGGGGAGTTCTTGATTTCATGGTGCATCTTCTGTTTGAAAAATTTCAGCAACCAGATGCTGTTTTGGTTGGGCTCCGTATTTCCTTTGCTACCTCGTTTTTATGTATCTGAAATAGAAATGTATCAACATACATTTTCTTGGGGATGTTTGTAATGTGTCTATTCGTGCCCAAGGATCCAGAAATACTGGTTGAATCAATCGGTATGTAAATCATTCTCTGCTTTGGAAAGATAGGAGATCATTTCTCCAGCAGTAATTCAATCATAGCTTGTTTCTTGTAAATCCACAACACCCTGGCCTAAATTTAATTCAAAGTTTGTTTCCTAGCTACAGGTCTAGTACTTCAGTTGCCATGAGTAGAAACACCATAAATTGTAAAAAAAAAAAAAAAAAAGATGGACAATAGTAAAGGGATCTTTTCTGGATTAAATATAGGGCAGAGTCCCCAAACTATCTTTTTCTGACATTTGTATGGGACTAGCTAAAAATTTGCAGACTCATGCTGTTGTCCAGCACAGATTTTGGGCCAGCACAAGTGTATCATGAAATGTTTTTTTTTTTTCTTATTGGTCAGCTAAAAACCTGAGAGTTGCAGCTCGATTGTTTTAACATCTACTGCTTTGGCCTCAAAGAATTTCCCTTTAGATATTCTGCAGATTGACCAATGTTTAGCTTAGGTTAACCAAAATCTTGGGTTTGTTGGTATTGTTTGAATTCAGAGTGTGCACTTAGGCTTGTAAGGATGCCAGCTGCACACTTTCGTGTCTGATTAAATGATTTTGATTGCTGGAGAGCTTCACTCCAGGTTTTTATTGATTTGATCCATTCAAATACAAATTCCCATAGCCAGGGCCTGTCCTAAGTGGTGGCAGTGGAGCAGTCTGGTGTTAGGGTCAGAAGAATGAGCTCCCACATACCATGGGAACGTGTTCTCCAGCCTGTCAGCTGAAGCTCTTGACAAGCAATAAACAAGAGCTGTACCTTGTTATGCCTCTCTGCCTTCAAAGAGGTTTTTCTGGTTAAATAGTGAGATGGTATTAACTTAAGGTGTGAATGCGAGTTTAAGTGCTGTGCCGTGAATCTCTCGCGTTTGCTGGCTGGAATGTCGCCGGGTTTTCTCTTTTGGTGTCGGATGTCCCAGGGACTGTCAGGGGCAGCGATGCCTTTGCGTTCTGTGTGTATCTCTGTGTATGAAGGGAGGTGCCTGCCTTGCTGGAGCAGCATCTGGATTAATGGTGGGACATCCTTCTCAGCTTTGCCCTTGGTTTCAGGTGTCTCCTAAGCAACACACACTCCAGCTAGGAAAGGCACGTTCATTCCAGAATAGGTATTTCCCCAAAGGGGCTGGGATGGAAAAGCCTTGAAGTGACGACGAACCGCGTGAGTTCAGGGCGGTGATGGACGGCTGGCGCTCGCCGTGCAGGGGTGCAGGAGGAGGAGGAGCGGGCTG
>JAHLSL010000016.1:8788116-8804859 GCA_025920805.1 Petroica traversi
GGGAGGCGCAGCCCTGCCCCGACAAGCGCTACGCCATGGTCCTGTTCCGCATCACCAGCGTCTTCTACATCCTGTGGTTGCCCTACATCATCTATTTCCTGCTGGAGAGCTCCAACGTCTACAGTAACCGCGTGGCATCCTTCTTGACCACTTGGCTTGCCATTAGCAACAGTTTCTGCAACTGTGTCATTTACAGTCTTTCCAACAGTGTCTTTCAGAAGGGGCTGAAGCGTCTCTCGGGGGCCATCTGTGCCTCGTGTGCTAGACAGAGGGTAGCTAAGGACTCCTCTACCTCTAGGAGCAAAAGATCTTCCAATGGATGTCATGTCTAGGACGCCCGTCAGCTGGACTGGGAAGTGCAGGGACGATTGCGTAGATTGCAGAATAACTTAGATGTGATTTTAAGATACCCAGATTTGCAAAAAGGTTTCTGAGAAATGCTGCTGACATAGAAGAATCAGGAGCACATATCATTGTGGTTTCACTTTAAAAAATGATTGCTGTGGAGGAGGCCGTGGAGTTTCACCTCCACATTCATTTTAAAGAATAAAGCTGTATCTTGACACTTACCTCTCCAGCTGGTGTGACTGAATGGAGTGGGTGTCTGAGAGCTTCGGCAAAATGTAGTCTTTCTTACAGCTTTACTGGGTTCTTTGGAGATTCGTGCTTCACATGTAAATGATAGATCTGAAGTGGAAATGTCACAGTCTATGGTATATTACAGGGATTTTTTAAATATATGCCAAAGTATATTGACACAACGTTCCAGCGTCAGAACAGAAGGGGCCAAACAATTTGTTTTTCAGTGCTACCTAGACAGGACTTGTAGAGCAGGAGTGAACAATGTGAACATTTCAGTGTGAACTCTGTTAATGAGCCGTGAGTGCAGCGATGTGGTCTGGGCAGTTGTTCTCTTAGGGCTGATCTGGCTTCCGTGCCCTGTTTCCCTGGTAGGATGCATGTTTGGATCAGAGTGTGGCATCTGCGTTTTCCTGTTTGTCGTGAAGTAAGAAGAAAAACTTGGATCAGACCAAATTTAGCAATTAAATAAAATGTGTTTTGATAAGCTTAAGAGAAAATACGTGTTGCTTTATGATACCAGAGTTGTGGCAGCCACTCAAGGATGATGCCAACATGTGAAAATTGTTCTCAAACCAGTGGAGAAATGCCGCGGGTTTGTATGTGGAAATTTTCTCAAGAACAACTTTAAAAATAACATGTCCCCTTTTTTTTTTAATCTAAATTCTTCTGATATTTTACATACTGGAACTTAAGGGGAAAGGAAAGAAAACAATTGTCTTCTAAACAGCTAAGGGAACTATGTTGTAAATTTAACTGTAGTATTTGAGTTATTCATAAGTGCACAGAGCTAAATCAGAGACATTTTTCTTTAGCCTTCATGGGATTAAAGATGGTTCAAATATAGCAGGAGCTAAATCCTGTTGGCAAAAGCGTATCTAACTGGTCAGACAAAGGCAATATCTGAGAAACCAAATCTCATTGACCACAGCTTGTTCAAGCTATCCTAGATTAAATGCTTTGAGTACTGTCATGCTGTTAAGAAGGCAGAGTGGCCCTCAGATTGAGTTTTTCCTAAAGAAAATCCTTGTCTTTTTACTGATTCCATTTTGGAAATGAAAGTGAACCTGTAGTTCCAGGATTGCAGTGTCACCCTGTCCCTGGTGCAGGCTGTCCCTCAGTCTCTCCTGCTCTGAGAGCAGGTTGTGCTCTGACCATCTGCCCTCTGTGCCCCTCCTTGTGCTTCCCGTCACTGCCTCGGGCTGCTGAGTGGGGAATTCCCTGAGCTCCTCTGGTACAGCTGGTGTGCTCTTAGTCACAGTGGGAATGCAAAAAGGAGAGGGAAAAATAATGTGATATTTTTAGAATTGGGGTAATTCTCTTGGCCAAAGGGAAGGCTCTGTTTTTGTTAAATGGTTTCAAGTGTGTGTTGTTCTGGATCATGATCACATTTTTAATACTCTGCCCTGTCCCTCCTGCAAACTCCCTCCTCCTCTCTGCTGTGCTATGAGCCCTGGAGGATACCAGCTTTTCTCTGCCCCATCACATGCCACGATTGCTACAGCCCAGCCCTGCTGCCCATCCACATTTGCTCCAGTGCAGTCTCGTGGGGCTGCCAGTGAGGAAATGGGGAGGGAGAGAGCGAGCAGCAGGATGCAGCATTCTTGGCATGGCATGTATTTGTCAGCTCTCAGTGCTGGTACACTTGAGTTCCTCTCCTGAATGTGTGTGTACCTGCTCTGGGGAGGATGGGGCAGAACCCCCTGCTACTGCTCCACCTTCTCTTGGAGTGCCCTGGGGCAAAGCATTTAAATGGCATCTTGATCTGCTTCCAGCGTATTTCATCCATTGTCCAAACCTCTCAGTTCATCTGAAACTTTAAGAACACAGATTGTCTAAACCCTGCTGCCTCCATGCTGCCATTTTGTGCTGTCTTTGAGAGAGGAGCAGAGAGGGGCTGGTGCTGGATCCTCAAACGCGCCCGGGGCGATTGGCTCGGCAGAGCCCTCGCAGCAGAATTCTGCTTAGGCACAGCCAGCCGTGGGGGGAGCACGGGGCTGCAGTGATTCATTTGGAAAAGAAGTGGGATAATAAGCTCCAGCACATCGTGGCTGATTGTTCTCAGGCGCTCTGTGGGTACAGTGGCAAAGGTGGGCTTTGGGGAACAATTCAAGGGCTTTAGTCACTAATATCAAAGTGTGTGTGTGTGGTATTTTTGGAACAGCCTCTCAGGTAAACTCCCCGTAGCTTTTCTCTGACTCTTCACCTTATCTAACATTTCCAAGTCTTTGAAATGTTGCAGTGTGTCATTGAAATAGCATTTGATTAAACTTAATAGAAGAGAAGAATCTGCTGGGACCTAAAACCCTAGAAATGGCATTTTTGGGTTTAAGTGGAAGCTGGAAAGCAAAGACTGTTGCTTTTGGGGTTTTTTATGGCTGAATAGAGGGTTTGAATAGAGCATTGTGTGCTAGTTTTTGAGAATTTGGAAAGTTTTTGATAAGGGGTCTAAATGGTAGCACAGAGATTTAACTGGAGCTGAAGCAGTTGCTGCCTCAGCCCTGAGCCTGGACTTGCACTTGGAGCATGGTGGCTGATCCAGATGCAGATGCATTCTTGCAGCTGTTGCTGCTTTGCAGTGAAGGTTCAGTTCTAACATTCCTGACAGCCAGGCTGTTTTCAGTTGCCTTACTCATCTCCAAGTCTTCCTCAGCTCAGACATTTTCTGTAAGAGGTGAAAATCAATCTGGAAGTTTCCAAGAGATAAGGATGGAGAGGAGTTGCAGACAATTGATGCATTCAAGTTTCATCCGCTGTACAGACATTTTTAGTGTTGCCTCAGTAGCTTAGTTTTAGTGTCAAATATTTCTCTTTTTGTCTGTGTTAATTTATTGATATTTTAAAAAATTAAGTTACCTTTTTTCCCCTCTTAATTTAATGTTGATGTAGTATGTGTAGTATGTGTTTAGATGTTTTAAATATTTGTAAGGCTTGAGTCTGTTGTCTTCAGTGAAAATTGCGGGGGTAAATTCTGTTCACTGTGCCAATGGTGGGAGAAATAATTTTGACAAACATGACTTTGTTTGTCAGCAGTGCATTGAACACCTCTTACCATGCAACCAGCACAGGCACGGGGTTCTTGCCATCACAATCCAGAATGGTCAGGCAGGAAACTTTCCAGTTGGATCATTTTCATCCTGCACATGTGAAACGAATCCTCTCCTGGCCCTGTTTGTGTCCGGGTGCTTTGGAAATCAGTGGTGAGCACAGATAAATACCATGCTGAGGAGAGGACAGAAATCAAATTGCATCTTCATAAAAATGTGGTTGTGATGCGATTAAATGAACTAATTTTGAAGTTCCATCTCAGACAATAAATTTATTTTTTATCTGCCTCACTTTCACATTAAGCTGCTGGAAGGTTCAATTTGCAAGATACAATTCAGTGGCTATTTTTAGTGCCATGGGAAGGATTTCTATACTCACAACTTCTTAGAAGGTAGTAATTTGCTTCATGTAGAAGTCCTTTTTTTTTTTTTAATATTACTGGAAGTTTAGGTTGTGATTATGTTGTCATTTTCCCAGTAGACTGGGAAAATAGCTGTGAAATATTTTTTTATGATCTCAATCAAGGGACAGTATTTTTAAACTCAACACAAATCTTTTCTGTCAAACAAAAGTTTTGCTATTATCTTCTGTTAATTTTTTTAACTAAATGTTACCAGTTTCTGCAGTCTTTATTTGTTGTTGGGGAGTTTGTATTTGCTTGTAAGCTTCTTATCACTCAGAAATGTATTTCTACTACTTGGAATTCTGGCATGGCTCAGTGTCAGAGTGCCAAGGGGCAGTTTTGGATATTTGTCACAAGTCTTTGACAGGAAGAAGGGGGTACAAAGTACTGAGGCACAGAGAATTGCAAGAGACAGAGAATTCCCAATGGCATTGTTTCCTCCTCATGTAAAGGATTTATGTGTGAGAACCCTAAATTTCAGTTTGTCTGTTCCAAAAAAGACACTTCCAAGGCCTGGATGTGATACAAGATGGAAACATTCAGTGTGCAAATTCAATATGCAGATTTTTTGCTGTTTATCCTGGTGTTCCCAAGTGCTGTGATGATCAAGGCAGTAACTCCATGAGCCAGGAAGTCTGAAATATTTCAGTCTGATATTACTTCACATCAGGGTTTGAAGTTGTCAGGACTTCTAAGGTTGGTGCTTTAAAAAATATTTCTTAGGAGCCATTCTGGGAGCAGAGGAATCTGCCTTCAAACTTTACGAACAAAAGACGATTCTAAATTTTTTCTGATTCATCTCTTAGATAATTTTATAAGAGGAGGTTTTGGACGGCTTTTATTTTATTTTTTTAGCATATGTTTGGTTCTGAGTTCTTGAAGCACCTGCTGAAACATTTGCCTGACTTGGCCCTTATTTTATTGCTTGGTTTAGAAATGTTTCTTCTTCCCTTCTGTGACTTTGCAGAATACAACACATCCTTCCCGTGGTGTCATTCAAGATAAACTCAGGTTTTGATCCAAGTTTATCCAGATGTTATCTCTGATATTCCCTGTACAGTGAATACTGTTGTGTGCATGGGGCTGTGGTCGGGCCTGGTGAGGCTGCAGCTGGTCAGGTTTTACAGATTGTCTCCATCACAGCAAACAGCCCCTGAATGTCCCATTTTCACTACAGAGGAATGTGTTCTCCTGGCTTCTAGGCTGTGTCTTACTTGAGTTGTTATTTCCAGTATTGCCTGTGCTCTGCAGAGGTACCACTTCGAAAGATGTTTCTGCACATAAGCAAAGGCATTTAATACTAGAGTTATGTTTTTGGAAAGGGATAGGTCTTCAAAATGAAAATTTAGTAAGTGTAGGACCAGGTGCAGTTGTGTTTAGAGAAAGAAACTGAAAGTTGTGGCTGATGGAAACAAAGAGAGGAAACTTGCTGGAGGTTGGTCAAAACAATGGAGTATTTAACGTGGGTCATTTTCTTTACAATGCACACACTTCTTTTAATTATGGAGTTTAACCTTCTTGCTTTTGCTTTGCTACTCCCTGGAGGAAGCTCCTCTGAACCTGGAGCTCCCACACCCACCCCAGAGGGATTCCCTGCAGAGCTGGGGGGGTGATCAGCCCCTCATTTGAGTTCAGGTAGTGTCAGTCCGTGTCACTGTGGTCTGTCTGAGGTGTTCCAGCCACAGGGAGTTAATCTGATGGGATATTCTTTGTTTGGTCAGCTTTTCAGGTTTTTTTCCTGTGACATTGTTTTCTAGACAGGTGAAATGTGTGTTTATAGAGGCAGCTTTGCTGATGGTTCTCCATGCAATATTGAGTTCTGTCATCTGTCAGTTCTTATCCTATTGCAGAGTGGAAAAGGAGCCCCTCTGTGCCTGCTCTGCAGGCATTTGGTGTGGCTGCAAATGGAGGTGTTTGTGGGTCTCATTCCCATTTGCATCTCTTGAGCTTTAGCAGGTAATGAAAACATTAACAGAAGTGATGTTCCTGTGTCTTGGTCCAGGTTGTTTCTGTACACCTCAGGTGTCCTTCAGCAATCTGTGCAGTCAAAAATGATCCTCAAGCTGGGGATTTCGTGGTTGTTTCAGCTGAGAAACAGGAGTTGTTAAAGTCTCCTTTGTCCTGAAGCTGTGCTGGGGGAGTGTTGCAATCCCTGAGCTGATCACAGGATGTGCAGGCTCTGCTCCAGGAGAGCCCAGGAGGCTGCAGGTCCCTGAGGGACAGACCTGTTGGTGGGTTGGTAACCAGTGTTTTATTTGCTGAGAGGTTTTTAGAAGCGCTGAGTGGATGCACATTGCATTAGGTGAAGTTTAGAGAGTCACCCATGTTTGTGAGGAAGGGATCAGGGAAGGCTCCTCCTGCCTGTGCTGAGGCCTGAGGTGCAGCACGGGGGGTTGGAACAGAGCAGGCACTCCAGACTTGCTGTTCTGGCTTCTGTTTATGGATTTGTAAGATGAGGAATAGCAATTTTGTAATTCAAAGCTTTGTCTTTTTTCTGATGGTCATTACTGGAGGTCCTTTGATTAAAAGGTGAAATAAATTTGAGTGGCTCCTCATAAAGATGAACTCAAATCTTGCTGTGCATATGCGAGTCATTCTCAGTGTTACACAGACCACGTGAACCAAGCAATCAAATGCTTAATAAACCAAGTCATTACTTTTATGGTAAATTGAAAAAAGTTCTTCTGGGATTTCAACTGTAAATGAATCCTTGAAAATCAATAATTAGATTAGTAAAGGATGACATTTTAATATGCTGGCAGGAATATTGAGGGATTTGTCAGGGGAAGCAAAACCAGACTTTGCACTAAAGTGGCTTAGGTATATTTATAGTGCTAGTGATTCTGTGTGTGTGTGTGTGGGATCTTTGGACTATTTTAATATAATGTAAGGCTTTGAGCTTTAGCAAACTCAAGTTGCTCGTTTTATGAAGTTACATTAGTACCACACTGTGAAGTATTTTTAAATATTAGCATTACTGAGTATTAAAAGTATTTCATAAAAAACATTTTTTAAAACGTTTTCTGTAGATGCTGTCGAATGAATTGATGTTTAGTGTACAAAGAAATAAAACCTGAGGGCTGTAAGGTACCTGTATGTTTCTGATCACCTCAGTTTTTGAGGGGTTAGGTATTTCTTGAGGTTAAATTGTCATTAAAACCTACTAAAAATACTGGTGCAGTTAATCCTTTCAGAGAACAGAAAGCAGCATTACCTCCAGCCACGCTTTTGAACTGTCTGAAAGGATTTGCAATCGTTGTATTGTCTTGACAGACTCATGTCTTTAGAAATGCTGTACAGCACAGTCTTTTGCGAGTTCCTATGCTGATACATTTCTCTCCATATGTAACCTTTGAAATCTAGTTTCTATTGTAATTCTAGCATGTAAACACTAGATTCAATTTTGTATTCCTCTAATGAATGCAACAGGATGGAAACACGTTTGCAATTGCTAATGATGAGCTTTTTTACTGTTCTTTATACTCGTGGGTATGTCTTTTC
Organism: Petroica traversi; assembly: GCA_025920805.1. Taxonomy (NCBI): domain Eukaryota; kingdom Metazoa; phylum Chordata; class Aves; order Passeriformes; family Petroicidae; genus Petroica; species Petroica traversi. The sequence goes on from JAHLSL010000016.1 coordinate 8,795,648, forward strand.
TTCAGGGATTTCAGAATTGTATTCGTACCTTTTTAAATTGTTTTTTCACGTGCTGTTTACAATTAAACCACGAGCATGGGAGGCTGTGCGTGCATGTGCTTTTAGGTTGCTTTGCTGAACGAAATACAGTGGAGTGATCTTACTTTGCAGCCTCTCTGTTGCCCAGAGAAGCTGTGGCTGCCCCTGGGTCCCTGGAAGTGCCCAGGGCCAGGTTGGACAGGGCTTGGAGCAATCTGGGATGGTGGAAGGTGTCCCTGCCCATGGCAGGGGTGGAACTGGATGATCTTTAAGGTCCATTCCAACCCAAACCACTCCATGGCTCTGTGATGCTCCATTTTCCTCGTGTCCCACCTGTCTCCTTGCAGCTTTCACAGTACCTGGTACATCAGAAGCCACCAGTGGGGTTATTCTGGTGTGTTCTCTGGAGATCTGATATTATCAGAGTTGTTATCAGGAGTTTTGTTTGGGAGACAATCCAGCTCCTTACACAAGCAGTGTTCCAACTGATGGTTTTTCCTGAATGTCAGTGAAAAGGCCAAGAGTAGATGAAATCACAGGTGAGAATGTGTATGTGTGTGTTTGTAAGAGCTTTGTGCACCTTTTAATGCTGGAAATCGTTTTGTATTAAGAGATGAGAAAGAGCTGTGAGTGTGGAACCCCTGCTAGCAAGAGCTGTGGAGAAACCTCCACCAAAGCAGATTAGAAAAGCAAACAGGTGAATTTGAGGCTGTCTGACGCTCGAGACTCTAATGCTGGTTTAGTCCTGACACAGTGGGGACTGTCAGGGTGGGCTCCTCGATGGTCCTTGGCTCTGCTGGGTCTGCTCTGGCTCAAAGAAGAAAAGGGTGTTCTCATGCTCAAGGCAGCTGAGGAAGAGGTGATGTTTGAGCTCCAGAATTTCCTGTTTTGTGCCAACTCAGAACTGTTGTCAAAGTCCAGGGGAGAGGGGTTCTTCCACCCCATCGTTTTAATAGACATTTCTGTAGCCGATTTTTCAACTAAGACTAATAATAAGAAAAACTACAGTTGAGCCAAAAATGACAAATGTTACTGATTTAAAATAATATTTGCATATTTTTAATTATTCAATGGAACTAGATAAATCGGAAGCATGTAAATATCTGATTCTAGATCTTTGCATAATTATTTCCAAGAGGTAATTTTGCTATGAGCTATTAAAACTCCAAGAAATGTATTATTCCCTTTTGAGATGGTGTGTACCCCAGCTGTGTCATACATCTCTTGGCTTGTTTCCTTTTTGCTGTAGATGTACATACATATATATATTTGTGTGCTGTGCAGCTGTACAGTCACTGCCACGTTAAATTGATTGCTTTCCAATGAGTCTATCTGTATTTTACATGTGTGTGTAGATGTATCCCCAGACAAGCAGTTTAACAGGGCAGTGGCTGTACACTCACAGAGTTTAGGGCTTTGTACAATATGTAATTTTAAGAATGTCAATGTGGTTCTTAGCGGATTTTATAAACACTTTTCTGAATCTGTTATCAGCACTTCCCATCCTATGAGAAACTGCACATTTTTCAGTGATTGTTCCACTGGTTACATTTTTGTCTGCCATTTGTTCTGGATTGATGTAATCTTGATACTACTAAAATTTCAAGGGCTGTTGACGCATTTCACATAGCCTGGGATTGCCTGTTCTCCAAATATATGGATCATGCATCAACAGTACTAAGTAGCCTTACTGTTTTGCCTAAAAGCCTAGCTAATTTATTTAATATTCTCTCTTTAAAGAGAGGTCTCTGGAAGGGGTGGCATATTTTAGGATGCTCCTTCTCTTTAAAGGGAAACTTGGAATTGACTAGCAGTACTTGTTGATCAGTGATATTATTGTAGCCAAAGGATGCATGGGTGGTTTAATAGGAAGTTTCTGCTTCAAGTTTCTTGATGAAATGTAGTGTTCTACAGAGCTGTGTGAAGAGTGTAGTTTTTTATTCTGAAATGCACTTGTACACTTTATTTGAAAGGTCTGAATGGATCATAAATACATTTAAGAAATAAATGATACGTCACATGTTTTCATGGCTTGTCTCGGATGACTGTTCTGTGACTGTGCTGCTCAAGGTGTGTTCCTTGGCACCAGCTGGGGCTTCTTCCCTTATCTTGGTTGCTGTAAATAGTCTTGTGGTGAGTGCAGGAGCAGGAGAGCCTTGCAGCCTGGCTGGTGTTTGTGTTGATCCATACATGCTGCAGGGCAAACTCCTCGCTTTAATTTTCCTGTGGGAAACTTGAGCCCTAAAAGGAAACGAACAGAGCAAAAGGGCTGGATATCACAAGGGATTCACTTTTATTTTTAGAATTGCACCATATTGCCATATTTGGCCTGAAACTATGCTGTATCAATGCACTATTGTATCCAATTGCAGTGTCTAACCAGTCCAAATTTGTCTGAATTATTCAGGTTTTTTCCAGAAATACTCTTTATCTGTGAGTGTTCTTGGTAAGTGCTGACTCCAGGTAACACATTCTGCAGGCAGCGTTCCTTGTGGGAAGTTAACAAGTACATTACTCTGGAAGTGTGGTTTGTGTCACTTCCTTGAGGTCTCAGTAACAGGTGTAATTCCTCCTACCAAAACCTTCTCCAGTGGTTTGGTCAAAGAAATGCAGGAAGTGCGCTCTGTGAAGTAATGAATGCAAATACTGCTTAATACAAGTGATTCTGGGAATGCCATCAGCCTGCAAAATAGACCTGGTGGCACAGGATCCTGCTAACACTGAAAATAGCTGTCAAAAGACAATTTAGTGTATTTGAATGTACTTGAAATGTACAGATCTTCTCAAAATAACTGATCCCCATCGTGTAATATTACCCTTGCTGCTGCCCATGAAAGCTGCAGAGAATTTTGGCTCTCCCTGCTTGTTGGATCTGCTGGAATCTGTCCCTGGCTTGGTGCACTCCAGGGTGGCTTGGCCATGCCTTGCAGCAACACACCACGTGCTGATCCCACCCTGGCAAAGCAAGGCAAATTCCACTGATGGCCTGAGACTCCAGACCCTTCCCACAGTAATCTCTGACCGTGTGGCAGAATTCTTGCAGTCAGTGGGACCTTCCTGAGGAATAACTGGAATGTGGAAAGAGTCAGGCACAGTTTGGGTTGGTGGTGGGTGTGTCAGATCATTCTGGGAGTTGGGGCCAGGGAAACTAAAGTTTTGTCCCCTGTTTCTCCATTTTTGTGGTGGATCTGAAGCCAACCCATGTCCAGGTCAGGGTTTCTTTTAGACCCCCATGGGACTTTCTCCAGGATCCTGGTACAACAAGAGCTGATCTTTGGGTCATGAGCCGTTTCCAGCAGGCAGCTTCCTCTGTTCTCTGGAGGTTTCTCATTTCATCTCTTTTCATCACAAATCTTGTCCTTTAGCAATTCTTTGCTGCAGTTTCTTCATCCTCTTGGGTTTATGGAGGGGATTAGGAGGAATAAACCTGAGCTGCTGAAAACTGCAAATAGATCAGCCCCAGGAAGGGGGAACTCCAGCTCTCCCATGTCTTGAATTGTGCCTTAAGCTACAGAAAAAGCTTCTAAAGTACCAGAGTCTCAGTCTGAATATGTTGATCAAGGCTGTAACTGCATAGCATGGTTTGCAGATCTTAGGATGCTTCCTGGAAAATCATGAAAATACATGGAAAATGTCTTTGAAATGTGTCAGGTTTAGGAGGTGGGAACCAATATGCTTTTATATGCAGCCTGACAGAATAAATGGGCTTTTCCCAGCTGGACTGCATCCTAGTTTCCATAATTGCTCACGTAGTTTCTGTTTAAATCAACTGGAGAGGAAGGTTTCGATATAACTCCCCTAATATTTTAAAGTGCATGAAAGAGGGGGAGGAAGGGCATATTCTGAGTCTGAGCATCTACATTTTCCTGCTTTCCTTCAGAGCAGCAAACTGTTACGAGAATTTTAATCTTCACTACACTTGCCTCTGTTCTCATGGCTGGTTTCCACTCTCTTTTCTTTATTACTTTCTTTTTCTTCCTGTCATTCTTAGCTTTCTATTTTTCAGTCCCAGTTTGTGAAGGGTGTGGGTTCAGAAGGGTTTCCTTCAGTTCCCAGTGCCCTGAAAGCATGAGAAATTGCCCATTGAGCCAATTCTCACAGCAAGGTATAAAAATAGGAGTAAAGAAAAGGTTACACAATGCTTGGATTGCAGCAGTTTGTACTAATGGGGAGATTTCAAAGCCACGGTTTGAAAAACATTTTTTAAACCTTATCATTTCCGTTGATTTTTCTCTCCCCAAGCTGTGTTTCAGCTGCAGGAACTCACGTTGGATTGCTTGAGGAATTGTACTGAGACACAGGAGTCAAGAGCTGAGCAAGTCACGCAAAGCCAGGGAGGCCACTAATTAGTTCTCTTTAGCCATAATGAGTGATTTGTTTGAGAATCCTCTCTTAAGAGTTTCCAACCAGATGCTTTGGTCTCTGCTGTTAAATAAGTGGATTAAAAGGCAAGTGGATTTGAGATTATTTTGCCTTTGCAGCAGAACGCAGGTGACTCTCAGGAAAAGCACTTTTGTGGTACCACAGATGCTGCTGGCAGTGGCCAGGACCTGTGCTCCTGGGAGTACTTCACTGGAATTAAGTCTTGCAAACATGGAAGAAACTAAAAGTTATCACTAAGTCTTGTTAACATATTAAAGTTTTCACAAATGTTTCTGAACTTCATCTTTCCCTGCTTGCAAAACCAGCCGAAGTTGACAGCCTGCCATTAGCATAATTGTCTTTGACTTAAAAGGTGTTTATTTATATGAAATTTATTGAGCATTAGATTTTGTTTGTTTCTGATTTCCTTATAATGAGACAGATCTCTTTACCGTGTTAATTATTATCAAATTGGAATGCTGAACAGCACTTTTGATATAATTTCCAAAACAATCTGGTCTTGATTCTAATAGCAGCATAATGCTTTCCTAATGAAATGTCTGTGTTAAGCCCCAGAGAGGAGCATTAACCTTGGATTAAAATCAGAAGAGAAGATGAAGTACACTGTGGTAATTTTGTTGTTGTTGTTTAAAAAATCATTTTGTGAAGAAAAAGAACTACAAGCTGTGTTGAATATTCCTTACAGTGATTACATTGTGTACTTTTTAAACCATCTTTTGCTTCTAACCTTTTTCCATTTGCCTAACAGAAACATAAGTTATTTGGATAGATTAAACCCCTTTTTTTTTTACTGTTCAGCTTTTCAGATGTCTAAGGCATCTCAAACTGATGGTGTCAAAGTTCCACCGTCCTGATACACAAATCCCAGCTCACACAGGTTTTCCTGTGTGACACTCCCTAGGGCTCATACTCATCTATTTTCTCTGTTTGAGGAGGGGCTGGGGAGTGGTTCCTCCAGCAGAACCTCAGGGACAGCATTTGGGACAGCTGCTGCTTACAGCTGACTGGGCTCCTGCAGTTGTGAGATACCAGGAGTGTGCTGGGCAGTGCTGGCATTCAGCAATCTCTGAGGGATGGCTGCATCTGCACTGCCCTGGCCTGGAACACAAGTGGGGTGTGTGTGTGTGTGTTCTCCTTCTCTGACCTCCCCAGATGTGCTGAGCTCCTCGAATCTATCCCAGCTGTGGTCTGCAGCTGCCAGCTCTGCTGGCTTTTGTTAAATTTGGGACAGTGCACAGAGCCCAGTGCTAATCTCCCCAGTCTCAGTCCTAGCATATTGTCATTTATATTCTTTTGATGTGTTTTAATGTGCATGTTGTTTTCTTTTTCCTAATAGGAGTCTCCACAAGACAGTGCCATCACCCGAGACATCAATCGAACGTTCCCTGCTCATGATTATTTTAAAGATACTGGGGGAGATGGCCAGGACTCCTTGTACAAAATATGCAAGGTATTCTTCAAATTCTTCTGGGCTGATTTTGGTGACTTGTATTCAACATCAGCAGCAGTGTGACAGTGGGTGAGGAGAAGGGGATGTGTTACCATTGTCTGCCATGGGGACAGCCTCTGGCACCAGGCTCAGGCTGCTCTCCATCACAGCTTTGGGCTGGTTCTGGTTATTCACACAGGAGGCCTAAAGCCCTTCTGGATTCCTCTGCACTGAAGTGCAAAGACTTCACATCATTCCTGACCTGTCAGCCTGGATCAAGCTGGACAAATTCTGTAACTGGAGATGACTCCATGAAGGTTATAAAGCCACAGGCATGCACTGAGGCTGATTATTAGGAGGAAGCAATAAGCAAAAATGGACAGCTCAGTGTATTCAGGTGTCTCAGCTGGAATGGTTTAAGCTTCCAGCACTTTCTTTTGAATCCCTGGTGATTTTTCCTCTTCCTAACGTCACTGTGGCACCTGTTTAGGATAGAAGCACTGGGATGAGTGGTTGAATGGGCTGCAGCAATGCTGGTGCAGCACTGGAGCCAGCCCCTGCCTCTGTGCTTTGGTTCATACAGGTTTTCCCTGGGTTAGAATGGCAGTGGCTGCACTCCATCCTTGGGAGCTGTACAGAGCTGTGTTCAATGCAGTCTGTTCTGTTTGTGTTTGTAGCTTCAGACAGGCACCAGTAAAGTCTTGATTCTTCTTTTAGGCCTACTCTGTGTATGATGAAGAGATTGGCTACTGCCAAGGCCAGTCATTCCTCGCTGCTGTGCTGCTATTACATGTAAGTGGTGCCTTTACCCTCCCTTGTTTTAGACTTAATAAATACTGCTCCACTTGTCTAGAACAGACTTCTGAACTAATAGGGTACAGATCCACTTAGATGTTGGTCAGTAATGAAGTGATTTTGGACAGGGAAGAGTGCATTGTTGGAAACTTGCTGGGTGTTTTTAGGGACTCAGTGTTCCATTTAGGACCCCTTCCATTCAGGCTTGCACTCAAGCAGTAGTAGGCATGGAATTTGGGTATAAGACAACACTGTAAATGTTTTTTTTTACAGGGTTTCAAGGTCAGGTTTAAGCTTTTTATAAGATGTTTCTGTTGGAATCAGTCAGAAATACAGCTGGTGTTTGCCATGTCCTGAGTACACAGGAGTATTTAGGACATGGAAGGGATGTCAGTTCATGAGGTCCCAGTGCAGGCTGTGCTGCCTGTGGGCTGTTGTCTTGTAGGACTTTGTGCTTCTTGGTGTGAGAGGTTAGGGAAGGATACAATAATACCTTCATATTTTCAAAAGAAACTGTATCATGCTTTTTTAAACTTAATTGCTGTTGATAGAAGTGATCTCATCAGTGTAATATCCTTTAATTGCTGGTGTGTTCAGAAGCTAGAGAGAGATTTATGGTTGTCAGGAGCAAAAATTTGAGATTCACTCGCACTTGGGAAATATAAGAGCATTAGAAATCTGGATTTATGTATTTATAGACTGTTCTGTTCTAAAGTAACGTCTGCTTTTTGCCAGTTTTCTGTTGCAAGGGCAGTGGGAACTGCAGAGTTCCTGAGCCCAGCAGTGCTTTGAGGTTTCTTTTCCCCAGCTGCTGCTGCCTTAGAGGGCTGAGCATGAAGAGTTCTCTGCAGTTTTTGGTGGAAGAGGAAGTCTGGCCTTCAGGGAAGGATTTTCCATCCTGTTGTAAAGTCAGGGGAGGATACAGAAGAGATTGTAAACTCCATTCTTGTGAAACAAAAGCCAAGTGATTAATGATAACAACCTTTTAGTTCTTTGTAACTCTAATCTGAAATATTTCCTAGATGAGCAATTAATTCTTTATTTCCTCACTGAATCAGATAGAGAAGGGCAACACTTCCTGCTATGGAACTGAACACTTTTACTGAAACAGATGTTCTTTCTTTTAGATTTTCATTGTCATGGGTCCCTTGCCTTAGAGAGATTCACTCTCAAGAATGAGCCATGTGTTTTTCCAGAGTTCTCTCTTTAGCATTACTTGGGGCTTCTGGGAATAATGTATGCATTTAAAGAAAAGCTAAATTTCAAATAAGTTTCTTTTTATTTGATTCTCTTTGAAGTCAGCCTTTGGAGTGTGGCTGCTAGGGAAAATAAATAATAAAAACAAATGTTGCAGAAAAGGAAATTAGGTTTCTGTGAGTCCTTCACTACCAGTTTGGAATGTTTCAGCAAAGTTTTCTGTTTTAATAAACTCCATCTGCAGATTAATAATAGAATACTTGAGATGGATGTTCTGTCCTTTATAGAAACCAGCAATTGACCTGAAGTCAGACTTTTCTGCAGAAATATTAAAACTGAATTTTAAGGGCAGGGAAAAATGTCAAAACACTGATGAGCTTTGAGTGTTCCTTCAGTTTTTGGCAGGAAAGGGACATTGAACCTTCCCAAACCAGTGCTGACTTGTGAGGTGTGGGACTTCTCTTAGCAGTTACTGGTCTCTCTTATTCATGTCATCTAATAAATGAACATCAAATGTAAAAATGTCATTGAAAAAGGGAAATAAATCGTTAAGAATAAGGGTGAGATCCTGTTTAATATCCTCTAGTAGTGCTGCTTTTGCCTTATTTTACATGGGTGACAAAGGTTTACCCTGGTCAGACTTTGTGAGATTCAGATCCTGATGAGTTCTGGAGCAAAGACACCAGGAAACTGCTTTGGTCTTGATGCCTGGAAGATGCATTTTTAGTCAAGTGATTGAGAGCTGATTTATTCCACTGCAATGCCATTTGCAACGCTAACCCTAATTTTGTGTGATAATAATACTCTTGTTTACATTTAAACTGGATTAAAAAGTGGTGGCAATTCAGCCTTTCAGTCAGAGGGAGAAGAGAGGTGCAGGCAGCCTGAGATGATGTGAAAGGTTTTAATGCTCGGTGCTAAATCCACTTTCATGTCTCACAGATGCCTGAGGAGCAAGCTTTCAGTGTTCTGGTCAAAATCATGTTTGATTATGGACTCAGGGAACTTTTCAAACAGAACTTTGAAGATTTGCACTGCAAGTTCTATCAGCTGGAGCGCCTCATGCAGGTGGGGCTCACGTGGGGAGGGTGAACAGAGCTCTGGCTGCTTCTCCTGGGTGGATGGTGTGTGTAACCTGTGAGTGAGGCTGGATGGTGTTTGTAACCTGTGAGTGAGCGTGTGGATGGTGCTTGTAACCTGTGAGTGAGGCTGGATGGTGTTTGTAACCTGTGAGTGGGAGTGGATGGTGTGTGTAACCTGTGAGTGAGGCTGAATGGTGTTTGTAACCTGTGAGTGAGCGTGTGGATGGTGTTTGTAACCTGTGAGTGAGAGTGGATGGTGTTTGTAACCTGTGAGTGAGGCTGGATGGTGTGTGTAACCTGTGAGTGAG
>JAHLSL010000016.1:8804869-8879932 GCA_025920805.1 Petroica traversi
AGTGAGGCTGGAGGGTGTGTGTAACCTGTGAGTGAGGCTGGAGGGTGAGGACCATCCCAGGGGTCTCAGGAGCCCTGTGTGCTGCTGAAGGCAGGAGTGCCTGCAGCTGGAGTGGCTCTGTTGTGGCTCTGCTGGCAGCACAGCCCCTGCTGGGGCAAATTCCAGGGTCCTGCTGGGCACCCACCCTTTGGCATCCTCAGGAGGCCCCAGGCCCGTTCCTGTCAGGCCTGGTGGATGCAGGACCCTGCACTGATGGTCCTTCTGTACTTTGGGGGTTCAGCTACAATTCCAGAATAATCTAAATTAACTTTAGTGCTTCTGTGTGTTTTACTCTTAGGAATACATTCCTGATCTGTATAACCACTTCCTGGACATCAGCCTTGAAGCACACATGTATGCTTCCCAGTGGTTCCTGACCCTGTTCACTGCAAAATTCCCTCTCTACATGGTCTTCCATATTATTGACTTACTCCTGTGTGAGGTAGGTGTTATAATTGGAGACTTGCACAGCTCCCAGCTTTTGACAGTTTGTCACTATCTTGGTTCATGTCCTTGTTACTATCTGTTCTCTCAGAGCAAGGCGTGTGATATTTTTATGTAGAAGTGTTACATTTCTGCAACGAAGAAGATTCTCAGCATTTTAAAGGAACAAATTAGGAATCAATAGCTATATAAAAGATTATAATCTCCTATTTCCTGTGGCACTGGTGAATCTATGTGAGAAGACTGTTCAGTGTGATGAGAGCTGATTTACAAATATGGGTTCGTCTCTTCTGAAGTCACATACACAATAATGACTTCTTTTTTTCTTATAATATTGCATAGAATATTGCATTGTGTATAAAATGGCCCTGCTAACTCTCATGCTGATCCTCTAACAAGCTCGGATCCTGGAAAACTTGAAGTTTCTCTATATTTCACAGCATGTGTTTAGAGAGCAGAATTCTTTATGTTGAGATGTTGAGTGTAATCACATTTAGAACAGTGTATGTGGTGGTATGTGGGTAAGCAGTGTAATTGCAGTCAGCACTTACCATCACTGAACAAGCCCCATTTTGTACTGAAGCATCCTTGAGCTGTTTAATGGTTTGCTGGGTAACTTCATGCATCCATTCTTCTTGGGTCTGCACTTGTTCCTGTGAAGTGGCTGATTTCCTGCCTTTCCTTTACTGAAGGCTTTCAGCATTCACAAACCTCCTGGTCAGTGTTTTTGCCCTTTCCCTGTGTCTGCTGCTTGCTTTGTCCATGTGCCAGTGGAATAGAAAGCAGCAGATGGTATGGAGAAAATCACTTCTGTTTGTTTAGAAACAGATTTTCAATACATAAATAGTAGATGTGCTCACAGGGAAGTTTTAAGGGGTTTTTCATCATTTTCAAGTAGTAGTGAAAGAATAACTCGGTGGGAAGAAGAAAGGCAGGATCTTGAAATAAGATGAGCAACGTGTCATGATTATGAGTGGGACCCCTGAACAAGGTGTGAGCTACTCCTGACTACAGAACTGTTTGTATTTATTTGGACAATATGAATAGAACTCTTCTAAGGAGTAGAGGCCAAACAGATGCTGTGGGATTCTGTCCTAAAGTGAGTCACTTTCTTTTCCATTGCATGAATTATCCCAGTTTGTGAATACCAGAGTTTAATATATTGGTGTATAAATTACTGCATTTGAATCAGTGTTTTTTAGAACTTGCTCTATGAAAATTAAATTAAATTATCTTGAGCTGACCAACCACTCATTAAGAAATAAAATAAGGTGCACAACATAATTTCAGAGTTTCAGACTGCTAGGGAGGCAGTAAAACCATTGTTGATTGTTTTGCTCTCTGTAATGACTCTCTAGTAAAGATATTTAGCCAGTTGTTTGCAAAGTCATTCTTTGTGCTTGATTTATATAGCACCTGGTTACTCATGTATCCTGATTAGCCTTTTCACAGAAACTAGAGTAACAACAAAACCCACCAAATAAATTCATATCCAAGCTTGTAAATATGAAGAAACTAATTTATTTTGTCATTATTTTTTCTTTCCAGGGAATAAGTGTTATCTTCAATGTTGCACTGGGATTGTTAAAAGTGAGTATACAGTGTTACACTGTGCTTTATGCATCTTCATGCACCATATAAAAATTAAGATGCCTGTTACAAAAATATGTTGGTTTTTTTGAGAAGCTAACAACTGCCTGTGGTACACGTGCTGTAATCTGGCATGTCCTGTGCAGCACAGTGCTTTTTTGGGGGGGTGGAATAGAAGGTTGCAGAAATAGAAACAAATGCTCTTAGCAGAAGGTTAAGAAGCAGCAATGTTACTGCAGCTTTCCAAAGCTGTTGCTTTATTGTCTCTGGGATTCAATAACTGTAAAAAATCAGCTTTTCCTGGTGTTTCTCTCCTTATCTCCAGACCACCAAGGATGATTTGTTGCTGACTGACTTTGAAGGGGCTCTGAAGTTCTTCCGCGTGCAGCTGCCCAAGCGGTACCGCTCCGAGGAGAACGCCAAGAAGCTGATGGAGCTGGCCTGCAACATGAAGGTGAGCTGGGAGGGGCTGCTGCAGCCTCAGCTGGGAGCAGCTCCTGCCTCAGCTGCAGCCAGCAGCCCCTTGTCCAAATGCAGGTTAATTGGCTATGACCAAGGAGATTAATTCTGAGCCAAAGACACTGACATGGTCCAAGGTGTCCTCCTTCCTTAACTTCCCCAGAGGAATCCTTTGCAGTGTCAGTGTGGAAGTGCACAACTCCCCTGGTGTGTTGGCATTCCAGCAGTTTGTGATCCAGGTGTAGTAGCAGTGTGGATACCAGTGTTCTGCACAGAGTTCAAGCATATCTTGTGTGAAAACAGTGTAGAAATTACAGCATAATCAAGTATAAAGCTATTTTATCTCTCTAATCGTTTATCATTGGCCACAGATTAAATGTTCCACATGCATCTGCTTCACATCATCCTAATGAGTGCATTTGCCTTTTATGTCTCCAAATAACAACTTTTTCCTCTTCCCACTCTGCCAAAATTCCCTGTGTTCCCAGAGCTGTGTGGAGTGGCACAGGCAGTGGACATGTCCCTGAGTGGACATGGCTAGGCTGCCATGTGTCCTGGGGTGCTGGGTGCTATGGGGGCATCAAAGGGGAGGGTGAGGGGGAGCACTGCTGGGCTTGGCACAGAACACTTCTGTATCACCTCCTTGATTGGAGTGCTGCACGTCATTGCTTCCCTTGACCTAAAATAAAAGTCCTTTGCTGTCAGTAGAAATCTCCAGCTCTGTATTTGGAAGTGTTTCTCTGAGCAGAAAAGGGGTCTGATGTCAAAATAAATAATTTATAGGAAGGGAGAAGTAGCCTGGCTAAGGCATTGTGATTAGAACAGCATTCTGCTGGAAAGGAGGTCAGGAAGTCATTAACTGGAGACACCACCAGATTCTTAAAGTCACTCCTCAGTGTTGCCATCAAGTCATAGAATCACAGAATGGTTTGGGTAGAAGGGACCTTAAAGCCCATCCAGTTCCACCCCTGCCATGGGCAGGGGACACCTTCCACTATCCCAGTTTGCTCCAAGCCCTGTCCAACCTGGCCTTGGACACTTGCAGGGATGGGGAGTTCACAGCCTCTCTGGGCAGCAGGTGTTAGCAGAGCTGCTGCTGCCTCCTGTGACCCCCCCAAAAAAGTGCTGGGATATCAGTGATCCTTTCTGCGACCCCAGAATCCCTGCTGACTTCCCCAGGCCTCCCGTGCCCAGAATTTGTGACAAAGGCAAAACTGGCTTAATGCTCTTTAAAAGCAGAAGATGAAAATACAGTGATGTGCCTGCCTGCCTTCCTTTCCTCTGGCAAGGTGGACGCCTCATTTGTCAGGATCTAACTTTACATAGCAGGAGATTTGGGGTGTGAAACCCCAGCATTTGAGCAGGGGCAGAGCAGTGAAATAATCTCCTCAAGTTACTGGCTCCATTGCCAGCGAAGGGTTAATTCCCTCAGTGGGTGTCCGGGGTGCAGGAATAACTCCTGCAGTTGTGGTGTGGTTGGACCGACTCCAGGTAATGGTTGGCATCTGCAAGGAAACGTTCCGAGTTCACAGAGGTGTTTCTGGTCAGCTCTCACTAGAGGGAGCTTGGCCACCACTTTCTGCAGCTCCTTCACAGCAAGGTTGTTCCTCATAAGACCAGACTTCAGGGAAACCAAACACGTTTTCCATTCTGCCTGTCATTTGTGCATGAGAAACTCAACCTGTTCCTCAGAAAAGGGTTTTTAAAGGGGAAATCTTAGCCATAGCTTTTAAATTTATTTGTAATAATAAATGTTTAGGTGTAACTTTTAATGCTAGAGATTTCATGTAGACACATAATGTCTTGCATGTGAAATGCTCACAGTGATCTTGGTGTGGTCTGTGTTACTAAACCATTGTAACCTCTGGCACGGGTGACACCAGGAAAATGCTGGTCAGGGTCTGCCACAGCTTCCCTTGTGTTCCCTGTCCCTGCAGGGCTTGAACTCTGGCACAAAATACTGAATTAAACATCACCTTTCTGTCCCTCCTCACAGAAGGGGAATCTGGGGCCCTGTGGGAGTGGCTTTCCTGGCTCTGTGTGTGGGAGCCAAGGACAGAGCTCTTGTGCTCTGAGGTGCTGCTGCTGGCCTGGACACCTCAGCAGCCTGGGCATTCAGCTTGAGTGACACTGGCAGAAATGTCAGCTGAGCCTGCACTTGCCCTTTCAGCATTTACAGTCTTGTGTAAAGTAAACCAAATGCTTCTGTGTGATGATAAATGTTACAGCTGAAAAAGCAGCTGAAGAAGGCTCAGCATGAAGCCAGTCCAAAAATGAAACCACGTCCCACGGGGTTCTGTTCTGCTGAAGCTCTGCAGAGTGAGGAGCACAGGGAGCTGTGCAGCACCAAGGGGGAGCTCGGGCAGGATGCTCTGGGTGCTTTTTGGAACCTTCCCTCTATTCCACAGAAGGATAAGAGGAAGAGGCTGCTGTCATTATATTGAATGGAACTGAGTTTTTGACCACCCCTGGGGTTTGAAGCTCAGAACTGGGTGAAGCCATGAGCTGTGCTTTGTAGGAGTTGAATGAAGCTTGTTCCATAACCCTGTGTGTGCTGTTTTGTTTTATCAATATTCTGGGCAGGAACTAATGGGCTGCTTTAATTTAGATTAGCCAGAAGAAGCTGAAGAAATATGAAAAGGAATATCATACCATGAGAGAGCAGCAGGCTCAGCAGGAGGATCCTATAGAAAGATTTGAGGTAATGCTTTACCTTCTCCAGTCTGATTTAACAAACAGGAAGTTGCCTTCATCTCTTTTTTTTGAGCGGGTTTTGTTTTCTGACCAATTTGGATGCACCAGAGGAATCAGCTCCATGAATGTGAAGGGAATGTCTCTGAATTGGCAGTGTTGATCAGGATGGGGTTGTTGTGAGCCCAGCTGTGCAAGAAAAGGAACAGTATGAATTTTTATTGGGGCTTACAGAACTGTTTCAGTAGAGCCTGTTTAATGTGCTGATTGCACCACAAGCCATGAGCAGAAAGGAAATGCCTGACTGATTCTAACTCTGCCTTCTGTGATTATAATCCTGCTTTTACTCCTCTTTCTAATGCAGTAAGCATATAATTTTATAAATAGTTTATTTATCAAATAAATATAATACAGGGCTAAATTACACGTGTAAAGTTATGTATGCATACACATACCACAGTAACACATACACACACATATATACAATAAATTAATGTATTTTAATCACAAAATTTTTATGTAAACTTTCTTTAGTATACATCTGTGTGCTGGGAGTTGTAACAGGAGAGAGAAAATAGAGTATTTTTCCCAGGAGTCTCCTCTCTTACCTGTTTCCAGCATACAAGTTCAATTTTGAGTCAAGAAAACCAGTACTTGTAGGAAACTCCTGGCAAGGAGATGGCAGAATGATACCCCTACTGCTGCAGGTTTCAAAAACATTTCTGTAGCTCGACAAGTCAACCTTGGTCAAAGATACTTCAAAATTATATTATACAAAATTATTACTTTGGGAAAGAGATAAATGTTATTAACAAAAAATTAACACGAAGTGAGTACACATGCAGAAATGGACAAAATCAACACTGTTTAGCCTTTTTGATTTAGAAAGAGCCCGGGCCTCCAAAATCTGTCTCAGCCAGGTTATTTACACCTGGTGTCTTCTCAAGGCTAATCCTGTATTTATTTTACATTCACACTGTGGCTGTAGTTTTGTCCCGGGGAATTTCATGCAGGTAGAGTTGTCTTTGCACGCTGGAGATGCAGGGTGGGCATTTGTGTGTGAGCTCAGGAAGCTGTGTGTGTCAGACTCTCCCCTGGACAGCCTTCCCTGACGTGTCCCCTCTGTCCCCAGCGCGAGAACCGGCGCCTGCAGGAGGCCAACATGAGGCTGGAGCAGGAGAACGACGACCTGGCCCACGAGCTGGTCACCAGCAAGATTGCTCTGAGGAAGGACCTGGACAATGTGAGTCATTCCTCAGCCTGTCTAGGACAGCAGGGACTAACTCCTGGTTCCTCTTCTCACTGGAGAGGAGATACATGGAGTTCTTTGGTGTGGGACAGGATTCCTTCCACACAGACAGCTTATAGACCTGTGACAGCTTATAGAAGTCCATGGGAAACAGGAGTGCTGACTGAAATAGTCATTGCTCTGAAAAGCATTCAGAGTGACTGGGGGGAAGGAAAGCCTGTACTTGAGTAGTTGCTTTCTTTTCTCTAAGGAAGTCTAGCAGGAGCTGTGTCAAGTCTTTGAACCATCACAGAGATCATAACATGGATACTGGCTTGAGTTTTCCTGGGATTTTTATGAATACTCATAATTTCATAGCAGGCTTTGCAAAGTGCTTGATAAACTTGAAAGTCTGAGTCTGTCTGGCACTGCATGGATCAGGTTCTCAGGTACCTCAGGCAACTCTGAAAATGTTGTTGTGGTTTCCATTTGGCTTGTTGGAATCTGCCCATGTGAACTCCTCATCCTGGGCTGTTTCCAGATCAGTAGAGCTCTCACAAGGAAACTTCAGGTTTGCTTTGTGTTTTTTCAGCTTGCTGTCCCACTCCCTTCTTTACATATTCAAATGTGGGAGATTTTATTAGGATATGCTTTTTCTTTTTTTCCAGGACATGCAGAGACAGAAAGGTACTGGCATTTCTAGCACAGGGGAAGCTACAACACATTTAGTCTGTCTGCTTGGGGAGATGAGGGGAAGAGTTCAAGTGCTCATGTTTTGCCATTCTTGTTCTGTACCAAGATAAGTGCATTTCTGAAATCTCAAAGGAAAATGACTTCTGAAAGTTGTACAGTGCAGGAGCTGACAGGCTTTAGAATGTTTCACTGGATCTGCCTCAGACAATTTAAGGTTTCCCACGATCTCCTGGAAACTTGCTGTAGGAAAACTATTCATAGTAAATGTTGATGCCAGTGGGTGAATGTTGCTCTTAATGAGCTTTGGTTTATGACTTTTGGGTTTCTTACATCTCCTGTTCTTAGGTGTTAAAATGTGAATCATGGATGTTCTAGAAGCAGGTTTTCACCATGCATTGGTATCTTCACCTCCTCTTACCTGGGCTTTTTCCCTTCATTAGTGAAGCTTCCAGAAGCTTCACACTGGTGATAGCCCAGCATGGCACTCAGGGGGTGGACTCCAGCAAAAATTGTCCTGAAGAAGCTTTTTCTATCAGTTTTTAACTGTTATTGTGGCTGCTTGAGCCTATGTGAGACAGGGTTATACTTTTACATTGTTTTTGTCAAATGGAGAGCTGGAAAGCAACAAATTAAGCAAAATGGATATGCTTCATTTGATATATAATAGTCTTCTATTGAAAGATGATGGTGGCAGCATTTGGGTTATCCCCTGGGAGGAGATGGGTAGGTTTGATCCTACTTTAGGACATGATTAATTCTTCTAATTGGATCCTGAAGTGATAAGTTTCATTCTGCCAGCCTGAGGTCCTGAAAGGAAAGTACCAAAGGACATTGTTTAACACACCTTTTCTAATACCTACGTGGCGTGTCTGAAATCTGCAACCAAAAAGATCAAAACAAAGCATTTGGAAATACAAGAATTTCCTTAATATCTTTTCACTAGACCAGAAAAATAGGCTTCATTTTTCTACTGTTGTTGGGCTCCTACATCCCAGTGTTCTTTAACTTTAAAACAGCTTAAACCCCATCTCTAATGAAAAGATGTTCTCTTTGCCTTTGCCGTCTGTTTTAAAGGATCAGCAGGACTTTAAGGGACTAAAATTCACTTTTTGATTTTCTTCCTTTGAAGGGAATTGGTACAGCTACTTTCTGAAGATTTTATATATCAGTTGAGTTATTGATCTATTTTTATGTAGAATCCATACACCTATTGGGAAGTGCTGTGTTGTGTGTATGAGACAGGAAAAGATGTCTTAACTTTGCGGAGTTTTTAATGGTTTGTAAAGAGCTTGACATTTTTCAACAATATATTTTCATACTTTAGAAACTGCAGTAAAAAGGGATTGTTGGTTTCTGGTGGGACATTTCTTTCCCTTAAGGAGGAGGGAGAGAGAGGCCTGATTCTTATGTTTGCTTTGGCAGCTCAGTTTTTTCATCCAGCATTTTCTGGGATGGTATCACATCCATTGGGCAGTGAGTTCTGGGGGCTCTTTAAATGTTCTAGAGGCATTTTTCATTAATTCTGTTTTCATTGCAAAGTTGAATGTTTGCAAATTAAACTTAGGTCCGAGTTGCTTACAGTCTTTTATTGATCTTGCACATTGTGAGCTGTTCTGTGCCTTTGGTTGTCTTCAGAATGTATTGCACAACTTCCAGACTGGACAAGAAAATGAAACTTATGTCTGGTATTGGATTTCTTTGGAGCAATCCCTACTCCAGTTTTGCTAAAACTAATTACTGAATTCAAGGAGGCATTTTGGAGGGCTGGAATAAAGTGGTACATGTCATTAATTTTGATGCGTTGCTGCTTTGGTATTGCAGATGGGAAGTTTTAGAAAAACAATTTTCAGAATAAAGTTTTATTGTTTTTAATAACAATGCACCAAACCTTAATAAGACTGGAATGGCTGCACTCTTGGCTCTGTCCTGGAAGAGGCACAGCAGGGAAGCCTCTGCTCAGCCCCCACTCTGTGTTTCAGGCAGAGGAGAAGGCAGATGCCCTCAATAAGGAGCTGCTAATGACCAAACAGAAGCTGATTGATGCAGAAGAGGAAAAGAGACGCCTGGAGGAAGAATCTGCTCAGGTTGGGACATTTCTGTCATTCTCACTGTTCTGTACAGTACAGAAATGATAAAAATAAAAAGTGACAAGTGTGGGAAGGGCTTAATGTTCTAAGTCATGGTTGTCCCTCTTCTGTGGTGTAAAGGACGTCAGCAAAGCAGAATTCAGCATTTTCCTGCCAGGTGCTTCATAGGGTGGGGAATTTTTAACTTGAAATCACAAAGTCACAGCCTGTGATGCTGCACAGAGAGGCAGTGCAGGATGTCAGCTGTCAGCACTTTTTGAATCCTTCCTTCCATTGAATAGCCCACTGTTCTGTCAGTGATGGCCACCAAAGCCTGGCTTTTCCCTGTCTGCATGGAGCTCAGCTGGACTCTGGGTCCCTGGGCAGAGCAGAGCAGAGGGGTTTAGGAGAAGGTGGAAATACCACCTGGGTGATTTTCAGACTACAGCTATATAAACCCTTCATTTTCTTTTTTTTTTTCTTTCCCTTGCAGCTGAAGGAAATGTGTCGCAGGGAACTAGATAAGGCAGAGTCAGAGATCAAAAAGAACAGCTCTATTATTGGTGACTACAAACAGGTAAGTACAACTTCATGATGATGTGGTTTGCTATCAAAGTACAAGACTTTCTCAGGTATTTTAGGAGAATTCTGGAAATCAATGTCATCTGTGCCAAGCATTTGAGGACACAGTTTAGCTGTTCTAAATGGGAAGTCTCTGGCTGGTTTTGCATTTTCTTTGGCCGAGATCCTGAAGTGGTCAGTCCTGTTTGCCCCTGATGTGGGTATTTGTAGGTCAGCAGTCACCACAGCCTCAGTTACAGCCAAATTTTGTTCAAATGGGCTCTTGGATATGAAAGGTTCACCTCACGCCAGAAAAAGCTTCTCTCTCACCTTCCCTTTGTCAATCAAATGCACCTAAGAAATAAAAAAAAAAAGATGCTTTTTTCCTTTCAAGGCCTCGCTTTGGCATTCAAGCTCCTGGTCACAAGGCATCAAGGGAGCAAATTCCTCTGTCTCTATCTGCCCATATCAGGTCTCAGGGAGGGAATTAGGGGTATTTTACTACTCTGTCTTGCCTATTCTTCTCTCCAAAGGCAACATGCTATTCCTAACCTTTTCTGGCTCCTTTAGCAAGGCCAAACTGCTTGTAACTTATGTTGGAACTGCACCTTTTCCTGTGGGAAGAGAAGAATATATAGAGGATGGGAGAATGTACACTGAGACAGCTTAATGCAGCATCCCAATTCTTCTCGCTTTCTAAGAGTCCTTAGACTATCCATGTTAATATTGCAGCAGCGTTTATTTGT
Source organism: Petroica traversi (assembly GCA_025920805.1). Taxonomy (NCBI): domain Eukaryota; kingdom Metazoa; phylum Chordata; class Aves; order Passeriformes; family Petroicidae; genus Petroica; species Petroica traversi. The sequence goes on from JAHLSL010000016.1 coordinate 8,815,387, forward strand.
GCTTTAGCATTCATTTGGGAGGGAATTTACATTTATAAATGGTCTGGTAACATAATTTTGCTTGTCAGATTTGTTCCCAGCTGAGTGAGCGACTGGAAAAGCAACAAACAGCAAATAAAGCTGAAATTGAGAAAATACGGGTAAGAGACTAGATAGATCCACAGTCCACAATGTTTCAATCTCTTAGCAAAATCATAGCAGCAAACACACAATTTATTTCATTACTAAAATGGTGGCTGAGAGTCCCTATTGATAAAAGAGAAGATTTTATGGGGGAGATCTGGGAGGGAGATCTGGGAGAAAAGGTGAGCCCTCTCATGCTCTAGTGGCTGCCTGCTGGGGTTTTTTGTGGGGTCTTTTTTTTCAAGAAGAGATTCTCTGACTGTCTTTTACCTTAAAGTAACAGTGGGGAGAGACAGAGCCCATGATTGTAGCAAAATAAGGCAGCAGTATTTCCAAAGCTATGAGTCTGGGGCTGGCAGGAGCTCCTGCTTGGCTGTGCCTCCCCAAAAGTTCCCATGAGTTGCTCTGGTGTTGAGCTGCTCTCCCAGAGCAGAGCAGGAGCAGGCTCTGAGCACATCCCCAGCACATCCCCACACTGCTGGCTGTGTTTGTTTAGCAAAAGGTGGATGACTGCGAGCACTGCCGCGAGTTCTTCAACAAGGAAGGCCGTGTGAAGGTTGCCAGCACTGCCAAGGATGGTTCAGACGAGGACACAGACGAGGAGAAGGAAACACTGAAGAACCAGCTGAGGGAAATGGAGCTTGAGCTGGCCCAGACCAAGCTGCAGCTTGTGGAGGCGGAATGTAAAATACAGGTAATGCTCTGGAGGTTTGTTTTGTAGTCTGAACGGCGTGTCTGCATTCCTAGAAAAATGTGTGTGTGAGTTGTAGAGGGATTGGAACAGATCCTGTTGGTTGAAACCGTAACCTGCTATTTCCTGCATGGGTTATTTAACCAAACACTGCGTCTGAAACTTGCTGTATGCAGACGATATAATTGAAATTGCATGAACTGTATTTAGCAGCCACTACAGCTTCCAGACATCTGCCTGTCTGCAGTGCAGTGCTGGCTGCCTGATCTCCTGCAACTGCTTGGAAGGAGCCCAAGCTCTGACAGAGTACTGAATCATGCATGTCTTTATCTCACAATCAGTGCTAAATGAAGAAGTAACATTGACAAATGTTAGACATGTTTCTTAAAACATGATTGCAAAGCACTTGAGGTACCTGAAGTATTTCTGTAAATTATGACAACATTGTGCTTTTAGCCTAAGACTGATATGTCAGTACTGCTTGTTCACAGAAAGGTAAAAATTAGTTTGTAGAAAGTCCACTTCCTGTGGGAATAGCTCCTCCTCAGATGGAAGAGAATTAAAGAGTTTGGATGTACTGAAGAAAGCAGAATGTTTCACTAAGGGCAATGGCACAAGTCTTGTTTTGCTTTTCAAAGCTTTTTTTTTTTTTCTCTTTGTCAGCTTGTTGTGCTGCTTTTAATTTATGTAAGACTTGTTTAACTTCTGAAGTGGCCAAGAGTTTGAGGATCTTCTAGAGCTTTCTAGATTTAACTCCTATAACCTTGTGCTGTGTCTACATAACAAATTAACAAAATTGCTCTTCTGTTTGCAGGATTTGGAGCACCATTTGGGTCTGGCCCTGAACGAAGTACAAGCTGCAAAGAAAACGTGGTTCAACAGAACAATAAGCTCTATAAAAACAGTGACTGGAGTCCAAGGAAAAGAGACTTGTTGAAAAGCAGTTCTGTCAAACACACCTTCTTAACACAACACCTTTTGTTGCCTTCCTTGGCCAGATGTTTAATTCTGTGACATGAGAGGACCAGAATGTAAATATAATAGAAACACAGCATGTCAGGATTTCAATAGGTCAGTGATAAAGAGGATGGAAACACAAGAGAGGTTTTATTGCTAGACATGGGATGTTCATACTACTGATATTTAACAGGTGATGTAGCTAGATTGAAGCTCTTCAGAGAAACACTCCATTCTGCGTCTGGCTGGAGGCTTTTCACAGACTAGGTACGAGAACTTACCAAACCCTAATTGTTAAGTTTACATATAATAGGTTTTTTTACAGTTATAACCTTTTTTAATATTTTATTTGAAACGAAAAGTGTCACTAACAAAGTTTAAAAAAAAAAAAGGAAAAAAAAGGAAAAAATGCAACAAAAAAATACAAGTTTATCAAGAACTACATCAGTGCCAGAAAGCAGTCCCCAGAGGTAGGAAATGGAGAGTAGGAGGTGACATGTTTTGCTTTATGAATGGGGATGATTTCAGCATTCCTGTCGAGCAACCCCACTTTGTTTTAGTAGATGCAGCATTCATCTCTCTGTGTTTGGCATTTCTTTCTGTTACTAATCAATTCTATGCAACTCTGGGCTTTTTTGGCATGGGCTGCCAAACAAATTCGCCACCGGAGGCTGGGAGCCTTGTCGAAGTGCTAGACAAGAATAATCAGAATTGTGGGCAAATTTCTGTTCACTTGTGTCATATTGTTTGATCCACATATCAACAGCATTCCAATCCCCAGCGCCAGGACTGCTGATAACATGAATTATGTGGATGGTCTGACATTCAGTGGAGTCTGTCTGGGTTTTGTCAGGTTTCTGTTTTGTTTTTGTTTGTTTGTTTTTACCCGGCTGTAGCAGGCCTTCTGCGGAGCTCCGACAGAGCTCCCAGGTTTTAGTTTTGCACATAGGTGTGAATGGGACAAAGAAACAATAAACTGAGATATATATGAGGCAAAAATCACAGCGTGAGTGTAGCTGCGAGCATCTCTAGCTGTCCAACTCGCTTCCCTGGTAGCGTTCTGAGGTGGTGTAGGTCAATTTTCACGCTCGATGCAGTTGCACTAATAGGTGCTAAACGTGCTTGGAGTTCTCATTCCTTGGATTGTACTGAGTTCTCACCAGAAAGCTGTAGAATGGAGTTTTGCACCTTGTAATTTTTTTAATTTATAATGGTTTGTGTTATGCTGAAGTATCTATTGCATCAGTGGATAAATTTTGTGTGCAGTGTGAGTATAAGCTGGTAACAATAAGAGGCACTGGTTTGTATATAAAGATATTTGGTTTATTTTGTATTTCTACCTTTTTTCTTGTTTACTGTACTAATGCTAGCTAATGTACTCTGTAACTACGGGATAGAACATGCTATGTCCAAGCTTTTTTCCTTAACTGCATACATTATCTCTATTGTTTAATACCAAAAAAAAAAAATACTGTAACTCCATCAATATTAGATGCGTGGACATTGTGGTAGCATAGTTGCAGTGTGTATACTTTATGAATTGAAATATAAACTAGTAAAATTGTATAACTATTTTGTTGTTTCATTTCATTTGAACAGAAAATTATTAAATATTTTGCAACATAAAGCTAATTCTCTTCTTAAAGTAGAAGCAGTAGCATCTGCAGGCTTCTCCAAGACTGAAACCATAGTCATGCTGCAAAGGGCTTTGCTAAAAAAGACTGCATGTTCTGAGTGCTGCCAACACTGGTTTTATATAATAAAATCTAGGGTTTGCTTTGAAAAAAGAAACTGCAAAAATGACCTTGTGCAGCTTGAAACTTGTGACTCAGTATTTCTCAAACATGTCCAATTTAGAACATTTTTTTTTTCCTTGGCCCTCCAAATTCTGCTTGAATCTGCAAAATAAATGTAGGCTATCTCTGCTTATCACCATCAGTAACAAATTGTGTGGGGTCAAGTGTGGTTCATGTCATCCTCAGCAGGGTTTTGTAGCTGTGGCTGAGCCCTCACGACTGCAGGGCTGCACTAATTGGGTCACGGGGCAGCTCTGCTCCCCAGCCCTGTGTTCTGCAGAGATAACCAGGAGAACAAATGGATTCTTGTCACCAAAACCACCAGAGGTGACTTGGAAAGCAGCCCTGCTCTAGGAGGCTGCTGTGATGTCACTTTTCCTGCCATATTTTGCTTTAAGAGAATGGCATTATGTGGTTGTGTGTGGTGTGTGGTCTCTGCTGTTTTGTGTTCCCAGAGGTGCTTCCCTTGGTAAGATCAGCTCTGCAGTTCCTCAGTAATTATAACCTTTAGAGAAAGTTCAAAGGTAAGTAGGGGACAGGAGGAAGCAACCCAAGAGCACTTCATCCACTTGCCTTCCTCAAAAGGACTGGGAAATAGTGTAATAATGTACTTTCCTCTAAAAATGAGGTACTTAAAGGAGGAGAAAAAGCTGCTTTATTGTTCAGATTTCTTCCACTCTCAAAACAAACATTATGTTCAAATTGCATGCAGCATATACTTCCCTTTTAGTATGGATGCAGAACATGCATAATTGTTTCACAGCATTTCATCCAAAACATAGTCAGTTTTCAGTCATGAATTTAGATGCCTACTTGAGATTTTTGATGCTTGGAAATAAATATTACCAATGTATTTCACATTTAACCCCATCTAAAATATCCACAGCTAATTAAGAAAACTGGATCCAGTGCTTAGATGTGCATCTTTGGAAGCACAATTACATGTGAAAGACAAGTCAGTTTTAAGGTGAGGAAATTGAATTTGCAGATGTTCAAAACTATGAATAAGGAAGGTAGAAAACCACATTGAGTCAGAGCTGCTGTAAGCATGAGTCTTTTTCAGCCCTGTAAGAGAAAAGGAATGAGTGTGTGTGAGCATTTGGGGCATTAATGAGATGGTTCTTTCTAGTAGTCAATCACCTTTCTGTTCACATGTCCCTCAGCTGGGTCTGAGTACTGAACTCCAGCTCAGTGCCAGTCTGCTGATGCTGGGATTAATCTCCTGTGCCCCAGGCTGCAGCTTCCACATGCTCTGCGTGTTTGTGCTGTATCATTAAGTTCCAATGGTCTCAGTGTGGGAGCTCGAGTGTCACAATCTCATTTGTGTTGCAGAACTTCTTGGCAGCTCAGGGTCCACAGCTGGAAGTGGATATTCAGGATCTATCGGAAAGTTTTACCTTTAAGCATTGCTGGTAAGCCGTCTTGAAATTTATGTAACTACCTCCCTGACTTTTTTTAGCTGCCCTTCTTATCTGTGGCAGTGATATAAAGTTCCTGTTATCAAGAGGAGGATTTCACTCCATCTGTTCAACAGCTTGGCTCGCATTCATCCAGCCTAACTTTAGACACTTTGGAGGTGCCTAACATAAGAGTTTAATCCAGGGAGGTTTTCCAGCCCTGGGCGGGCGCGGGGGCAGCGCCGCAGGCGGGCGGCTCACCCGGCCTCGTGCCTGGAGCCCTGATGGATGAGGGAAGCTCCTGTGAGCCCATAAACCGGACTGAGAGTCCCTCCTAAACTGAAAAAAATTTACAGGAAATGAGCCACCAATGCACACTCAGGGGGTTGCTTTCTATTTTAATTTTTCCTCCTTTTCCCATCGCTTTATTGTGCGGTATTTTTCCGTCGGTATTGCCAAGGACCATCAAGGTCTCTTCGTGGAGAGATTTTGCTAGAATTTACCACTGCGCATCCTAATGCGATTGAGCAACACAGGTTTGGTTTTGCTGCGTTTTCTATGTATTAACAAGCATGACAGTGAAATCCAGGACTGAGGGCTTTCCCTCTGGATAACCTGGCCACAGGCACGGTAGGAAACTCGGGCTGTGAGGCGAGCAGTAGGGCTCTGCTCGGCAGCCATGTTTGTTGGGCTTAACATTGAAGTCAAGCGTTTTCTCATGGCGGTATAAGTTCCTGCTGAATGGAGGGTTAATGGAAGCGAGCTAACTGAAGTAGAGCCGGGCAGTTTGAGGTGGATTTGGCCGGTGAGGGGCTCAAAGGGCACCCCAACACCCCCGGCTTCCCACACCCCGCCAGGCCCTTCCGCGCCCTCACGCTTCCCGCGCTTTTCGCGGGGGCGGGGCGCGCGGGGCCCGCGGCGAGCTCTGATAGGGCGGCGGGTGATTGACAGCAGGAGCAGCCCTTGGGCGTGAGGGGCCGGGGGCGCCATTTTGTTTGCTGTGAGGGCCGGGGGAGCCGGCGCGCTGTACCCGGGGAAGGAGCCTTGGAACGGGGCCCGGGCAGGGGCTGCCGGCCGGAAGGAGGTGCGGAGCGCGGGCACACCGCTGAGCTGCTGGGCTGGAGGGGAGCAGCGGCCTTCGGGCGAGGAGGTGCTTCCTGAGGGAACCATGCAGTTCCTCTCAGAGCTCTTCCAGAGTCTGTGGGTGTTAGAAGAGCACCAGGGCAGCGGAGGACAGCAGAGCTTTAGATCCAAACCATAACCGCTGGAGATGAGTGATAGTTTGGGAAAAACCTGTACAGAACTTGTTATGCATTAATGGCCCTAATTGAGAAGGTGTAAAGTTTTCACCTTAATTTGCACCGGGTTTAAATGGCCTCGTCTGGTCTGTTCGTCTTGCAGACACTCCCCAGGCCCCTCAGGCTGAGGCAGGCAGGGAGCTCTTCCCATGCAGCAACAGCAGTCTTTCATTTGAATCTGGATGATGTTCAGGGCAGCCTGTCACAGGCAGGTCTGAGCTGAGGCCTCCTGAGGTGGAAACCTTTGAAATAGGCTGTGAGAGCTAATAAAGTGGAGCTTTTTGATCTATAATGTGATGAGTGGCTGCCGTGGGCTGTTCTCCCCATGGAGAACCTGCATGAGAAGCCAATCACGCCACTGACTGCTGGTTAAGTAATTCATGGGTTCCTCCTACAAATCCTACAAACCTGATCAGAAAGTTGTATTATGTCCTTGTACAAAAAGTTATCTACTAGGAGGCAGTCTAGTAAAACTGAAATGTCTTGGAAGTGAATATACAGCATGTGTTTCTAATACATCTTGAACTTGACTTAAAGTACTGGTAAATCGTTCCGATTCTCTGTTCATTAATAATTGTTGAGATAGGAGATGTAGCAAGCTTTGTAGCAGAAGTTTTATCTCAGAAGTTTTTCAGCGTATATAAAGCTTTAAATGATTGTTGGTTAAAACGTTAGGGCAAAAGTATTTTTAATCAGCTTTAGTGGCTTGAATTGCAGCTGAAGGTGACGTGACTTGGTCTCTCGTGATCGCACCTTAAGGGCCCTTGGTGTGCAGCTGAACATGGCAGTCACTGGAGGGGATCGGGAGTTCCAGTGCAGGTTGTTTTATGGCAGTGAGCAGGACTTGCAGAGGCCAATTTTAATCAACAGCTTGTGTGACAAAAACTCATGATTTTTAGGAAGGTGCTGCAGTGTTTAAGATGGAATCACAGCCGCACTGGGCTCTGAGGCTCCAGAAGGTGCAGAAGAGATGAGACTTGCAGGCTGCCAGCTCTGAGCAGAAGCCTCCTCATGCTGAGCACAGTCAGTGTGTGCCATGAAAACATCCAAGCTGTGTGTTTAAACTCCCTGCTGCGAGCGTCTGTTCATGCACAGAGCTGGTGGTGTGATGGGGAGAAGGGGCCTTGGAGCCACATTTGTAAATGTCGTTTGGGAGGGGACACTGGAATGACTCCTGATTGCAGTTTTCTGATCTGACTGGTCAGTTTATGCCACACAGGGAAAAGAAAACTGCTGTGCAGATTTTATTCAACTGTGCCTGAGAAAAGGTAGTAAAGGCCTTGCTGAGGTGACAGTGCTGTGCCACTGTCAGCTGTCATGGTGTAAGCAATAGGGGTTCATCAGTTCTTCTGAGAACATCACAGCAAACCACTGTGGTCTTGGCACAGTCTTGGCTGCCAGGAAAACAAGGGAGTGATCTAATGCCTTCTGTATCCTGGAGGCTCTGCTAGTTTAGAGAAGTGGTTTGATGGTAATTAATACCCGAGCACCAGAGAGAACGGGTGGGAAAGAGGAGGAGGATGAAGGCTGGTTGCTTGCAGAGCAATGTGTGTCTGAGCTCGCCACTTACTCAGGGCATGGCAGGACTGCTGCATAACAATACAGGGAATCACTTGAGGAGCAAGATCTGGTCTAGCATGGAAGGGAAGGGCTGGTGTTCCACATGATGATGACTATGCGTCTCCCTGAGGTAACAGCCAGAAGGGCTGTGGGAGCCTATGCCAGACTTCCGTGAATTATGGATGACATGGCTGCTGCTTGTAGACATGAGCAGCAAACTGGAGCTCCTGGGTGCCCCCAGCCTCAGCATTACAGCAGTAGCCTGAACTCTGAACGTCTTTAGAAGTTACAGGTGCTGCACATTCCCATGGTTTCGACATTATGGGGAGGCCAGTAATTACTGTAACTGGAAAGTTCTAAATTCTGTTCAAGTTTTTATTAATTTGATCTCAGAGACAATAGGTTAATGTACAGGCAGAAGTTACATGTCTTCTGCATGTAACAGCATCTTTCTAAAACCACATAGTTCATTAAACCCAGGATAAGTGACCTGAGCAGCTCAAACCCCTGTCCACATGCTTGCTTTGTGATGGATGCAGAGATCCTGTGGCTGCCTCAAGACTTGCAGTATTGGCAGTATAGGAGTTTGTGTGGAACTGCTTTGCAGGGCAACATAATTGGATTTATTGAGCTGTATTTTGTCATCTTGCCCTGGTTTAGCCTTCCCTCTTCTACTGTAATCCAAAGTTACCCAGATTTGAAAAAAAGGTCCCTTTGAATGAATCAGCAGAAAGCTGAGCCTGCCTTTATTGCAGGCAGGAAATCCTACCTTTGGTGTGTGCCAGCACCTAAGCAAAGGGGAAGAGGAAAGTGTTATTTGTGCAGGGTATATGACCCTTTTTTTTGGGATCTAAAGGCCTTTTTAGGATTTAGCCTCATGTTCATGTGTGGAGCAAAAAAAAGGCCTTTTGTTGTAACTGTAACAAGAGTACACAGAGACTTTTTACAGCATTACAAATAAAGTATAGCCCAAAGTGAAGATGAATTCAGGACTCTGAAAGCAGTGGCAGCTCCAGTTTCTTTCAGTTGATTCTACCAAGGATTGGGGTCACAAAAGAGAAGGATAATTTACAGCTTAGCAAATGGGAAACTCTTTCTAGCTGACTTGCTGGAACTCAACCCTGCAGCAAACCACCAAAGTCAGCATTATGTCGTGAGCAATTAAGTGAGGTGACACTTCTTGCAGAAAGAGGGGTGCTGTTTTGGGCAGGTTTATAGCTGCAGCAGTTCTTTGCACATGGAAGTTATAGGCTAGTTTGTTCGTTGCTTGGACATCAGTCAATCAGTATTTTTTTTCCTGCTTCTTCTGTAATCAAATGCACTTTTCCAAGGTGATGCTGATTGCAGCAAGATAAACTGGATGGCTCGCTTGTTAAGCAGATGGCTCCTTCTGCATGGATCCCTTCAGTGCCGTGCCAGCAGGGATGGGGCAGTCGAGCGGTGTTGGGGAGGGCCTGAAATGAAGGAGCTTTCTCCTGCAGATTTCAGTGTGCATTCAGCTGCAGATTCATAGCGAGAGGCACTGCAGGGTGCTGAGAAAAAGTAGATGGACTTTGCTATTTGTTGGTTTGCAGGGGATGAGGGGAGGACAGGGGCCACAAATCACAGCTTCCCTGTTCTTCCAAGCAAGATGCTCTGTAACTGCCTGGGCAAAGTTAGCTTAGCTACAGCAGGACAGGAGTAAAACTGCGTAGGAGATGCCAGGCATTTTCACAGTGAAGAATGAAGGATGTGCTAACCCCCTTTATTGGTCTAGGCCCATTCTCCCATGTCTCACTCCCATATGTGCCCCTCTCATACTCCTGCAAGGCCACAGAATGATCGCCAGCTCCTGGAGTGGGCCCAGCTCGCTTTGAGCTGCCACTGACCAGCAGTTGCCAGGCTGCTGCCGAAGAGCTGACAGCCCTCTCAGCACCTCCGAGATGATAATCCCGAGGGAGCTTTTGGAATGAGCTCTCCGTGAGCCAACTACCATCAGGCATGAGCACAGACAGGCATTACGCTAATACAGTAGGTAAGACTGACTTCAGTTTCAGTCAAGTGTTAATGATGTTTTCTTAAGCGACTCTGTTCTGTTCTTTGTGGATCTTACTTGCTAAATATTTGATACAGCTCTGAATTTTAAGTGATGCGTGGTTTCGTTGGGTTTGGTACAGTTGTCCCTGAGTAGCTCTTTGTGCATAACTGACTTGTTTGCAGTACACCAGCAGACTGGGCTGGCTGCACGCTGGCCTGTCGAGGACAAAAGTCTCAAGTGCAGTTATCATACATTCTAAGCTGTGGGATTTCTTATATCTCATTTCATTAAGAGCAATCTCAATTATAGTCAGCTCATAACAGTTTTTAATCCCTTCTCAAGTCTGATCTCCTCTGAATTTGATTAATGACCTCTGCACTCAGACTTCAATTCAAGACCAGAAAAACACTTCTAAGAAAAGTAAGACTGTATGTTCACTAGAGTACAGCTGGGTTCTGTAACTCCAGGCAACTGGACATATGTGTATATTCCAGTAAATCTTACCATTAGTGGTAACCTCAAGCAAACAACACCAGCCACACAATTGTCATGGTATCCCAAACTCTTGCCCTCAGTGGCTCGGACAAGGAAATTGCTTGGATTTGCTTAGGACCTCAGAAGACAAACTGGGACCACAGGAATTTAATGTTTAAGAAACACAGTGAAATGAGAGGGGTGGAGAGAACTTTGAGAGAACCTTACTTGTTCTTTATATGTGTAATTTATCTTTCAAGAAAATAAACGCCCAGTTTTTCTAATTAGCTAAATACTAGGAATTGTCCAGATTTCTTTTTGGATTGAAACTTGCCTTCCTGGCTGATCACAGCATTCTCTGGGCTCTTCTGGTCCTGCTTTCAAGGCAAACCACCAGAGGTACTTGTGTGCAGCAGCCCTCGCAAGTTACATTCCTGTAGTGCTCTATTCACTTACACCTCTGTGAAGGGATCCATTCTTCTTGTTCCAGCAGAAATGTGCTTTATGTTTGCATCTCCAGGTCATCTCTGCTAACACTGCAGCCTTTGGGAGCCTGTCTCTCCTTTCTGCTGAGCCTGTTACCTGACTGAGGCAGAATGGACCTCTGTGTTTGGCTTTCCAGGCTTCAGAAACCCCTTGAAGGCGGTTTGCTCTCTGTAACCAATCACAACCGGGACACACCCCCCCACCTCAAGGAATCATTAGGCCGTAATTCCTGTTTCCAGAGATAAGTCTTTATTGGAGCTATTGGAAGCAAATGGGACATGGTTCCGTTTTATATACAGAGAAGTCTGTAGCATTGGGTTACAACCAGTGGAAATGACCCGAGATTACAGTGCAGATCGTGTTGTGTACAGTCAGTAACAGTGGCTGGCGTACAAACCACAGCACAGAAGCCAAATGAAGCCAAGTGTACGGGGTACAGCAGCACGGGAGGAAGCAACTGAAGGTACAAAGAGCGTTCCCTTTACATTTGCAGGCTTTTTTGGCTAGTGAGTAGATACAGCTCAATTTAAAATTCACTGTGCAGTTATTTTTCTTCCCACTCAACTGCTACCAAATTAAGAAAATTCGAATGTTCAAATTACATTTTCAGTGCTATAAATAGGCATGGTTGTTGCCAAATTACTTTATTTGAAATTGCTTTATTTATAGTCGGGAATAGTTCAGTCATCATTGTTCTCTACTGATTACAAATTTGGAGAAAACGGAAGTATTTTGAAAGTAGTCTGTAATTAGACCACAAGGATCTCTTGTACTTCATTTGGAAGTTTAATTCTGGGTAACTTCTTTGAGAGAGATTTATTGGGAAGAAAGATGGAATTGTCCACCATATTACTCATTTGTGGAATTCGTTCGTAGTATTTAAGGTTTAGATAGTTTAAAGGTCATACTTCTTTTTATTCAATGCCATATCCAATCTTAGTTTAAAAATAAACACTCCATCCTCTGTGGATAAATAAATCCATCTCTTGGCTGCAGGTCAGACCTCTATTGGTGAAAGAGATTTAGAAAAATAGACCTTTTCTTTAACGTTTAATACGCTGACTCACAAAGGAAAAGTGAAATTCATTCAAGTCTAGAAACAAATACAGTACAAGTGATTTATAGAATTGCATTCCTTCCTTCTACAAACTTGCTGAGCATGAAACACTGCCCCAAAGCACTGCCTCTGTCTTTTCCTTGTCTTGGAGAAGTAATTATCATCAGAAAAGTCACATCAGACTGCACTGCCAGATTTACTGTCAGAAGGGCTCTGCCTCCTGAGGAGTCTTTGCTTAGGAATTCTTTAGCTGCATGGATGGTGGTGGTTTAGGTTACACAGAGGTGATACTTTAGCCCAGATTAGCAGCAATTTTAATTGATTTCATTGATGGTGATTTTTGTGGGTGGAAATTCAACCATTAAAAAAAAAAGCCTTTGAGTCGGCCTTGAAAGCACCAGCCTTTCCTCAAAATCTCCACTTCTGAGACTGCTTCCCGTTGATGCCCTTCTCAGCAAGGGGCTGGTACATTTGGCAGTACAGGTTTCATGCTCAACTTCGTCACTAAGAACTGGTCAGGACTTTAAAAAGCATTCAGCCCACTGGGACTTGCTCTGCTGTAGTACTTCAGTGCTTTGGAGAGCCCCCACCCCCAGCAGTGTTGCTCTCTGAGAAGTGCAAGTGTCCCAGCCTGGCTCTGGGGCAGCTGGAGGACGGTGACATTCCGGAGCGGAAGCAGTAGTTAAGCACCAGTTACTGGCCCCTGCAGAGGCTCAAGAGAACAGAATTGCTTCGTAGAGAGCTGGTCGGCCTAAAAAGCTTAGTCAGTTTGATCAATAAATATTGACTTAGGGTTAGGATGAGAAATAAGACACTGCACCTTGGAACTGGAAGACAGAGTCAACTTCCTCCTTTTTCTGTCCAAAAGGAGACTGGCTCCAAAACATTTGTCCTTAAGGACCTCTGCGATGCCTGACAGATAACTTATTATGCGTGTATGAATGTACCTGTTCCCTTTTGCAGGGAGGGGTAAATGTATGACTGGACAAAGCTTGGAGGCTTTTTTCTGTGATTTTTTTTTTTCAACCATCTGCTCGGTGTTATGTTGTTCCTGAAGGCATGGTTACCCACTCCTAAATTATGCAGCATTGCCCAGAGAATGGCTCTGTAGTTAAATATGCTCTCTGCAGTACAGCCTCCCTTTTCTTCCAGTGTATGTGGATTTCCACACAATAGATGTTATTAGAAAACTACACATGTCTTTATCCTGTTATTTTGAGCAGGGAAAACAGTGATAGGAGTTTAAAAACACAGGAAAGAATCTGTACTGCAAATCAGAATTTTCATAATTTAATTCGTAGGATCACTAACTTTTCAAAAGCTGTACTGCTCTGAATACTGTTCTCTAGCCCACCGTTATTCTCCTTTGAGCAGAATGACTTTCCATCTGCTTAGAAACAGTTCTTTGTGAAAATAATGACAGAAGAATAAATACTGTCTCTTCTACCCTGACCTTGTTACTTTACAGGACACCCTTACAGGACGTGCATTCTGTTGGAAGTGCAGCAATACATACATTTTGGTATGCATAGATCATTAAATTGTAGCAGTGCCAGTAGTAAAGCAAAACTTGCCAAGATGTCCTGTTCCTCTTAATTAAGCTTGATTTATGTGTGCCTGTTGACTTAAGATGCAGTTAGCGTCCACTGCTGAGATGATGCAGTACCCTGAGTAACTTTGTATTGATTACGCTTACACAAGCTTGTGCTTTTGCAAGAACACAGAAATGAAACTCAAAGAAAATAAAGAAGTACATCAGGTTGTTTCCACAGAACACTGTTAATCTATTCATAGCAGCTTCAAAGTATGAAGTTAAAACTTACCTTCTGCTCTACTCCCTTCGAAACAGATGAGTGCTATGATTAACTCCCCTTTAGCTTAAAAAATAGAAGTGGATAGAATGTCAAAATACACTTTGCTGGTAAGATGAACTTTGTCATAAGGAGTTACACCAATACTGGTGACCTGAAATGTGTACATTACACAGGTCATTGTGGGAGCAGTATCTGCTTTCCCGTGTTGCCATGCTCCTCTGTGTAAAGGCAGCTTCTCTAGAATACTGTGGGCATTGCAGAAATAACTACTATTCCTTCTGAGGAAATTACTACTATTCCTTTCCCCCCCCAGAATTCAATTGCATGCTCTGTGCACTGCCTGGAACTGTCTCCCTGTTTTGGGTAGGGCTGCATCAGGAAACAAAATTTGTCCATTGGATTTCTCACATTCCTCCTCTGGAAAACTTACAATCCTGGACTTGTTTACTGAACAGAAAAAACAAATTCATCTCCTGTAGCAACATCATTAGCAGCTTTTAGCCTGCTGTATGGATAGCTTAAACCTCTTACCTAATTTCTCACTATTGAAAAAGCAATCCCACCTCCCCCTGCTCATAGTACTCAAGGCTGCTGGCTTTCCTCAGCACACATAAACCTCCTGGTCTTACCACAAACTCTCCTAATGGACTTGGAAAAGGCTGTGCAGCTTTCTCTCCAACTTCTGTCTATGATGCCTCTAAAACTGGTGAAGGATGTTCTCCTTCCATTATCTTTTCTCTCTCTCTTGCCTCACTACATTCTGCCAGAACGAGATGCATTCAGAAATCCTGAGTTCAAGCTGATGCTACACTATACCTCATGAACTGCAAAGCAGCATAAGGCAGCTGGAGCTTCTAGATCCTGCTAAGACATATGAATGAGGCTTAAGTTTAATTAATTAAAAATTAACTGCAGCTCTTACTCATTCCAGCTCTCTTGTAATAACCAATGAAGGACAGCCAGTTACATTCAATTAATGCCTTTTAAAATTAAGTGTTATTTGTTCTGCTAGAGATAACAGTCCAGAGGTTTTCACAAACATGCAGTTCTGGCTGGTGAGAAAACATTTTGAAGTTGTTTACTTACACAGCATAGAAGAGACTGCAGCTTTAATTATCTTACTGCCCCCAAACCTTTGAAGTTAGAAATCAGATAAATTCAGTCTCAGATAAATTCCGTCTCTGCAGTTAAAATTTTTAAATGCTCTTTGCATTCTTAGAACTCTCTCTTCTTGGTGGATTATTAATTAAACATGGAAGAGTACTCCCCCTGAGAAGGCTTCAGTCTGTACAAGGGTTTCTATAGACTAGGCTTGACGGGTTCTTTTCAAGTACACAACTACTAAACTATCTGTGGTACATATATATGACCTTAAATTGTACAGAGTTAAGGCACCAAATACAAGATATAACAACATCCAAAATAAGAGAGATGCTTTAGAACTGCACATCTCCACACGCTGTTTTTTGGACATTCAGCTCCTCAAAAACATCAAGGTAAACAATGTAGTCTGAATGTTTCATGCAATCTCAGGAATTGGAGAAAAAACCCCTCTTTATTGAATTTAAATATTACTGTCTCATGAACTTTTATCTAACTCACAGCACTCACAGTAAAGCACTGCCTTGCCTACAGCATCAGACTGGTCTGGGAGGAAGAGCCCCCTTTCCCCCAGGAAACCCCAGAGAAAGGAGTAAACAGAGGAACATGTAGATGTGTCCTACTTATGCTTTTATATTATCTCACATATCAGTTACAAACCAACAAGTGAATCCCGTATCTATGAGCAGAAAAAGGAAGCACCAGAATACTGGACATAAATAGGTATGGATTCAGATTACACAAATAGAGCTAAGGAGACATCACTCTGGGGTTAAGTAATGTAACAGTTTAGTGATGGCAGTTCTCTTAATGCCAAATACTTAACTACTAGCCTTAGTGGCGTACGTTCAAAAGAAAGTGCGTGTGAAACTGCTGCTGTGGTCCATAGGCACAGGACTTCAGTGCTGGGTTTCTCTGGTGAAGTGCTCTAAAATGACTTTAGCAGAATTTCCACTTCCAGTGGAATGAAACCAACGAGCCGTTAGACAAGCTGTCTCCTGTCCTAAGACAGCAGATTCAGCTACACTGTCTCTTCGCTTTGCTTTAAACAAGTCAATAAAATACCTCATTTTTCACTGGATTATTCAGCAGGAAGCCCAGGAGGGTCTCTGTGCTGAACATTTGAGCTGAGTTACTGTTTTTTGAGACAGAACAGCCGTTCTTAACAGAGCTCCTTAGTGTGCCCAGCACAGAGCTCATTTTCATTCTTTTGATGCCGGAGAGGGGAGGTCTTAGCTCCATGACTGAGAACAACAATCTGAATTTCATGTTTACACATCTCATCATGTATCCAAAGGAATCCACAGCAGCAGAGCTGCTGTGCTGTTTCCCAGAGCCCCCGGAAATAGAAGCTGTTTTTGTAAGCTGCTTTGTGACTTGGAACTCAGTCACAAAGGGTGGGACATAGTTTTCCCTTCATTAAGTAACAGGCAACTGACTTAGAGAGAATTTAGCTGAAGGCAAGAAGTTCTAATACCGAGTGAGCATATCTTGGTATACCAAGCACAAGAGGCAGAAGGAAACTTGGAAATTTTTCTGAGTAAAGACTGAAATATTGTCTTGTTAATACAGATCTGGAGAGATGTTCAGCAATCCCACCTCTAGACTGGCTCAGAAGTACAGATGCAGAATTACAAATGAAGCAAGGGACTTTATTTCAGGGAATTGGTGGCAGAAAAAACAGGATTGCCAGGCTCACTCTCCAAGGGACATTGCTGGGACTGGATCAGAGATGGTACATTAAAGCTGCTCACATTTATTGCTGTCTTGGAGATAAAGAAGTGACAAGAGAATGATGTCCCATAGCTGAACAGCCAACAAACAGGAGATTTTTTCCTAGACTACTTGAAAAATCTTCACGCCCCTTCCTATGCATTTTCTACATCCTAATAATCTGAGGAACTTGTCAGGGAAATTATTCTCAATAGCTCAGTGAAAGCAGCAAGCCTCAAATAATTTTATATTTGTGCACTTTTCCCCAGTTAAGTTCTTTCAGGGGCTTGAGGGCACAGTCTTTTATTAAGACACACTCTAAATCTTTTTTTCCTACCAGAAGGCAAGTGTTCTCAAAGAAAGAATCCTTGTCTCCAGAGACAGAGATACTGGAGCAGTTTTCAGATCTTTGTTAATGAGTAGAAATAGTCCTCTGGCACATGAATAAATTGCAATACTTGTAGAAAAACTAGTTTCTCTGAAGTGCTTCACAGTCTGATTAAAAGTTTTTAAGAATCTAGATACTTATATGTAACAATTTCATCATTTGAGGGAATCAGTTATTTACTAGAAGATGGTCAGAAAAGGCAGGGTAGGAGGACAGAATTCACAGAAGCAAAGGTATTTAACAGCAGTGAAAGTCGTGGCAGCACCATTTACAGCACATTAAGTGGGGAGCCATGACAATTGCTGAATCATCTAATTAGCTCACACTGGCTACACGACAGCAAATTAGACAGATTAGGAACCACCTACCCAGGCACTAAATTGCCTTTGCGAGGGTTGGATTGAGCACTGTGTCCAACAGAAATTGCTTGGGCAACCAAGGCCTCATGTTACACATTCCCTTCAGGAGCATAGGCTGGCCTCCCTCCATCCAACTGGCCAAACGCCCAGGAATAAGGTCACCATGTTCCAGCTCCTGAATGTGTGCTTAAGGAAGACAGCAAGCACTGGCAGAGAGAGAATGTGATGCAGGAAGCACCACATAGCAGCTTGGAGCTAGCCAAGCCCTCCAAAGCAGCCTGGTTACTCTAAACCCCTCTCTAGGTAAAGCATGCCTGGAGCAATCTCATGTGCCTGGCAAAGTAGGACTGAAGCAGACCCCTAAGGCTCATGGATGTTATTCCAAAGTCAACGGTAATGCCATTCATTTCCAGTATAGAGAACACATTGAACAGGTCAATTCTTTATTGTAAATCTCTTGGCTTGTAATCCTTTAAGTGCCAGACATCATCTCCCAAAATACACACAATCATCTGGTTAGCTAAAACTAGCATTAAGGTGGGTAGTGTATAGGCACAGACTTTTCCCTGGTCTCCTATTTATAGATGTACTAATTGAAAGGAACTTTTTCAGAATTCTTTTCCATGAACCAGAAATTCAGACTGTAAAATACCAATTCTGCTCCACTGAAAAGGTACTCCAGAATTGGTAATGCTACTGGCAGCTGCACAGAGCATTCAAAATTAGATTTACATGTTTGGCTCTTGGGTACATGCAGAGATACAAAGCTCAGTAGCCATAACACAGACCTCCAACCTCACAGAAAAGGCAATTCAGACCAAGCTCCTGTGAGGAGGCTTTTAAAAGGAAACCTACAAAGCATTATGCAGAAGAAATTAGTTTCTAGTTCTGCCTTAGCAAAACAGTGCTTGTTGCAACACTGATGAAGCAGATGTTTCCCAGATTACTCATCAGATAATAGCCTGATATTAGGCTAAAACCTACTGATAGAATTGGTTGCTCTCTCAAATGCCAATACATCACACACTTCGAAGCCTACTCTGTGACCCTTCAATTCATGGGGCTATGCTCAAGTTCCCAGGCAGTCTTGCACCTTAGGATCTTATCTCTATTCCAGGTGGCTGCAGAACCCAGGATTCAGGAGTCTTAAGTACACCATGTGTTTCACATATCAGAAAATGGTTCTCTCCTACTGAAAAGGAAGGCAGCAAAGGCCATCTGAGACATAAATACTGCAATGCTTTACTGCATTACAAACAGCAGACATTAGAGAAATCTAGAGAAAAAAGATGCAACAAAGCTGAGAATTAAAAAAGCCAACAGGAGACTGGAAAACTTAGGATTTTAAGAGTTGAAAGGGTGATGACAGAAAAAGATGGAAATTCACAGTTAAAGCAATTCTCATAGAAAGAAATACAGATGGATTAAGCTGCCAAGCACAGTCCACAAAGAAGCAGCTCAAATGAGAGTCAGCAAGATGTTTATTATCAGTCCTTGAAGTGGACAGTGCTTGTCAGGCTGACAGCAGTTAAGCTTAGGAAAGGAATATTCAGGAGAAGTTCATTATAATGCACCTTAATACATATAAAATCCTATCTGAAGGAGCAGAGCAGCCTGCTGCTCCAGGATCAGCTGCTGGGCCTGCCAGGCTCAGAAAGGGACTGAACTGCAGCTGAGCTGCAGATCCAGCCCTGAATTTGCACCTTGAAGATAACAGCAGATGGAAACCTGCCCCCTGCACAGGAAGGACGTTCTGATTGCTCATCAGTTGTCCTGCAGATGTCATGGAAGGATTATGTGCTTCCAGGGCCAGCCCCTGGAACAGTTCCTCAGTTTATTTCCCAGGTGCAAGTTCCTGCCCACAGGAGCAAAGCTGACACTATTGAACAGCTCTTTTTTCTTACCAGTCTGTGAATTTTATCCAGAAATATCCTGAGGAATGGATAACCTATACATGCAGTTATTTAGTGAATTTGATGATTCAATATTAAAATCAAATATAGTTTATATTTGCTCTTAGTATTTTGATGCAGACCTTGATTGATACAAGCCCTGCAGACCAGGGTTTGATACGTCACTACATATTCTGTACCAGGTGGTTTTCTGTTTGACACCAGGGTCAGCTGTTACCAGTCAGGGGTTGTTCATGTTTTCATCTCTGAATTGAGACCCTAAAATGCTAATAGATCATCATCAGCTTGCTCCCTTTTGCTTTTTTATTTTTTAACCATTTTTATATAAAAAGAGTTGTTTCCAGCAACTTCAAGTACTGCAAGTACTGCACTTCTGGAGTACTGTACTGTGCAACTTTGCATAACGCAAGGTTTAAAAGACAAATAAAAAAATAGTATTTTAAAACTACACATATCATGTGCACCAATAGGTCATAATCCAAACCCATTTTAATTTAAGTAAAATATCGTTAAAACATTTACTAAAGAACTGAAAATACTTATTTATGGATGGCTGTATCCTAATTTCCAGCTGTAGAAAACCACAGCTAAGCAAATGTTTCACGCAGAGATAAATCCCTGCTTGCCTGCCCTCCTGTCCTGCTCTGCACCCACAGGAGGGAAGCAAACCTGGCTGCTTCCTGAATTAATTTGGCCTAATGTAATTTGATCTCTGCAGATTTTAACTGCAATACCATCAAAGTTGTTCATTCTTCATTTGGAGTTTAGCTTTAATAGGTTAGGGCAATAACTTCTCTTGTTATTAGTGTCACCCATCACACATAGCCAGAACCCAGGTGTAGCATTCAGAGCAGGCCATGGCCTGGCTTTGGTACCTACCCAAACGTGTCCACAGGGATGCAAGGAATGCAGTGCCTGACACAGCAGTATCAACACAGCTTTTTATGCTACACAGGAGAAAAATGTTTGAAGGAGAAACAGTCTGTTGATAAAACCAAACAATTTCTTAAGTGTAAGGTAATATTTTCTTTTTTAACTGAAACTGAAGTATTTGAATTGGCCTTGAGAAATACAAAGTTGGGATTCAGACCTATGTATTACCTCTTTAAACACTTGAGTTAACAAGACATAATAAAAACGTGCCATATACAAGATTGTCACAGGTATATGAGATTTTTAGAAAAAAAAGCAATAAAAATATTCTTTAAGCTGAAAATAAAATCTCTTACCTTTTATATCACGATCTCAGCTTACAGTCACTACATTTCTGCTTATTTTATACAAGTGCATATGGCTATGAAGGTCCGGAGAAAATGAGAATAAAGTGGAATTAACCTGCTGAAAACTGCTTAGAAGTCTTAAGCTGCAACATATAGATGTTCCAATACCATTTAAAAAAACATTCACCTTTCAGTTATTGCTGATTGACAATCTCAAAATATCAACATACAAATATTAAAGAGGGAAAAAACTCAATAAATTTAGAGCGGTAAAGGTTTTGGAACTGGATGTTTCCCAAATACTGTGTTTTCCTATCATTTGGTGAAGGTTTTAAGAGACACAAAAGCAATCTACTTGATTTTCAAGTTCAGGCCTACTGTTTCTGTGCCTCATATCAATGATGTGGGGAAGAGAGAGAGAGAGACTATGTAATTCAGTTACATTTTGGAAAAATATATATATGGTTTTTTTTTTCTTCTGCCATTTTGCTACATTTCATGTCTGCTGACATGCACAATGGTACAAAGCACTGCTGCTTCAGGAGTGACCATTGCACGGCTCTGTAGCAACTTTTATAGGAAACATGCAAATACAGCATAGTATTAAAAATCTGAAAGACTTCAATAGTGAAAGTAAAGGCAGATTTCACTGCTTGAAGCAGCACTCGACCCAGGTTGTGCCTTGGTTTGGTGTTTGGTTTTTCCCCCTCAACACACCAGTCCTTCCCCTTCTAGTGTAAAGAAATAACCAGGAGTATATACACATATTGCTATGTACCCAAAGAGAGGACTGTGGCTTGGACTAAGTATTGCTTTTCATTACATGGAGCAAAGTTCAAGAAGTGAGAAAAACACTTTAAAAAAAAAAAGGAAAAAAGCTCAGATTCCATGTCTGAAGTTGATAAACCTCAAAACGAGCCACGTTTTTCTTGCTTTTAAGACATGTACAAAATGCCATTTGGAGCCACACAACCTGATGGTTCTAGAAGTCAGAGAAGAAATCTTGAGGGCCCAAGTGAATAATAAAAGGTGCGATGCTGAGAGGCTGGCAATAGGGACTGTCAATGAAAAAACCACCTACAGTGGGAGAAGAGCAGAGAAGCAAAAAACCTCACGTTAATTTCTGAGACTGGCTGAAGCTAAAGCTCCATTTAAATTTCTCTGCTCTTTCAGCTGCAAGTGGAATTTTCATTGTAAAATGGGCACTTTGAATTCTTTGAAGGTATTGAAACATCTAACACTTCCAAGGTTACCACTTTCTAAACAAAGAACTGACAGCTCATTCATATTTTCAGTAAAGCAGAGAAATGTAAAATATGCAGCAAGGGGGCAAGTTTACAATGTGGTTAGTAACTCCCAACAAATGACAAAAAATAAAAAATGACTTCTATAAATCATCTGAAATGACTGCCATCATGTTGGAAAAGAGCATAGCGCCCTTCTTGTCTTTGAAATAAGAACAAGTTTTTGGCTTACAAATGTTCATTGTATAGAATTGGTTCACAGAATATTTTGTTTGGAATTTTACAAAACTGGGGATTCAGAAAAAAAAAAGGGGACTACAAACAGTTGCCAATCAGGGGGAACTCCAAAAGAGAGGGGGGAAAAAAATGTGTGTGGAGGAAAGATTCCTTTAATGAATATTTGATTAAGAAAAATGGGCTCTGATCAGCCATGCTTTTTCTGCTCCGTGATGGCTTCCTTTCATCCATAGGCCAGCAAAACAGATCAGTGATTTGTGAGCACATCTCAATTTGGCTCCATCCCTGGCCCCTGCTCTGTGTTCCGTGGGTGACACCAGGCTCACCCTCCCGGGCCATCATCTACGTTTTATTAAAGTACCACCAACACCAAACGGAAGCGAGAGCTACGGCAAAAGGAGAACCATGGAAATGTAAACACATTCCTAAGCACAAATACTCAGCTTAAGAATAACAGCTGCAGTTAAATCCAGGGAAAGCAGCTTGTTCTATAAGCCACCCCTTTTTCAGCTTCTCTAATATTTCTCTCCCTCTAAGGAGGCTGTGGGGAGGAAGAACTTTACATTGCTTTAAGCACCAGTCTTACAACACCCTCAACGCAGATACAGCTCCCCTTGCCTCAGCAGCAGAGTCTGTTAGAGAACAGGGGATAAAGGCAAATCTTTGGAAGAGCAGGAACTAAAGCCAGCCTATGGAAAAGCAACGGGCGAGGGCTGAGGAGAGAGTGCAACCAACAATGCTGCTTATTTGTGGGGTGATACCTTAATAAAGACCACTGGAATCCCTTGTTAGAGCCCACAGCAGTCCACAATCCATGGAGACTCCAGTCGTGGAGCTGGGGCCTATCCTGGAATTTCAGACAGGTGCACACACTCCTCATCAAAAAGAGGACTCTGGGTTTGAGCACCAACTCTTAAAAAAGTACTGGCCTATGGCTGAAGTGTGTCACTTTTCACAGCAGCACTCAACAAGAACTGGGACAATTAAATAGCAAGTTTTCATGGGGACCTTGTTGCTGCTTTAGATTCTTATAAATGTAAGGGGGAAAAGGAGAACCTTTGGTTTAATATACAATTGACAAATAAAATGCTTTCTGTAGAAATGGCGGATGGAAAATCAAGGGTGGGCAGACAATCTTAAAAGTGAAGAAGGCCACAAGAACAGGTGGAATTTTTTTCTTTTTTTTCCTCTTTTTTTTTTGTAAAAACTGAAAAGAAAGGAAAACAGGTAGCTTTTGAGCTCTAAAGAACCTGATTGTAACATTATTGTTGTCCTTTCTCTGGGCAATACGGGTGTAAAGTGTATCCCTGGAATTGCATCCTTCTGTGGGAACTTCCTTTAATACTTGTTAAGTACTTGTTTCACAGAATGCAGCCTTATACAGAGACAGACTAATTCCCTTTGTTTCATTTGTTTTTCAGCATTTTGTGTGTGAGTGAAAAGTCTTCTTGGATAATTAAGACTGTGTCTAAAATCACAGTTACAGTATGCTGATCTATAAGGAAACTCAGGTACTGATGCTTAACTATAAAAAATAAGATAAAACAATACTTTAACCCATATTTTTCTAAGTTTATTACACACCATAATATTTACAAAGTTAAATGTTAACTGTAAAGTTTCTATCATGTGGTTTGCTTTTGGTTTTTTTTTTTTTTCATTTTTATTTTTGTTTTTTAAAGAACTATGCGCCCTGCATTTAATAACCCTACAGCAAATACAGGTCATTAACTG
Organism: Petroica traversi; assembly: GCA_025920805.1. Classification (NCBI taxonomy): domain Eukaryota; kingdom Metazoa; phylum Chordata; class Aves; order Passeriformes; family Petroicidae; genus Petroica; species Petroica traversi. Next base: position 8,838,966 of record JAHLSL010000016.1, read on the forward strand.
AGTCTGTGTGACTGCATTAGGAAACAGGCAGTACTCTTGTGTTACAACAAAACAGTTTATTTGTGATCAGTGTTTTATATTCTATACATCCTTCACAAATTTAATTTTACATAATCGGATACTTCATTTAAAACGTAAGATTTAAGCTTCTAGTTCTTCCCTATAACAGAAGGCTGGTATAAGTTATTTGAAAATGAGGTAACATTTCACAGAACATTTTTTTCAAGTTTTAGAGAACTAAATTTGCATTTTGTTAAAATCAAAAAGTAGGAAAAAGATGTTTCTTTACAAATGACTTTGCTCAAGTATGTGTTCAAAGAAAACAGGATAAAAAGGCTTTTTTTCTTCTAACATTCTGTACTGTACTGTGTTGTTCAATCAATAGGAATTAGCTTCTGCCATTTGCTAAAAGAATGAGTAGTGGGGAACGGGGTAAGTTGGGAATTTCATAACTGGTAACAGAACCATTCTCTTGGGTAAACCTACAGAGAGAAGAAAGGGAGAGGACTCCAAATAAGTTTAGCAATCCAAGAAAGTCAGATAAGAGCTTACAGTAGTGTTCTCATTAACCTTTTCCAGATCAGTCAGTCAATGTGATGTCAGGGTGCAGAGTCCCATAAACGCTTCACCACTTTGCACTATTTCAGACAGATGGTTATAGCTTAAAGTCTGCTTTATTTTTGTCCTAGTGTTTGATAAAATTAAAGGAAGCTATATACTCAAAAGCAGAGTGTGTATTTGGACTTGAAGCTCTATTTCATAATCTTTATGGTAATTAATCTCTACTAGCTTGTTCTACGTTGAGGTAATTTCACAGGCCAGTTGCAATTGCAGATATTCTAGACAGGCACTGCTGTGCATAAAATACAACTCACAGGGAAACTGTTCAGCAGTTTTGATCAGCATCCAGATAGGTCAGCCAAAAATCAAGCACCTGCAGTAAATCCTGCATCTGCTTCCTTATTCTGCACTTCCTCTCCTGTGTTGAAGTAGTAAATCTGGAAAGATTGACATCTGCCTGATTTCATTATTATTTTAGAGTTCTTGTGGCCTCACAAACTTCTGCACAATTAAATGTTTGTTTGGTTTTTTAATCTTGCCTATTTAAATTCTAGTATTTAACCTATGTATCCATTTAGAAATCACAAAGCAGCAACAGCAGGTATTCCAGAGCACCAGATGATCAAAGTGAAGTTTCCCAACATGCAACAGCTTACAAAGGCAAAGAGACATGTTTACCTTACAGCCAAAAGCATTATCCCAGAACTTGGCATCACAATCATAAGACATTAAGAACAGAAACTCTTTATGTGAAAAATGGGGGCATCCAATTCCACAGTACTTTGAAGTCAGTGATATGTCACATATACACAGTTAGGTCCTTAAAATCCAGCTCCAAAAATATGTATAATGAGAAAAAAAAACCCCACAAAACTGAAGGAATGAATGAAAAAAAAGCAAGAAAAGCTGCAAGGAAACTTGGTAACAGTTGTATTCCTGCCTTCAGCAGGGAAAAGATTCCTCATGTCACAGGGTGTCACTGCTTGTAAAAACACAGACATGCAGATACCACTAATCCTAGTTATAGTCTGAAAATGTTGCTTGGAAAGAACCAAGGAGTTTTTTTAAAAATCCATACCCCAAACTAAATTTCCTTTCATTTTTCTCTGAAAAAACATGTTGCTGTTCCTTGTGTGATGCACCACAAAGTACAACATGGGACAGCCCTGCTGCCAGCTGCCCTTCTGTCAGATCATGGGGTCAGTCAGCAAGTGTAAAACTTGAGTACTTGCTCCAGTTCTGAAGGCAGAATTCCACACTGAGCACAGCCCATGGGCCCATTTTCCCTCTCAGTACAGAACTGGACCAGCTGGTCCCAGTCAGGCAAAGCAATTTCCATAAAGCAGCGGCATTTTTGCCCTGTTAGAGCTCTGCCTCTAGAAAAGTCATGAAATGAACATTTCGAAATATTTTAAACTTTTATATGGTGGTATCAGGGGAGTTGGTATTGCCCAAGTTAGACAGATTTGGGAGGAGTGACTTATTACAAATGCTAAAAGCAAAAGTTTCCCATATGAAAAACTCCCGGCCTTGAAACGTGCCAGTCATTTGAGCAGCAGACTGTGACCAGTCCCTGCCACAGGAGAGGCTGGTGGGACTGGTCCTGGTGGCTCACATTGTGTGTGCCAGGACATATCACTGACTCCAAACTGCCCTGCTCCCATTGCCACATAAACCTCATTCAAAGTAACCAAAAGGGCCGGTTAGAGGAATGCATTGTTAGTCCAGCGTAAAACAAGCCAGTGGGGAGGGAGAAGCCAAGTTAAGAAAAACCCATCACAGGTCTCTGGTTATCAGCTCATTTTACAATCTCCATGAAACCAGTGCTTTGCCAGCCTAATAGAACATGGTTCATCGTGAAAAGCATTGTGGCAAATGACTGTGTCCTGGCTGCCTCACAGATTGATTGCTACCAGTACCAAGTACCCAAAACCCATCCTGGTGTCCCAAGCAGTGGTGTTCCAGCCTGCAGGAGTGGGGGGGGTATTTGCCCATAGACTTCATAGAGTTGAGAAATTAAGGGAGCTTTGTCCACAAGTCACTTACACTTGGGGACAAACATTTCACCAATGTTACTGTAATGCCATTTAGCTTAATCTGGGTCAGAGATGCTGAAATAGGCCCTTCGGTAGTCTTTGAATGGAGCACAGACTGGCTGTAAAAAGTAAGGGAACTACTTTGACTGGGTTCCAGTATGAAGGGAACAGGCAATTAGAACAAGCAGTCCTTCCACAGACCAGGCAAAGCAGAGGCAAAAAGCTACTCCAACCAAAAAAGAACCACAAGGTTATGGCATAAAAGTGGTGTTGTTGTCATGGTTTAAGAGCTTAAATCTCTTTCAATTTCTCCTTGGACTGCCACATTTGGACTGCCACAACAGTTTCTGCACAATTTCTAACGTGTTAATTACAGGACTGTACATACCGTAGGCTGGTGCCGCTGTGCTGTATCCGTAGGGTGCTCCATAGCCTGCAGGGAAACAGAGGAGGGAGAAGGGTCATTCCCTGCACTGCCTGTCAGTGTTTATAAACCTGCACATGGGCAGGAGCACACCAAAACCAAACTCAAACCAATACATACAAATATTGCTGAAAACACTGAAATACTCGTATGCGGTGGCCTGAAGAACAAGCTGCCAGGGACTTTCTCAAGCCTCAGCATCGAAGAGTTAAAATTCCCTATTTCATTTCCACCAAATCCCTCAAGCCTGCACTGTCAGAGCATGGAGTTGGCGTGACACAGATATCCCATATTTGCTTGTGTTCTTAAAACATAAATGCAGTCCATGCAGAGGAAAGTAATTTTCCTAAATTTTCTTTAAAAAGAGAATGCTGGATGCCTGTGGCAGATGTCACATCCCCTCAGTAAAGCTCCTGGGAATTCTGCTTTCTCTGCCATTTCCAACAGAGTTGCACAGAAGACATGAGAACATCTCCACACAAACAGATAATTTTTCCTCAGAGAGCAGACTCTGACTCTGAAGTACCAGAGAAAAAGCAACACAGGTAACACCAGCATTGGTTTCTACATGCCAGTAGTTCATGGAGGCTTTACAGGCTTTTTTTCTGGTGAGACTGCTGGTGTCACTCCAAAAAGGTAGGCATTTCTGAGAAGAATAGGGGATGGAGAGAAATAATCTGTGAAGGCCAAGGCCAATAAAAGCTTAACTACAGTGACTGGGAAATTAAACTTATTTCTGGAATAATTCCACACTGGCAAGAAGCATGCCCCTGGCAGGTTAAAGTGTCTCTTAAATGACTCCTCAGGCAGACAGACAGTTCCAAAAACAATGTTAACAGCCATTAAAAATGAATTACTGGGTTTTAATATTTAAAATGACATGACCATACAGGAACAATGAAGATGACATGGTGCCAACAGTGCCAGGCAGGAAGGCTCCCAAACACCAGGGCTGTGCTATTAGCACGTGTGAGCTGCTGGAGGGTGTAATTAGAGCTCATGCTGTAATCTGAAAACCTGAGCATTAGGACTAGAAGTGTTACTTTTTGGAAGCTACTACTGGATTTGCTTTCACTAAGGCATCTTCAGCACCTCATTCTTATAAATCTACAGTTCATATAACAATTGAGAACAATGTCTGGATTCCTTTCCATGTCACTCACAAACCGCAGACATGCTGTAGAGTCACAAAGAAAATGCACTTTGAAAAGTAATTTGAGGACAGAGAAAGTGACCATTTAATGAACATTTTCTTGTGAAAATATGAAATGGGAACCAGCAGCTCTTGGACTTCAAAAGATGTTTCTGTTAATCAGAACAATGCAGTGTGCATGATGACTTCCCATCAGCCAGAGTATGAAAAGAAATTACTTTCTTTCTGGCCACCACAGAAGCTACTAATAGATGCCTCCAGGTGGAGTTCATGTAGAGGGTTTTTGGGAGTTCAGGGACTCTTGAGACTGCTGACTTCAAGTTCACAAAGGATTCTTGGGAAAGGCACTCCTAATGCTAAACAGACATGATCCAGAAGGTTCTTAGGTAGGAAGAAAGTTTTGGGAATTGTGCCATGGCAGTGAACTGTGAAGACAAATCATAAAATAAAGCCAGGAAAGCCATTATGCCCATAACTGTGCTCTGTGCACACAGAGCTTTGAGCTGCACGCTCATAAAGGATACACTCTGCCAGCTTTCCAGTTCTTTGATTTATTTAAACCCCATGAAGCCTTCTGCTCCATCTCAGATGGTTAAAGAAATCACTTCCACAGGTAAATAACACACATGAAAAAGAACACCGCAGCAAACACTAAGCTGTCAGCTACAAGTGTGGTGCCTTACCTGGTGTTATGTATCCAGTAGCAGCAGCTGCCCCAACAAATGCCCCTCGTGTTAAAGCACCTCGTCCTCTGCCTCGAACAGCCTGGACTGCTGCAGAAACAGCTGTATTGACAACCCCTTTAGTCTGCCCAGAGTGACAAAAAATAGCAGTTCAGAGAGTGAAAGTGTTGCTGGAATACAAGGCCACCTGCATTAAATCACTTCCTTTGAGAGAGCTCTGTAAACATGCCTGATGTGCCAGGCTGGCTGAGTGCAGACTGGAGAGTGCTGTGCCAGAGGATGTGAGTGACAGGGACACAGCGGGTCCCTGGCCCTGTCACTGCCTGCAGAGCCCAGCATGTTCCATGTGCTCTGCCCTGGCAGTCCCTTCCCTCAGACTGTGGCTTGTTTACCTCGGATTTGGGCATGACTGAACATGGCTGGCTTCCGACCCTCTCTCTGCTGCTCCCACCTCCTTACAACTTTCCTCTCCTCAACCTACAGCCTGGTTTTGCATCTCCCTTACCCTCCTGAATTCACATAACTGCAGCAGGACCAGGGCTTCACCCCCAAGCAACCTGCTCACAACAACACCAGCCTGTGTTAACCTCTCTTTACTAGAATTCTGCCTTCTGTATCAAAAACCAAGCCAGAGCAGGTTGCCAAAAAGCAAGTGACAGTTCTTACCTGAGGAAGAATCTTCTTTTTCTTGTTATTTGCTGCATTAGGCCCAGAAAACAGTTTTTCAAGTGCTGCTAATGCAGCACTTGCTTTTGCTACTTTCTTGTTTGGGCCTGCGCCTCTGAACTTCTGCCCATCTACTTCTACCTGAAAATTAAGACATGAGTTTATGCCTAGTATTGATCCACAGGAATACCATGCTACACCCACTTGGCTGATGTGCCACCCATAAAGAACTTCAGTAGGAAAACACATCCTCAGTGTTTTAGGTGACAAATTTCTGGTGATTCTAGATTTGAATCTGCTAAAGGATACCAAGGTGACCCTGGGAACCAGTGTGTCACAGATCCTGGGAATTTGGAAACTACAAGGGCAACTCAAAGAGGACCAGCATATCTGCTGGATACTGGATTTAGCCCATACCCTAAAGTCTTCCTTGTCATGAAGCTTGGGGCTGTCAGAATCCAGTTTTAGTTCTTATTATATTTTCCTAAAGTAGAAAGATTATTCCTTTCCCCGGCTGAATCATCACCGCAGCAATGGGATACATAACCTGAGAAATCACCACCACAGATGTGCATTGCAAAAGGCAAAATAGAAAAAATGTGAGCTGCAGCTCACACCATTAATTACCCCTCAGCAGCTGCACCTCTGCTCCACTCACCTCCATCACAAAGCGCTTGTCGTGGCTTCCCCCTGTCTCAGAGATGAGCTCGTACTTTAGACCTCTTCTCTTTTCATTGAGCTCCATCACTGGGTTTTTGCCACTTGCTGTGAGTATGGGGCCCTGAGTTCTTACCTAGAGAGACATGCAGGGTGTTACTTCAGAGCCTTTCTCTCTTCAAAAGGCAGACAAACCTCTGCACACCTGCATCACAGTAACACTGCCCTGGCTGCCAAATAACCTGCAGTGCTAGCACAGCAAAGGGCAAGGCTCTAAAGAAGGGCACGAGGATAAACAATGGTGTCACAGGAGTCACACCCGTTTATTTCTCTTGGTGAAGGCTGCTGTCCTTATGGCCTAGAGTCTGGAGCCTGCACAAACTAAACATGACACCAGCTGCACTTGGAATTGCAACCCTGAGAGAATCCAAAGCTGAAGGTGGGGCCATGGTGTCAAGTTCCTTGAAATTGAAGGCTTTCACACCGAAAGGAGAGACTGGCCTTCCCAGCCCTGCACACATCTCTGCTGCTTCATCTAATTATGTCCTGGCACTACTAAGCTCAGACTGAAGAAATCTCACGCCCTGAGTCACGTGTGTCAGCTGTTCAGAAAGCAAGGTAAAGCTGAGATCTCAGCACACCAGCAGATCAGTCTGCAATAGAATTCTCTCAGCAATGGATAAAAACAGGGCAGTTCCATTAAAAACACGCCCTTTCCGTTTCCCTGGAAACTTCTCAGTGAACTAAACATGTTTGTGGATTGAGTTATCCATGATTACATACTGTCTAGAAATTGTCTCACAACTGAAGAAATTTATATTTTACCATCTTGACAAGTAGAAGAACAGAAAAAGAAAAACCCAGTGAAAAGTGAAACCCCAAACCCCACACCTCAGTCACATGTACGTTCAACGCAGTCCTCACCTCTAGGGTAGCGGAGGTGTCAGCTGTGGAATTTCCAGTATTATTATTGCTTGAGATTGAAGACGTTTCATTTTTACCTTCAGTGTCTGATTTTTCATCGGAACTTACACATTCCACATCTGCATCAAAACCTGTTGGATACCCCATCGCTTGTAAAACCTACAACAAAGCCCCATGAAATGAACTGTGACAGAGGCAGCAGAACAGGAACAAATACAAAGCTGATCACAACACAACAAACAGTCCACCATACACTTAAAAAAGGCAAATTGCTTAGAATATTAGTTTTGTCCTATTTGAAATGGAGATATCCATTTCAGTGGTTATCAGTGGGGAATACAATATGAATGCGGAAAACAATTTCAGGTTTCCAAAAGTGGAACCAACACAAGGGAGAATTTTAGTCTCAAAGATACTCATGAGCATCATTCATCATCCCAAGAATTCCTTGTAAAATGAGAGATTAAAGACACTGTTTAATGGCCTTATAAGGAAATAGTTTCATGCAGGATTTCCCCTCTCTCTGTGTCTACAGACAGATCAAGAGATGGACTGTGGGGCAAACGTGACAAACAGTCTTGTGAAAAGTAAAGCCTTGTACAAGATGGTACTTCTGGAGCTCAGTTCCTTCAAAAACATCCTCCACGAGCAAGGCCAGCCTCTCCCCTAACCAGCTTCCTGACCCAGCTGTACAGAGCTACCACGCATAGGGCAAAGGAAACTGAAAGGAACCTGAAACTCTGCTGAAAATTTAGGGCCAGGAACAGTCTGCAGAAATGACTGTGTTTGAATCCTGAGCTGAGAACTGCCTGGGTAACCCCTGGCTCAGCTCACATGCACTTGGGGTTCATCTGGCTGTGTTTTCAGGGCTTCTGCATTTTAAAAAGGTCAGATTAGAAAGTGAAATCTCATATTATTCCCTCTTATAAGACTGGGAAGGCAGGGTCTGGGTCTGCTGAGAAGGGAAAGAAAGAAAGAAAAAAAGCAAGTCTCGACCACACCACCCATTTCCTCTTGGCTTGAATCACGGATGTTTTGATGTGTAAATTTAGAGAAAACAGAGCTGGGTCGGCACCAGCACAGATCTGGCTGACGCAGAGAAGTTCAAGGGCAGAGCAGTCACAGTTTTTCAGGGCAAGTGGGTTTTTTGGGCTTTTTGCTTTGTTTTTTAAACTGTAGGGAGAAAGGCAAAATAAAAGAATGAGGCAGAAGGTCTGGAAGGACACACATGCAGAGTTACTTTTCCTGGAGGAATAACACATGCCCTCAGATACTTCTGGACACTTTGAACTTGAAAGCATATAGGACAATGGGATTTTCAAAACTGAAATCAAAGGAAAGCAGAAAGTTGCCAGATGAAGATTGTAAAAAGGAGATTCTTGTTCAAAATGAGGCACAGAATGACAGATGGGCTTGTTCCTATCAGAAGAGCAGTTCCATTAACAGATGTTCTTTCAGAGACTCATTTAGGTTGGGAAAGACCTTTAAGATCATTGAGTCCAACTGTCCATTACCCCAGCCCTGCCATGTCCCCAAGCACCACATCTGATGGATGCTCACAGTGGGCATTCCAGTCTGTCCTGCTGTCATGTAGGGCACCTACAGGAAGCAACAGCAGCTTAACCAGTCTCTGAACGATACCAGTGGCCTACTGGAAATCTGACTGGATAAATCATTGCCATGGTTTACCCAGTACACAGAGGAACTCTTCAGGCACTGAGGACAGAGTATTTCCAGGAGCTCACAAGCCAGGAATGGACACAGAGGAGGAGGGGGAGAAAGAAGCGGCCACCAACATGCCATTTCCAAACCAACAGGAGGAAGGAGTAGAACAGAACAAAACCGAACCCCTCCCATGCAGAATTTGACCACCACATTCAGTCTACTGCAACATGAGCTGACCTGCAGAGCCCTGGGAAGTTCCCCACTCAGCTAGTACAAAGCCAGTGATGCTCTTTGAACCATGCCCATCTGTCTTTAGAGCACACAATGAGTAGCTCAGCTTAATTAATTGTTTTTTTTTTTAATTTTGAGCTTGCATGTTACTAGTTCTAACCACATTTCATACTCCATCTCAAGATCTGGGGTTAGCAGATTACTTCAGGCTGCCTTACCTTCACTGCCACATGGAGCTTGGCTGTTTTCTTAGAAGGTCCTGATGCTTCATAAGTCGTACCATCAACATCTACAGACATTGTGAAGACTGGGGCATGGACTGGACCAGACTGTGACAGCAGCTTATACTGAAGCCCTGGCCTGATTTGGTTGAGCCTCATCAGAGCATTCATGAGATCTATTGCTTTACTATCTAGTACTAGTACAAGATAGTAGAAGGGGTAGGGGAAGGAGGGGAAGGAAAATGAACAAAACAAGATGAACAGAAAAATGAAACAGTTTGCATTTCAGTGTCTTCTGTCTGTATCAAGGAGTAAAACCACCCCTCAGACTCTCAAGAGGGTGAGGAGAGCCATAATGCTGTTAAGTTTTTAATAAGCCATTCTAATTTGGGGTAACAACTATGATGATCTGGTTTTATATTAACTCCATTCTGTTGCAGCTAGCTGTATTCCTCCTGGCTGCTGTAAAAGGAGTAACAAGTTTTACAGCTAATGGGAAACCAGATCCAGAACTGGCATTCAAGTAGCACAATGAAAATAGCCCCCAGAATGACTGGATCCCAGAATGACTGGATCCCAGCAATGCCAAGAGACTTCTAGTCTGTGCATATGTGCAGCATTAATGTTTTGCATATTACACATTTTATTTTCCTTGTGGGAGATCTTGATAGACCAACACCTAACTCAGGAAGGGGAAGAGTGAAGAGTTTGCAGTCTTCACTCAGTAAAGTCACTGCAGTACTTTAAAAAGACCCCACAGTACAGGGATGTTACTGATAAAATACCTCAACTGCTTGGGCGACTTCAATTTTGGTATAACTTCATGGGTAATCCCATTTAAAAATGCAAATCATTGAGTTAGTAAAGCATGTCAGGGGAAATTCAGATGCACAGACGTGTGTTTGACATTCTGAATGCGGGGTGATAGAGACAACAATTTTCTTCCAAAGACTTTTTCACATGCTCTACCACATCAACACAGAGAAGCTTTTAAAGCAGCTCCCCCTGTACAATAGATCTTTGAAAACAGAATGGAGAACTGCTGCACTTACTTTTCCTCAGATTACGTTTCATCTTTTTATTTGGATCTTTATCATCCCCAACACTGTCTTCAAACGGTCTCTTCAGAGCAGACGAGCCTGTACCTAGGGTATAAAGTTCCTTGTAATATGGATATGCCATTAGAAAAACACAATCCCACAGCAGGAGTCTGATTAGTCGCACACTGTTCCTTGGTTGTTTATAGAGAAAAAAACTCATCCATCAGTCACAGCTTTCTTATTGCTACACGAAAGCCAATACTGGTTTACTGCTCACTCTGCCAGGCCAGGCAGGATCTTTGTGTCCAATACCAGGGGTGGGACAAGGACTGCAAACCTGCAGTACTGCTTTCCATGGTTAGTTTAAGCAAGATCTCCAACAGTTTTGTTTTTACAAAAAAATACACATGGAAGTATTTTTTATTAGATGTATATTGTTTTCTAGGAAGAATTTTTGAGTTATTCTTATTATGGACACCCATTACCTACTTTTTGACAAGTCTACAGTCTCTCCTTCCCAGCGTAAGAATCACACACTAATCCTGCTCTTTGGATGCCAAATGACTTTGTGCTTAAAGATAATCATCAGCTATATTGTGGCTGTTCTGCCTCTCTTCTCTTGGTATTTTTAGAGAACAGAACTTCCAGATTATTTTCTCACAATGAAATATTTAAACAAAAATCACCCTACATATAACAAAGAAAGGCTTCTACTTCACATTCACAGCACATAATTCAGAACTTCACCCATTCTAAATTAACTCCTAGTTTACTGCCCAATTAGTGACTTTTGGAACAAGTAATACCTACCTTCTTTGTCAGTTACTGACCAGGAATATTTTTGAAATGACTTATTTGATGGGAGGGGATCCATTTCCAAAACTTTATAGATCTGCCCAAAGGCTGATAATCTGAGCGCATGCTGAAAGGGACAGTACAAACACAAGTTAATCACAGCAGGATTTCACCTCAGTTGCCCAAGTTTTTTAGTGAGTCTTTAGACATAAAACCACTTCTGTGGTTTTGACAGACAAGAAGACAGCTTTTACAGCTGGCCTCTGCAATAGCTGTGGAAAATGCTAATGTCTAAAAACATAAAACTGATGAATTTCTGAACACAGAGTGCAGGGCACACTGACAGGGAGCCCACCCTGGGGCTCTCCTGGGAGTAGAGGTAGGTGCACAGACATCCCACTCCTCTGCAAGGATAAGATTTCACACACATTTAACTCTTGCACCCCTGAACCATAGTTTAACCTTTCCAGGATAGTGCACCACAGAACTGTCAGGACTGCAGTGAAAACAAGCCACCCTAGCACAGGATAAACAGTGCTAATGAGCTGGATTCCTCACTGTTGTACCACACCCAGAGTTCCCTACCTGAGCACTGTGTGTAATGGCTTCTTTTTGCTGAACTGTCATGTAAGACAAAGCATCCGTGGGCTCGCGCTCGCAGGGGTCGTGCAGCCCCGGGCCCCCTGGCAGGGAGAGGAACAGGGATTACCAGGGGAAGGAGCAGCAGTGAGCAGTCAGGGACTGACAGCAGCTGAGCCCAGCTGCTGCACAGTGAGCAGCACCCCTTCTCCAGCAGGGACTCAGGCCTCACAAAAAGCAAACTGACCCAAGGCTTTATACCTTATCAGGGTAGACACTGCACATAGGTGATAACATCAACTCAAAGCAGTAGGTTTGGAAGAAAATACCTAATTTGGACAGGTATGCAGATTTCAAGGAATATGCAGAAACCAGATAATCATTAAGTATATTTACTTGTAACCCCTTAATGAAATAGGCGTTAATTTATAACAAATATAAAATTCACCATTAACTTCTGCAGTGGTAGTATCATTCACACAGTGACCACTATGCAAAATCCTTTTTAAATTTTTTGATTTTAAAGAGAAAAACATTAATTTCATTCCATGGCAGGTTTAGATTTTAGCAGGCATTTCTCATGTAACCCTACAGCAACAGCTAAATTCTAGGGTGGGCTGACCATCCCTTTGTGTTCCTGGAGTGCATTTGGTCCCTTACCGGGAAGCAGAATTCCAGATGCCAAACACTCCATCACTCGTCGCAACGCTTCCCCAGCGCCCAAAGGTCTATTACAAGTACCTATAGATTTTTCACATATAAGCTCGAGTGGCTAGAAGACATTAAATTACGATTAGTATGGACACAAGGGTAACTGTGACTGCAGTTAAAAATCGGGGGGGCAGAAGGGATGAACATTCACATCAGGTCACTTTGTAATCTGCAACAGGTCCAAGGGACAGAGACCTGCCCCGAGGAGGCCATGTCCTCATGCAGGGCACATGTCTTTGTCCCCTGCACTGTCACCTTTTGGGGAAACCAGCTGCTCTCCACTGTCTGCCTAAAAAGTCAAAAAAGAGGAATCTCTAAAGTCAAGTCAGATTAATGTTTTCCTCTCAGAGGGTTTTCAGTTCCACACAAGAGAAACACCACCTCTGCTGCCCTACAGAGTGTTCCTCTCCAGGCATGCAGAGCAAACCTGCCCCAGGAAAGGGCAACAGCCGCTGGCAGGAGTGGCACTGTCACAGGAACAGGATAGTTTTGGAAGACTAAGAAAGAGGGACAGAAGGCAACAAGTGGGAGTCTATTGCCAGTCCTCCGGGATGCATAAGGCCTACAGCAGCACATCCCTTTCCATGGGATCAGCACATCACAGGCTCGAGGACTACTTGCCTTCTCTTCCCTACACAGGGAGCAGATAATGGGGAGCAAAGAGACAGGGGTGGAAGGAGGAGTCTCAAACAAGACTCTGCTTTCTCCAGTCCAGACACTGCTACAACTCTCAGGAGATCTGAGACATGACCTTTTGGCCTGTAGCTCTTTCTGTACTTACCCAGCCTTTCAGTGGTGCCCATGTGGGGACTCTGTTGCACAAATCCCGCAGAATACGAAGGACAATTACACATGATTTTAGTCCATTTGCCCTGGCCTAAAACAAACAAAATGATTCCAATACACCTGCAAAAGCCCGGTCTTCAATTTTGCTTTTCTTTTTAAATGCACAGAGTCCTGGGATGGATTTTTTTTTTTTTAATTATTATTACTTAATACTTAATCAGCTTCATGCAAAATCAAAACACTTATATAAAAGTACACTTGAGTTTAGAGAGACGTATAAAAAAGGCAGCGAAATGTCAAGATTGCTTTTGTAGCCTCATGACAACTCTGGACCAGCTGACTGTCTCCCTGTCACGTTTGCCCTCACACAGTACAGCACTGGGTTGGAATTCTAGACCTTTGCTCTAGGAGGGACTAGTCAGAAATTAAAGAGGCATTAAAATTAAAACTGTCTCAAATTAAACCTTGCAAGGCTACAATAACAACAAGGTAAGAACAAAGAGCCAACCTGAAACCATTTGGCGTGCCGCAGAGACGCCAAGGCCTCCAGGCATTTCTGCCTGTCCAATAAGTCCGGAGGATCTTTCATCGCAACATTATCTACTGGTAAAAATGGGATAAAAAGAGACAGATACAATTTGACCAAGGGGTTTCTGTCACAATACAAAAAGAGCGGCAGCATCTCAATGAGATAATAAGACTCCCAGAATTTAAGTGCACGGTGTTATTTCATTTAAACAAGCCATTAAAGGTAGTAAATGTGCACATGTGCAACAGAAGCAAAGGCATTCACTCCTTGTAAAATAATAGTAATAATAAAGGTGGCCACTGCTACAGACAATCTGGGATCTTATTAAAAATGTAGAACACATTTCAGGGCAGAAAACAGCTCTATAGCACTTGTCCTTTTTTTTTTCTGTTGGGATGTATTGGGCTTTTTTTTCCCTCTTCTTCTTTGTGACTTTTATTCCACAAAAGTGGCACAGAATTTCAAAGCCTCTTTCGACAAGAGGAAGATATTCTCATGGGGTCATAAAAAAAAAGGTAATTGGTAGAAAGTGAAATTACATCCATGCAATTGTTGAGAATCCCAAAGTAAAACACTGAATATATTTGAAATATTGCATGAACAGTACTAGCCAGTATAATTCAATGAAAGAAATATACAGGAAATACTAGTACAATATTTTAGTTTGATTAGTCTTTCATATCACCAGTGCATATGAAAGAGTAGGTTTGGTAACTTCCAGGCCATTAATGTATTCAAGAGGAAGTGCCCTCTTGTAAAAATCTTCCCAACAGCAACTGAAACCAACAGAGGGAATTCAAAGATGGATTTGAGAGACAAGACACTGATATTTTCTGTCCAGGTTTACACGTTTTGTATTTGCCCTCCACCTACTCTTTTTGTCAATCAACTTATAACAAACTGCTTTTAGTACTCACATCTGATTCTACATTAAGGGGAATTCTCTATTAATCCTTTCGTTGAGATTTTTAAAATTTTAGTCCAAAGGAGTTTGTAACATCCAGATTCTCTAGAAACTCTGTATAAATGACAGATTCCACATTGCTGTGAAATCGCATTACAAAGATACTAGTAGTTTTAGCTGATGCTGAGAACAACTGGAATAACAAAATGAATCCATGGCTCAGCTAAAACCTTGAATATATAATTTTTTCTAAGAACACATAATTACTCTTGACTTAAAAATAAATAATTTGGAAATATACTCTTTTCATTATTCATAATGGTTAATTCTCCAGGTCTTTAGAGACCTTTGCAGAGTTGAATGAAATACTAAATCCGTTCCAAACTGAAGATTCTGCTACATGAGTAAAATCCAGCAAGACATTTAAAATACCAGGACAAGTTAAGAGGAGAAAGTACCATCAGTTTGTTAGTGCCATCTCTAAGGACATTTTCATGGGTTCATTTGAATGGGATTGGCTGCATAAGCAATTGCATCTTTAATGTTAAGGCTGCCTCTCCTAAGCCATTTTGGAGGGTTACTCTGGTAAAAGCACTTGGTGTTATGATGAATAAAAGAGCCCAAAGCCAAAAACTCCACCAGTGTAAAACTGAACAGAACCAGTATCTTGTCTGACAGGTAATGGTTGCAGTTCACAGCTGCTGACTCAAGTGCTATAAGCTTATTTTCTAACCCCTGTGAACTTCACAGCAGATATTTGCATTGTTTGTTATGGCCCTCATCAACAGCATTCCAGGATTGGGATTAATCACTCCTCTTGTCTGTATTCCAAATGAAAGCTGCAAAGTCTCAAAGCCCTGGCTTTCTTTGAGCACAAAAGGTCACTTTGGAACACAAGATTTGCTTCTAAATTTCCTTTGCAGTTTCGTTGTTTTCAGGAGTGACAGTTGTGGCACAGGATTACTCAACATCCATCTGGGTAGTTCTCTGAGAAAACTTCACCGCAGACAATATAAACATCTGCTTAAAGCTCAATATTGTATCAAACAAGTACTGTCAATGAATGATCGGAATCTTATTTTAAAACGTTAGAAATGGCAAAGATGACTGACTGCAAAATCATTAATTTTTTGCAATGAACTGGGGCTCAGTGTTGTATGAGGCTTTGCTAAAGAGTGCTGCAGCCATTGACAAAATAAATTAATTTTTCCTTTAAACTACACACCAAACCAAGTATGTCTCCTGTCACTCAGGTGAACCAAAAACCTCCTAAGAAATGTTTCAACAATTTAGAACCGTACTTTTTCTTACAGGATTGAGGCCATTTTCCAAGGTCTAATTTACAAATATCTTGGAGAATTTTGCCAATTGCTTGTTCAGCCCCAGGGTCCTGATGTTGCAGTCTGCCAACTTTTGGGTGCAAGATTCTATTGAACAGAAAGATGAAGAGAACAGGCAGTGAAGAGGGCGAGCAGCTTGCAGTGGGCTCCCTTCGGACCCCTCGGGAGAATGGCATGTTTCTTCATGCTCTGCCAGTCAGGAAAGTGAGACCAAATCAAAATTTTCAAATGGGATTGCAAAGCTTTCCTTTTTTCCCTTGTAGTTTTAACAAGGGCAGTGATCCAAGGAGTTTAGTAAAGAGTAAATTCTAAAGCCCTGATGTTAGCTCACACTATGCAACACAGAACCAATCCCTCAGGAATTCTCTCCCCACTGCTGTAGCATTCTCTTCACACAGGAGCTGCCAACTCCATTCATTTGAGCCATAGGAGGAGCCTTGTGTTCTCCGGAGAGGGGAGGGCAGTCTGCCCTTTCAGTCAAGATGCTGCCCCTTCAGAGGCACTTGGCCCCTTGGGAGCAGCACTGGCCTTGTCCTGCTCCAGGAGCAACGGGACTTTGGCCCCACTTTGGTGAACCAGCTTGTTTGTAATTATGTAATTTGTTGTTGCTGTATGCTCAGTAACAACAACTGGTTTTCAGGATACAAGGCTCTGGTCTGGAAAGCCCAATTTATATTTGATGCTGTGACTTAGTTTCTTAAGAAGTTTAAAATTTAAAGTGATTCAAATGCAGGCAATTTAGGTGCTTGACTTCTCAACATGAGAAAGCAGAGCTTTATGGGTAGCTGTTTGTGAGAAACACCAAAATGCACACACACACCGGGCCACTATTTATTTTTGCTAAGAAGCTGCAAAAACAAATAGGACAAACACCACATCTTAAACATGAACACTTTTCCAAAGAGGTGGGGACTGAAGAGAAATCCAGGAATGTTTTTCGATACATTCTGACATCAGGGCATGAAGGCACACACAGCATTCCTACAGAACAATGGGAGCACTGGTAACAAGGGCCGTTGGCCTGACCTGGGTTGTTAGAGGACAGATTAGTGCTAATCCCACCACAGAAACCTTGGTCAGTTTTTCACAGGCTCAGGCAGCCCGGGCCTATCTTACATGGAAGATGAAAGGCAAGTTCAGCAGCACTTTGAGCTCCTTCAGTCAGAAGAATGCACAGAACCAACTGATAGGTTTTTAAAAGTACACAGAAAGTATATTTACATTTGGTTGATGTTGTTCAGTGGTACTGAAAATCTAGCAGTGCTTTGGAGATCAAGGTGTTTTCTCCAATTATTCTCCCTTGATACTAGACATGAAAGTTTTTTGGTCTGAATCTAAGTGATTCTAATCTAAATGCTTGGAAAGATTACAAAAAAATGTATCCCTCCCCTTTCAACTTACTTAGTGACATCTGCATTATGCTCCGTACACCTTGGAAAGGAACATGATAAATGTCTTTGTGATGAATCAATGCCAAGGAACCTGGCCTTTAAAATGAGATCCATGACCCTATTCCCTGTTCTCAGCAGCTGCACAAAATGACAGTGTATAACCACTTCAGGAGAGGTGGTAAAAGCATTTTAAATTTTAAAAATATAGTAGAAACCTTTGAAAATATTTTAAGATACTGAGAAAAAAATAGACTACCTACATTTTAAGCATGAGAAAGCTCCTTTAGTTTGAGATGAATTCAGAAATTCCTGGACTTTGCTGGCATAACAGCATCAATTTTTACAAGAAAATACTTGGGCAGAAGCCTTTGTGCAAAACTGTGTCCCCTTGTGGGAATCCCACAAATCCTTCACCATGGGAATTTGTCCTGCACTTTGTGCTCTCTCATGAACATGGATGAGCTGCAGCAGCTCCAGGGCTGGTCTCAGCATCTTGTGGGAAGCTGAACAACTAAAGCAATATGCAGTTTATTTTTAATGGTCTTGAAAACAGCATTGTTGCTAATTTGAGAATAAACAGCCAGTGTAATTAGGGGATCTTTGCCATTCATCTGTTCTGTAAGATTTTTCTGCATTCAGCTGCTGCCAAAGTGTTACATGTCACTTGGAAAGGGATCCTTCCTGCCATCGCCTCCAACAAAATGAGGAGAAACTGACCAACATTTCTCAGCCCGTCGGTTTTCCATGTGGGAGAGGGAGGAAGCAAAGGACTTGTGGCAAGTCTAGAAATGGGAAGAGAGCGACAGGGAGTTCCCTAGCCCACACGGGCCCAGCTGCCTCAGTTGTCATGACAGAGAGTGGCCAGTTGGTCAAAGGTCTGACATCATCCAGTGGCAAAGTTTCTAGGGATAGGTTTGGGAAGCGGAAGCAGAAATTACTGACATGATTTTAAAAATACAACAAAGCATGGCTACATTTGCTCTTCTCTATTGCTGTCAGTTTGTGTCCAGCCTCACTGGTACTACAGTCACCATTCCTGCAGCACGGGCACGGAACTGTGTCGGACCCCGCGGTGAGGGAGAAGGAATGGAAAGGACTAAGTGACAGTTCTCTAGAACTATTTTGCTCTAAGGACATGAGGTACAACGTTCAATTCAGAAGCAAAAGTGCTGTATTGCAGCACCGTAACTTCAATTGTATCCCAGTTAGGAAATTCATAAAGCCAGAAACATACACATCATCAATCAATAAAAACTGAGGGCCAGGATGACACACTGGCGAGCTTTGCAGGAGAGGGCTTTTACATAAAGACAAACATTTTTATGAGTTTTTCAAGAAACTATGAACCAATCCCACTTGACTGACTTAATTTGCAAACAAGACTGTGCAGCGCCAGGTGCTCAAGAGTTAAATAGCAAGTCTGAAAGAAAGGACAACTAAGATCTAATTGTATGTCAAAGTTAACACTGTAGGAATATTGCTTGCAAAGGAAAACTACACATATTTACATGAAAATTAAGTGACTGCTGTCTTTTAAAGACACAAAGAATGTAACCAATGGTGGCAATAGCCAGTGTAGTCAGTACATGATGCACAATTAAAAGCCTACTTTGCCATTAACCCTGTGCTGCACAGTCAGGACATTTAGCTAGAACAGTCTTAAAACCAAGTTAAAACGCTCTGTGTACCTCCTTCCTTCTTCTCTGCTTCATCTCGGATGAGAGGGGATGTGAGTATCACCTTCAAAGTGAGTTTGGGCTCCTTTGTGTTATGGATAACAATAGCTGCCTCATTTACATGCTCCTCC
The DNA here is from genome assembly GCA_025920805.1 of Petroica traversi. Lineage (NCBI taxonomy): Eukaryota > Metazoa > Chordata > Aves > Passeriformes > Petroicidae > Petroica > Petroica traversi. Next base: position 8,858,069 of record JAHLSL010000016.1, read on the forward strand.
ACCAGATACTTCTCTTCTGTAAGTTTCTGAAAGTCATCAAGAAAGATTTCAAGACTCTTCCAATCAACTGAAAAAGCTGAATCTGTGTATGTGTCTCAGCTAATGAGAAGGCTACAGGGCACTGCAATAACAAAGGCGGCCTTGCCTTCCTCATTAAAAACAATTTAAAACATTTCTTTTGTAGCCAGTGCTACAACTGCTTTACAGTTTGCTCCATTAATGTGCAGTGTATTAGAGTCCTTTGCAGTGATCTCTCTGCAGGTCTCTCAGCAGCCCTTTGGGACCTCTCTCACCCTCCAGAAGCACAAGGACAGCCACAGACTGAGACCTCAGAGGCCTCCAGATATCCCTTCTGTGTGGAGTCAGGTTCAGCAGACCAGTGGTTAGGATGTCTATTCCAACCCCTTCCCTGCTCAATCTGCTCTGCAGCTCCTTTATTGTTGGGATGAAAATGGTTGTGCATCTGCTCACCATGAGCCTTCAAAGCAGAAGCTCCTGAGTCTCTGTGCCTCACTTGCTCCTTTTGTCCATTAATGGGCCTAAACCCTCCATCTGATCCCTCTGCAGAGCCTCTCCTTGTTTCCCATACCCACCACAGTTGGAACATTTCAGGAGTCAGAGTCCTCTTCCCTCATCTTTTCTGTAATCCCTCACAATCCTCCCCTAAAGGATCTTACCTCTCTGTCCCTTGAATTTATTCAGTCTTCACATACTTTAATTATGTCTATTGTCTCATTTTATCTCACTTTTTTTTGAAGAACATATTAACTTTTCTTCTCACTTTCAACCTTCCTCATTTAATGCCTCACTACAAAGTTTATTCTTCCATACTCAGTATATCCCTATAATTTTCAAACAAGTAAAATTTACTCTTTACTACTCAAAAGATCCTTTGCATTTTTAGCTATGGATAGGGCCACATCTCTAGGAACAACATTAGCTCATTAAAACAAGCCCTTTGTGTGAGAAAATGAATGGCAAGAACAAACAGCTGTCAAGAATGGTAAAACATGGAGAAAAGCAGATCAGGAGAAAAGCAGATTGAGTTTGGTTGTGGTTTGGAGAGGGGCACTTGCAGGGGAATATTTGGGGGCAGTTCCTTGGGCAGTGTTGGTGAGTCTGGAAGCTGGACTGATTCCTCAGCCTCAGAACTCTGTCACAGAGGTGGTATCCCTAAACAAGCTGCAACTGCTGCCTGCTGGATACCACCATCAGAATTAAGTAGCCATAAATAAAAACAGTATGAGCTCATGGTTAACATGAGCCCAAATGAGCGAGCACCTAAAATGACACGTTCTTACTGTGGCAACATAGAGGGGTTTATGTGGGAACAGCCCAAGCAAAGCAGCTGCAATGGGGAACTGCAGGTTCAGGCAGGGGACAACAACAGGGACTGAGTCACACACTTGAGCAGGGAAGATTTCTGCAGTTCAGCTCATGTTGGGTGGAGCAGAGCGCCCAAACCCACCCTGGGTTAGTTCCACACACAGCGCCAGCTGCCCTCCCCAGAGAGCTGACAGCACAAACAGGAATAGGCAACAACAGCAGTAAGAGGCTACATTTTGTGAGTAAGGACTTCATGTCACCACATTAAACATGTCACACGCCCCAGATGCTGCCCTAGATTCACAGTACATTCCTTTACATCACTTGTCTTTCTCCTTGGAACAAATTCCAGCCTTTCCCCAAATAGCCCTTGCAGTGCTAGCAGCCATTGTGGGAGGACTGCTCCAAATGAACTCACCTGAATTTGAGCTGGGAGATTGTCTTTAACAATGCATAACAAAGTCTTTGTGGGTTTTTCTTTGCACATGAGAACCAACTCCAGATCCATATCATCTTTGATCAGCAAGCCCTTTGCAACCAAGCCAATTCTCATAACACCACATAATGTCCGACCACCTTGATCCCTGGAAATGAAACAATTTAGGGTAATTAAAAAGGGATCTTACTCTCCAGCTGCAGTTTAGGGGAACCTTTAAGAGCCGCAGTAAAGAATTCTCAAAGCAACATAGGAACACTTAGTTTGTGAGTGCTGAGAAAAGGACTGTGACAAAAGCTGGTTTTGTAGACTAAGATTGTTTAAATGCATGGAGTAAAATGCAAGAAATGCTCCTTTTATATGCCAGCACCAGCTCTTATCTCATCCAGTTGTCTCCAAAGCATTTACTACAGGCTTGGATTATTTTTTTATAAAAGAAATCAGCATCTATGTGGGACTGAGTTGCCAGCTGGGGTTAAACCATGACAGTACAGAAAGTAATGGAGGTTTAGGATAGTTGGTTTGCTGGATTATAAAAGCTTCTTTTGTGTATCAGACTGCAGGAGCCCCCAACACACAGCTGTCGATTTGCACTGGTGTGTTCCAGGGAACTGTATTTGCTTCAAACTGCTGAAAGGTTTATTAAATGCAACTTCACAACATCACAGTAAAATAAGCAAAGAAATGAGAGCAACTGCTGCCCACACTGGGCTTATTGCCATTCCCTGCACTCCCACCTCAAAAAGTCCAAATATATCCCCCTGCTCGTATGAACATTCAGGAGCACACCCAGGTAACACTACAACTCTTATTTGAAGGAAAGGAGCCATTGAGAGCAGCACAGGGACACGTTGTGAGCTGAGGCTTCACTCACTTGGCAGTGCCTTCTGCAGCTTCCTCCTTGGCTTCCACATCACCCTCACACTTGGTAGACTTGTTCTTTTCATCCATCCAGTCAGAGACATGCTTAAGGGCACATTCTACTGTTGAAACCATGTTCTGGACAGCTTCGAGCTCCTCTGGAGATGGATAAATGGTTGAATGTTTCACCATTACGTGGCGGTCATCGTTAGCAAAAGATCGGATCGATCTCTGTTGTGGAATGAGAAACAGGAAGAAAAGAGAACAAAGATATTGGATTATTGATAGGATATACGACATTGTCTGGATGGGAATCCTCCCTGGCAGAGGCTATACTGTGTTTTAGGACAACCATTGCTTATAATCATGTAGAAGTGACTTATTTAAATAAATTTTTAAAATAAAAAAGAAAGGAAACACCAGTGCAAAAATCAGCATTAAGCCAGTAAAAGATATTTTCATAGTTTTTCTTCCTTCTCCCTGACCTCCCCCACTAAGATTCTCTTGGGGAAGAGGATATGGTCTGCCCGGCTGGAGTGTAACTTAGAGTGCTGAAGCAGAACACAAAACCTCTGAGTTTCATTCCCAGTTTCGTTAAGTGTCTCTGATTTCCCTCCTCCTTTCAGTTGCTTGGTTACTTACATTAACCCTTCCAAGTCAGTGAGAAATCATTCAGATCCTGATCTTGCTGAGGGACATCATGGAGATGCAAGCTGTGAGCAACAGCACTGAAAGGAAGAGGGACTGCCCTACCCTGGGATACTTGCAGGGATTAAGGCATTCCTGAATTCCAGAGATCTTCCTTGGCTTGTGCCAGCCTTCAGCAGTGGGATAGCTTGGAGCAAAGGGAAGGGTCCTGATCCCAAAAGGTAACCTCGTGTCAAGGGAGGGAAATTTCCAACGTGAGCAGCCCAGGGTGGAAAGGAGGGCGGGCAAGGAGAGATGATTCTTATTTTGTAAAAGGCATTGATACTCTCCAAATACAACTTTGCATGTTCTGAAAATGCTGAGTGCAGCCATCTCTCCTCTGTTTATGCCAGGGACAACAGCAGCACTCCTTGGAACAGGCAGTCAAAGAGCCAATCCCTCACGGGTTTGCTGCTGCTGCAGATGAAGTCACAGGCAGCACAGACCTGAGAGGCTCAGCCACTGCGCAGGGATTTACAAAGGCAAGAATGAAGATGAGAATAAAGATAAATGGTAAGAGAATGAAATTTCTTTTTAAAAAACATTCAAACGAATAGGAATAAATTAGAGTGTTAATTAAAAAAGACTGCAGTGAAACTCAGTCCTGAGTGATACTGCTGAGGGAGGTAAACTTCTCTGGTTGGGTAACCTGTACTAGGAAATTTTGGGTTTGCTGCAGACTATTCAGGTGAGACTTTTTTAATCTAAAGGGTGCCCCAGACCAGCTGTGATCACAGCACAGACCTGTGGCAAGGGCAGCAATAAGTCTTGGTCTCTACAGGCACATCAGTTACTGCTGAAAGCCTCCCAGAACCTGGAATCACCAACCAAACCCCTCTGTTCATCCTACACGTTAAGCACCTTAATTAGGTGTCATTTTCACCTCTACTTCATGGGTTTGTAGCTGTACCCACTCCTAAGGACACAAAAGAGCCTTTGAAAAACCTCAGAGGCCTCTGGGCTGGATCCTTATTATGGAACTGTCTGTGATTTCCTGGTTTATTGCACTCCCCGTGTCTCTTCCACTGAAGGTCATGACATCATTCCCTTCCTAATTTTTGTGTTCCTACCCAGATGGATAATTTGGGCAGTAACAATTCATCCGTCAGGGGCTGGTTTTATCCCCTGCAGTTTGATAGGCTGCAAAATGCTTCCAGGAGGTCCCTCTTGTGGTTATCCACAACAGGGATACAGCCAGAGCTGCAGGGAATCGGCCGAGCTGCAGTTGACAACTCACCCACCATCTTCTACCTTACGACATGGCTGTCACAACAGTGGAACAGAAACAAACTCATAACTCCTAATTATGAGACACATTTTCTTTTCTAATGAAGAGGGGCTGACAAGATCAATTCCTCGTTACAATTCAGGCCAAAAAGAATGACAAAGTGGGACACCAAAATATAATATATTAACAACTCTGCTTTGCAAAGCGTTCTTTCCCCCCCTTCCACTCTGTAACTGGTAGAAGTTCTGGTTTAGGTATTTTTAAAAGGTACAAATATAAACACACAGCCTACCTGCAGCAGCCAGCCACAGAAATGTTAGCAACTGTATTTAAAATGTATTGCATTTATTCTCATTTCCATTCTCTCAGAGGGTTTAAACCTTATAGGCTTAAACCTTTGAGGGCTTAAAAATATATAAATATGTTTAAACTGCTCTCCACTCTTATTGCTCAGGAACCGAGTAGGTTTATTGCCTTTTTGTGAACACACTTCAGAATCTTGCCATCACAATACTTCATACTGCACATCTTTACAAATCCCACATCTCAGGCATTTCTATTTGCAGCCAAACCCAGGCAGATGAGAAGTGACTCTTCATTTAATACACACCAGGTATATTTGGCTACATGCATTTCACCTACACTGTTATGAAGTGTGCACAGAGGCACCTTCAGTCACACACACAGATATGAATAATCAAAACTTACTTTTGTGAGGTAGAGGTGGAAGGGGAATGTGAGCATTTGGTAATGCAATCTGCAAGTTCAAGGTCACTGATGCTGTTTGCTACAGCCTGCTAATGCCAGTTTTATTAGAAAACCTTTTGAGCATCCCCTTCATTCGTATTTAATAATTCATGTACTGCAGGCTCACAAGAACACTCCCTGGCTTTAAGAGGCTGACAATACATCAAACCTCACTTGCTTTGCTCAAAGCATGCAGTACTATCCCTCAGTTAGTGCAAGGTCAGAAAATCTCCCCTCTTGGGTTTGATCAGCCCTCGTGCAAGCCTGGCACCAGAAAACACTTTTAACAGACCCCTGTGAATGACAACAAATACCTACCATGGTTTGTTAGTGTTTCGGCTTTCTCGCCCTCCCTTTCTCCTTTTCCCTCCTCCTTGGTGTCTTTGCTAAGCACTGTTTTGTCTGACAGAACCTCTTCATAAGCCTCTCAGTCCCTTGACAGCTCAAGAGTTCATACAGCCAAGGTGCTCTGGGAGTCACTTTCTCTAATTCACCTGCAAAAAGAGAGAAACAACTTGAAACCAGCAGTGATGGTGTGTTGATTCCAGAAGGGCTGGGTGCAGCACACGAGGCAAACCAGCTTCCAGATGGGACAGTCACTGATCCATTTATATCTGAGCAAACAGATGTCACTGTGGAAAGTGACTTTTTGTGATGTGCCCACACACATGTAACGACTTTCCCATGCCAGTTAGAGCTGATCCCAGGGAGGTTTGTCAGCCACCTGGCAATCCCAGATTCTGGGACGAGGAAGACAGGAAATCTAACATGGCAAACAAGCTCTATGTGAAAGCAGCTCAAAAAGCCTCTATTTTTGTGTCACATGCCCATTAGGAATCAAATACACTACATTTAATTACCAAAAAGTAATTCTCTGTGGAAATCCCCAGTGTAGCCCTCAGTCCTGTGTCAGATGCTGCACAAGAACCAAGGCTTCAGGTTGCAAGAACTGCAAGTTGTTATTTAAAGATGGACCAGCAACATTCTAACAAACTGCAGACGTCAGACTTGCGAGGAGCTGAAATCACCCACACTGCCTGAGCTGCCCATGCACTGCCTTTCCCAGCACTCAGCATGGAAAAGATCCTGCAAGAGCAGCCTTCTGGTACTAAACTGGGAAACAACACCAGCCCTGGCAGCATAAAACCGCAAAGAAATGCTCTGTGAGAGAGAAGAGCAGAATCACAGAGCAGGTAATGTGAGAGAGGGAAGCATAAGCTCATTGCACAGCAAGGCACTCCAGTCCTTGCAGAAAATTCCTGTTTTCCTTTCACTACACATACTGTTTCATCAGCTATCCAGCAACATTTTGAAGCAATTGGAAACCCAGTCAGTAAATTTCTGCAGATTGACACACACACAAATGCCTTCCTTTTCTCCTGTATGCTGACCCCCCTTCTCCAGCAATGCTTCGCATATTGTGTGTCAGAGAAGCCTGACATTGTTAGAGATTAAAAGCATGTTTGGCAACAGCAGAGGGATAGGTGAGATGACTTGAAAGCTGAGGAGATACTTAAACCTCTGATGTGACAGGGAATAATTAAAATGTTGCATCCCACAGAGATTTGAATGTGACAGGGGAAAAGGTAACAGCAGATCCTGCTTCCCTATTTCCCTAGTTAGGAACAAATTAAGGAGGTTTACAGGACCAGTAGCTTTGGCAGCAAGGGCCTGATAGTTGTTTGTATGTCACATCACTGAACTGAGGATGTAGAATGGGGTAAAACAAAAAGCCAGACAAGAACACTGTGCAGCGGCCTATCTGTTCCAGGAGCTGAAAATTGCCAAGGAAGAAGCCCCAAGAGAGTTAAGTGCAGTCATACTAAAAATACTTGGGAAAAGCAAGCTAATGAAAACCCTGACTGACCCCACTTCTCATCACAGAGGCTCTGTGCCCACCAAGGTGTATTAACACTCTACCAAATTGCTTCCCAGAAGCAATCAAGGAAGGGGATGTTCTTTCTCTTAAAGAGATCCTGCAAGTCAGACAGGGGCAGCAGGGAGGAAAACTAAGCAAAGATCACTGCTTTGGCAGTATTTATTTTGTGAGCTAGTCATAAGTTCCTCCACTCTCAACAGCCTTTCACCATCTCCACAACCAGCCAGAGTCTTTCAAGGTCGTTTTGCTTTTTAATAATATTAATAAGAACTTGAGGCAGCAGATAGCAAACTAGAGAGACTTTTATGAGACACATTTCTAGATAATCTATTTCAAATTATTTCTCTCTCCAAACTGAATTCCAGCTATCTTCACCTACTCTTCTTCCCTGTCACTCCCACATTTCACATTTTCAGTTTGTTATCTTCTGTGGTAGCTGTAACTTGGCAATTCCAGGCAGAGAGAAGGGCACTGGAATGTGTTGCTGACTTCAGCATATGCCCAGTACAATGTCTCCAGACTCCAGCAACACTCCAGCCCAGCCTCCCTCCCAAGACTCCTTTCAAGCTGTTGCTTTATCAGCTCGCCCAGGCTGTGGCAGGCAGATGGACACAGATAGCTGGCTGAGCAAGTTCTGGTGCTCAGAAAGTGCTGAGGCTCAGTGCAGGCTGCTGTGAGCAGGGCAAGTCTGGAGATCCTCCCTGGGCTCTGCAAACACTCACTGCTCTGGGGCAGCCCTGCCTGTGCCAGGTGCTTCTCGGGCTCTTGGAAAACCCAAACCAGGCTGGAAATGAACGTGTCCCAACCACAATGGGGGTTAATCTCTGCTGGGCTGATGAAGTGAAAACACCAACACCTCTCCATACTCTGCCTTAGCAGGCAGTGACCTGTTTTCTTGTTTGCAAGACAGGTTCAGTTTTCAGTGACAAGTAAAGGTTGTTGGATGAACGTATTTATGAGCTCTGTTTTACCTGCCCTTTTTTTTAGCAGTGCTTGGCTGAAGTCAGGGCACAGACCAATGAATTACAAAGGGATCTTTATTATAAAATTCAGAAAGCTGGAAAAAAAATCCTGAAAATTGAGTTGAAACTGATACACGATGTCTTCCAAGTCATTAACATCCTACGAATATTTCAGAAACACGCATAGGAGTGAAACCCTAATTTAGTTCAGACTTTGAGAGAACATTTTCAACAAAAGCACTAAACAGGAGGGAGTTTACTATAAAAGTGCAGACACAATATACAGAATAAAGTACATTTGACAGCACACAGAATTAAATTAAGGAAAACCAAAATCAAATCTGCTCCAACCATATGGACTAAGGCAGCATAACATAGCTCAGCACCAAATACATCAGAAAGCATTATGTGAAGTGAGCAGTAATTCCATAAATCCAACAGCCTCATTCCACTACCAGACTATTGCAGGATATTTGCTCCTGCATCCTCAGGGAAGTAACAGCTGATGCCCAGACTAAAAAGCACAATATTTAAATGTGTGGCTGTCTTACCTAGGGGCAGCCACCCACACTTGCAAGAAAACTTGTTCAGGAAGCTCCTTGCACCATCAAGACCTTGATGACCTTGAAAAAGTCCCTTCTGCTCTGTATCATGTGCCCCTAAAGTGTAAAACAAGAGTAAATAATCTCTGTCTCCAAACCAGGTCACAGTGGAGCCGAGCGGAGTCTGCAGTGTGGTTTAAAATCACTGGGGATTTGACACATTAGAAATGTTATTAAAACACCATGACAGTGTAGCAACATTTCCATTAAACATCCCATCCTTCACAGAGGAAGTTTATGCTTTGGCTCAAGACAAACGAAAAGAATTTCAGATGAGGCTTTTGTAGTAGGAGATATTCCTGCATCTGCAGCTGCATTCCCAGGGGACAGACAGTTAAACAGCCAGGGGTGATGAATATGCTCAGCTACCGCTGAGTGCCTGTCAACAGGGAAGTGAAAAGGCAGGAGAAACAGGTACGTGCATTCCATGGGAACTGAAATACCACAATGAGGGTGCTCTGAGCCTCTAGAAAGGAGACATGAACTGTGTCTGCCACCCTTGCAGCACCCCCTTGCACAGAAGCGCTACTGGCGCAACGGAGGAGAGGAAATCGGGGTCACTGGACACCAGAGCTCCAAACCTCTCAGTTCAGTGAGCTGCTCTCCAGGCTCCTGGCCAGACCAAGTAGAACACCATGAAAATTGGTTTTAAATGCTTCATCAAGAAGGCACACGCTAACAATATTCAGCTGAAGCATTAAAATCACCCTCCACATTCTGACTCTACCCCGACTCCAGTATCTGCTCAGGAGAACTGCAGTTTGCAGCACCCCAAGAGAAGACAGAGTTTATATTGATAGGCCAGCAAGAAAAACAGAGGTTGCTAATAACAAAGCAATGAGTATCTAACACAGCCCGAGGTGCATCACACACAGTAACAGAAGATAACTGGAATTTTTACCATTTTTTGTTACCTTCAAAAGTCAGAATGAGAGGTTTGCAACTTCAAATTGGAAGTTTATTTTAGCCTCTGCTTTGCATTCAGGAGACAGGTAATTTTTCATCACACCACACAAAGTGCTGCTGAAAATATGTTGTGTTTTTCTGCAGTATAATTTTATTGCTGGCCTTCTGCCAAGAGTCTTTCTGGCAGCATCTCCCACAGTTGGAAACTGTGTATCTGGGTCAGAAAAGACAAGCCGCTTTTCAGAACAGCTCAATACATTTGGCAGAGATGCTGATATTGTAATTGAACTCTTTCAGCAACTCTCTTTATGATGTACCCAGACACCAAACAAAACAAGATCTGCAGTGTTGATTAATGTCAAAATAACTGACAGAGAAATATCAAAATAGTTTTCCCTCCTGTTAAAAGTATCAACAAACCAGGAGGAACAGATAAGAAATACAATTCATGAGGATTCAGAGAGGAGCACATGGCAGAGAAATCTGCAAAATATGACTGACCTGTGCCTTGTGCAGATATTCACTATTTAAAATCCCAGCTCCTTGTATGGAACTTCCTCCTCCCCACTGCACAGAGAAAAATCCTGGCCACTCAGAGTCCCAGCAGCACTGTGGAAAGCAGTGCCCTGTAACACTGGGACACATATTTAACAAGGCTCAGACTGCTTCCAACAGTATGCTCAGCATCCAGTTTCACCTGGAGACTGTGTATTCATAGAGTTTTATTATTTTCCATGTAATGCGTTTCCTGGCAAAGTTGCATCTGGGATAACCTTTAGAAGGCTGGAATTTTCCATCCAAATGAATAATTACAAAGCAACACTATAGTTAGAAGCTGAAAAGGTACTTCCTCTGGCAAACTCTTTCACTTCATACAACAAATACTGGAGTCTGGGATTACTCTTGCCTGTTCAGTTCTTATTTCAAATAAAGGCTCCTGTGCTTGGAGAACTCTTGGGAGCAGCCCCCACACCCAGCTTTAAGTACCAAAGACAGGGTAAAGCACCTTGATAACCAGATCTGGAACCACAGCACCTGTAACCATCAGAGCACAGAAACCAAAGTCACCTTCCAGGCTCCAGAGCTCTGTCAGTGCTCACAGAGCACAGCTGCCCACTTGTCAGTGTGCAAGAAGTCATTGCAGAGCTCCTGGAGAGAATCCATCTGTGCCAAGGTGCAGGGGGAGAACCTGGGGACCCTCGGGTCAGAGGTGCAACTGAAAATCAGTGAGCACATGCATTCCCCTCCACTGTGGAGGCAGGAACGAAAAAAGAGCCCAAAGAAATCACATTGGTGCAATAATTAAGGAAGTTGAAGAATCAAAGGCAAGCAATTGCTTAATCTAAATTAATGCATTAAGGTAAAGGAAACAGGGATGTGCAGAGTGTAGCTCATATTTTTAGCTCCTGGAAAGAAGGTGAAAAGATGGTCTAAGGGGAAATCATTACCAGCCTAACAGGAAGGTTAAAAAAGGAACAACAGAGGCACTGTGTGAGCACATATGCAATAAGAAAAAAATGCTCTATTTTAGATAGAATCACACCATCCAGTCTCAGAAAGAAATAGACATTAGTAGAAATAACTGCAGCTATTGAACTGTAATGTATAAGAAAGATAACAGTTTTGGAAAGAATATAAATCCTCCATTGGGACTGAACCTACTCCAGACTCCCGAGCACAGGAAGGTATTCACCACACTCACCAGGTGGTCTTCAGAGCAGCACACCACCTGCAGACCTCGAGGTATTTTTTACATATATTTTTTACATCTCCCTCTAGATTTTTATCTGGCTTCACATTCCCCAAAACCTGCACAACCCCCAGCACAATCAGGGCTACAGAAGGTGTCTAATTAAATAATTTTGAAATTGCCTCCTGGTAGAGATGTCAAGGTGCAAGACTGACTAGAGATAGATCAAGCGCAAAAAGTTTTGAAAACTGGCTGCTGACACTTAAATAACAAATTGACACATGAACAGTTTAATGTTTTTCCTGTTAAAACAGTAAGAAATACGCAAACCTGAATTGCCTGTAAAACTGAGCACTGCAGAAAACAAAATAACTTAAAGGGTGCATTTCTTGGCAGGTGTCTTAAATAAAAAGTCACAGATTAGATAGTACATAAATAATGAATAGCAAAGTATTCATTTGAGACAAGGCAGAAACCACCACTGGATTCTCAATGTCTATGAAACACTGAACTGATTTGTGACTTGAGATACCCTAATGTTGCATTCCTGCTTTCCTGGCTAAAGTGGTCAAAGGAAACATGAAGGTACTTTGCAGTCATAATGTGACATTCACACTCAAAATCATCTGAAATTCTTAACTCAGACTGCATTAATTTACAGTTGAAAAATTAACCAAATTAATAACAGGATTACATTACACTGAAATGACACTCACCATCTGCAATGTCATTTTCCCAGAGACAGAGCTGGTTTAAGCAAAATTCTGGATCTATGCCTGAAATGACATCACATTCTCCAAAAGAGAATCACAGTTCTACCTCCTCCACCCAGTTTGTGCCATGCTGGGTCCTCAGCACGCCTGCCCTGTCCTGCATCACACCCCAGCACTGAAGCCTTGCACATCTCCAAACTGCAGAGACTCCCCATGTCCCTGGATTTGGGAGCACTGCCTTTACCTGCAAGGCTTTTGCTGGTCCAGGAACCACTCAGGAAGCAGCCACGGTCTTGAGGAGATTCAGAACAGGGACATTCCTTCCCAGCACCCTTCAGCTTCACTGAAATAGCTGCAGTGCCCCAGTTTCTTTGCTGCTGTGATTCAGATCCCATAGAATATGGGATTCTGCAGCCCAGAGACTCAGCTGGGATGGGGGAACTGCCACCACGGAGGCAAAGGCACTCACATGGAAAAGGCAATAAATAAAATACAACTGCAACAAAAAGAGACAGGCTGGAGCCCAGTCTGTCCTACAGTGACACTGGATCTGCTTGTATTGGTGGTTTGCACTTTGCATCAGTTCCACGAGGAACAGCCAAACACTGGCTCTACTGTCTGTCCCCTGCTCTGCAGTCCAGGCTAATGCACATCCTGGGAGTTAGAAGGAGGAAGGAGAAAAGCAACATAGATTCTAAAGCTCTGGTTATAAACAAAGCAAATTTAGTAATTCTTACAGATAACACAATGCAAATACATCTTTGAAAGTTGTGTTTTTCCAGTTTCACATGAAGTGTCAAAGCATTAAGAAGTTTTTAAGAATAAATGCTCTGTTCTGACTAAAATTTCAGCTACTCTCAACGGTGAAATTTAAGAAAGTTTCTCCCCAGAATTTCTTCCCTGATGTCAATTATACAAATGCTGTGGTTTTGGTATTGCAAACCCCCTGGTTACTGTGCCTGGCTGCCTTTCAGCCACTTTAAACATTCATGACTCTCCCCTGAAATGCTTTTTCTAGTATGTCAGTCTTGCTGCCTCAGTGACTTCTTTTTTTTTTTTTTTTAATTGAAGAGAGAAGATTTAAAAGGATTTGGAATGGAAGATCTCTAAACTCTGTGAATATTGTCTAAAAAGCTCTTGTGCTCCCAGCCAGTGTATACCCTCCACCAGACTTTTCCCATGTTTTAGTTCCACCTGAACAAGTTCAGGTTCATTTTTTACTTCTTGACTAACTGGCTGTTTTGTCAAAGAACACATTGTCAAAGGTTATGGGTTACTAAAAGCTTAAGGTTTTAAGTGTTTTTTCTTGCCATCTCTTGCCTATTCAAGCACTTTATTTTAAATTTGATTCACAACATGCAATGCCACAGAAAGGTCTGAAAAGAATTTGTAACTGAAGTCTTGGGCTGTTTAGGGAACAAAGCTGGCTCTTTTGAAACCCTTGAGAATCCAGCAGCAGCACCCCCTTCAACAGAGAGCACTGGGGTTTGTCTCTGGGGAAGGGTGCCCTGGTTGCCATCCATTTTCAGCCTCAGAACACAATTATTTACTTCAAATGCAGGACAACCCTACCAAAAGATTTGAATTAGGTTACTTGGGCATGAAAGCTAGCAACAATATCCATCAAAGTAAAACAGCACACCAGCCTGAGACTGCAGAGGAAGAACTGTCATTTGTGACCCAAGTCCACCATTTGCCTTGGACAAGATCTTGTAGCAGAAAGTCCCAGCTTGGCTAAGAGGAAGAAAAAGAGCCACAAACATATTTAGAAATGTACAAAATTAGTAAATAAAAACAAAGCTCCTATTTTCCTGAAAAATCATGAGTATAAAATTATTTTAGATTGGCTCAATCCAGCATCCTCTTGCCTCAGCAGATCTCCACTGCACGCATGTGCTGTCAGATCTGCCAACTTCACTTGCAAAACTCATCTATTATTCCTCTCTCCAGTTTGCACAGCACAGCACAGCCATGGGAATGAAAAAAGGGATGACTTTAGCAGGGACCATCCGTGGTGGAAGTGCTCAGTTTGTAGACCACAAACTAGGTTACAAAATTAATTTCTCAGCCTAGGTTCTATCTGTCAGTCTTATCCTTAGGAACATCCTGAGATGACTAATGAATTTCACAGCCTTTTTTTGTTTGCTTATTTTTAATAGGTCATTGAAATTAAAAAAAAAAAGTTAAATTACATGTCTGTAATTCTGTATTCTCCAGTATCTTTGGAGAACATTACTGTGCTAAGTAACTGATCCCTAACTTGAGAAGCTACAGTTAATCTTTTTTTATCTTTTGAATTTCAAACAAAATCTGGAGGGAGAAAAAGGAGCTCTCAGGATAAATGCACCAGCCTCAGGTGGATGGCGTTTTTAAGACCTCAGACACAACTTTGCTGGTTTGGCCTCTTTCTTTATATTTCCTACAGGGATATGAATTAGTTTAATTTCTCTTTATAGATAATGATGTCATCTCCATTGTGCCACTCACAAGAGCACCAAAGACACTTCCAGCTGTTCATTTGCTAAAGAAACTTGCTCAGCCTTTGCATTCTCCACCAGATATCACACCCCGTCCTCCCACCAGCATCAAGCAGCACATCTCTGAACAGCAAAACAGGATCAACATCTTGGAGGCAGCACACTTGCCAGGAGCCCAGGAAGCCCCTTGGGCAGGCTGGCACACACAGGAGTGTGGCACAGCTGCTGCAGCTCCTGGAGCAGGGCAAGCCCCGCTTTCTCTGGGAGGAGCAAACAGCTTGGCCAGTCAATGCCAGCTTTCCAAGAGCTCTCAGCCTTGCAGGGACATCAGCTCACAACAACAGAACTCTCTCCCCAAAGCTCCCTTCATACAGTAGAGTTGCTAAAAGTAACACTTGGAATTACTGTCCAGGGAAAGACTAGAGAAAAACAATCAAAGTTAGTTTATTTTGGGCCGTTATCTGCAGTTTGTGTCTGGCCACTTCAGTTCTCCTGATAACAGGAAACCTGCTGTGCCTAAATGCAACATTGATAGGGTTTATTTTATTTCTCAAAAGGAATTGCACTTGGGAGGCCACAACCTTTCAGGGTAGGAGAGCACAGCTCCGGATGCAGAGGCAGGATCAAAACCAGGATTAGAAAGCAGCTGGCACACAGACTGAGGGTTCTCCTCAGGTGGGCAGTGAGATAGAAACCCTTTCATCCCAAGGTCCAGATTAGAGTGGAAATGTTTTTATTGCCTGCTTAGCCACCTGTGGAAATCTGTGTCCATGTCAACACCATCATTATATTGAACTCTGCTCTTGTCAGCACAAAAAACCTGCCTGGTTTTCAGTCCAAAACTCTACTTTTAGTGATATAAGAGTGTCAGATTATAATGCCATCTATCAGTCTTATTCCACAGTTCAAACAAAATTCATCTGTATAACCCGACACTTCTGTGTTAGTGAAAAAAAATCT
This sequence comes from Petroica traversi, assembly GCA_025920805.1. Lineage (NCBI taxonomy): Eukaryota > Metazoa > Chordata > Aves > Passeriformes > Petroicidae > Petroica > Petroica traversi. The sequence continues at coordinate 8,873,543 of JAHLSL010000016.1, forward strand.
TTTTTTTTTTAAAAAAGTACATAAATACTTTGTGTACTGAAAGAGCACTTAGTTCTGCTGGTTTTTGAGTTCTTCACTTTGCACAGCTCCTCTGTTCTTGAAACAAAATTCCTTCTATTGGGCCTTCTCAGTGATATTTGCAAACTCCTACACTTGCTGTAACAGGGTGTTCAGAAACAGTTCTTACTGGCCTGGGAAAGTTAGGTCATTATTTATTAACTGCAGAAATATATTGAACAAAACAATAACAAGGTAAAAGAACATTCTTGCAAAGGCTTGTTGCTTATTTTGACAGAAAGAAAAAGTAATTAAACCTAGCTAACACCTTTTCACTGAGCATTCTGCTCCAAAGCATTTATATTTCACACACTGCAGGATGAGGAACAGAACAGCAGAACCACCAGTGCAACACTGTCAAGGAAAGGCTGTCCCTGAAATTCAGTGGGCAAATATTACCAGGCAATTTCATGCTTTACCAACACAAAATCCAGAAGTTAAATTTAGAAGCATGACTTCTGCAGACACTCAGATGTTTCTGTTCTAAATTTTCTAGAAATTGCAAATTAGAGCTTGGCAGACTTTTAAGTAACCCAGCACGTGTCTTGTGCAATCCAAATCATGGTCCCTATTACTCTGCAAGACTGTTAGGAAAAAAAAAATCATGCCTTTCACCACATGGTTTCAGACAAATGACAGAGACATTCCATTTATCTCTGTGCTAAGAACAAAACTTAAGTACTGTTTTTTCCTCTTGGAATATTGCCATGAAAGTTAAAAGCTAATAGAGGAACCAGCATTCTCCCAACTGAAGGATAAGCACAGTTTGGTGAATAACACCACTTACAGAACTGCAGTCCAAGTGGTTTTTTCCCATTTCTCGTGGGGAGAATATACTGCATTTCTAGGCTGATCTCATTCCTAAATACTGCAATGAGATATCAAAGCATGCAGGTGTCACCAAGGTGCTTTGTGGAACTGGCAAACCCTGCAAAGTTTCTGCAGCCACTCAAGAGGTAAAGTGATTTTTTCAACATCATGAAGAATAAATTGAATGAAACAGCTCAGAGGTAACAAACCAAAGAAATCTTGGAAATTACTTCTCTGCCTCTCAGTAACCAGACAGTCCTGCCCACCCTCCCCTTGCTAACCTGGGGGAGATGGCAACCTCCATGCTGGACTTTACAAGAGCTGAAAAAACATTATTCAATCTTTTCTATTTTGATTGCAGTTATCAAGATTCAATGTACTTTTATTAGCAAAACCCCAAAATCAGACCTTAGATACACAAGAATTTCACAACTCTTCAAACATCACTTCTCTAATTGCTGTAGTAGATGTAAGTGTTGTGCTGTTTGTATGGAAAAGAGACCCCACTACTCAAAAATTCAAGTGACTTTCCCAGGGCCAACAGTAACTCAGTGGTAGCACTTGGAACAGTGTAAGTTTTTCACTGACTACATACACCAAGCATGGAGCATCCTCTTCCCCTTTCTAGCTTCCCACCTCCTAGGCTTCATTAGTTTAATTTGAACAGACTGCATTCTTGGCTGCTTTTGTTATTCAATCCCTCTTGCAGGATCATGGGTTCCTCACAGGTCAGCTTGGCAAACTGTCACAGGAAACGCTTGACAACAATTACCTGTCCATTCATGAGAGTCGAATTAGCAATTCAATATCTGAATATGGGATGATTAAACTCAGGAACCTCATTCAAAATGTGTCCTACTTTCAGGCATCAAATCTTTTGAGCACTGTGCTCTTTTGAAAGTCAAACTGATGAGGACTCAGGAACCTTGTGTCTTTTTCAAGAGAGAACAACAGAGCCCCTCTTTTGTCAGGTAGCAGGACACACGCAGTCTGTTCTCAGGAAGAACAGAAGCCAGAAAACAAGAACACTTGAGAACACTGTGGAGGGACCTGAGCCATTGTGCAGGATAAGGGGAAGCTTTGCAGGCAGCTCCTCAGCACTCTGCACACCACATTCTAGCACATCACTTGGCTTTGAAGAAAAAATCCAAAGGCTCTCTTTGCCACTTGGTTTTTCTATAGCTCCAACTGACACAGGTGCAGGCTGTGGAGGATAAGGGAGTTTCTTCCCTCTCCCTCTTAAAAAAAACTAACAGAATAGTCAACCACTCAAACCCCAGCTTTCACGTTAGATACTGACCATCAAAACACTCAAAACCAGGTGTAAAGGATGGAGGATTGGAGAGCATCTCTCTTACAAATCAGAAAGCATTGGGAACTGCCAGATGACCAGGAGTGCACTTGCCATGGCTTACCCTGCCTGCACCCAAACCACACCCCTCCAACAAGATCCCTTCAGGCTGCTCCACACTGAGCTCCAGCCATCCAACAGCAGTTTGTAACTCCTGGGAGTTCATTCAGGAAGGCTACTTTGATCTTTCCAGGAGATATTTCAAACTTTGTTAGAATATTGTCAGCTGGAAAGGACCTACATCGATCACCAAGTCCAGCTGTAATAAGAGGTGCACAAATAATGAAAGCAGAGCAAGGGAAAGAAAGGAGAGGGGAAGTACAGTAAATCGTGAGCTCCTCAGCTCTCTGCCAAAATTCAGGCTTCTGTAGACTGTGCATGAGACTTGCTACTGTGCTGTGTGTTGAGGGCAAAGAGAACTCATTGAGACAAGGTGCACCTGCTAAAACTGGCACTAAAACGAGGCAGCTACTGCAAATCAGTGGTGCCCAGCACCAACAGAAAGCAAGTCTTTGTTCTTCTGGCACAAGAGGACTCCTTTACTGCGAGTACCACATACAGATCAAACATTTATAAGCAAAAGAAAAGAAGCTAGCCACGAGATTTGTATTAAAATAAAGATTGCAGATCGCAGTGTGAAAGGAAACAAGGAATGTACCAGTGAGTCCCATGCCCAGCCAAGCTCTCTTCGAGCAGTCCTTCCTCTGAAGGAGAGCTGCAAGGAGACAGCCTGAGCCAACAGTTTCTACAGCAACTGCAGAAGCACCAGTTCAATGATATTCAAACCCTGCAGTAACTGCAGAAGCATCAGTAAATGGATACTCCAGAAGGAACATTTGACAGTTTCTCCTGGACTCTCTCTGCCTCCCTGGGCAATCCATTGATCCCAATCAGCTTAGTTCAACTCTGGAGTTGCCCATTTCTCAGCAAATGCTTCTGAATCCCCTTCATATCCTTTCAGCACACTTGCTCCCCTTCAAAACTTCATGGAACAGCCACCAGAGAAAGTTCTGTAGACACAATGGAGGAAGGATGACTGTCCTCATCCTGCAAGGGAGAGACCAGTGCATCCTCGTGTGGTGCTGCTGCAACTCCTCACGCAGGCTGGAATGCTGTTATGACAGTGGCACAGGGCTGCTGCTGCACCACTAAAAGCACACTTGGAAGCATCTCAAGGGGAACCAAAACAGAGGCCAGTTACCACCCAGCTGCCCAGAAAGAACAGATCCATTTGTAACGTGGCTATTTTAACACTAATGCAGAAGCCGTATTAAGGAACACAAAACATTTCACCTATGCACTTGGTAAGTTCTCACCTAAGAATTGTCATTTACTGAAGGATGTTTAGGGCAGGACATCTCTTATTCCCCTTTTAAGAATCTGCTGTAATAAATCACAGCACCTCAACAGTCACAGCTTCATCAGTTCCATATTGCAAAAGTTTTTCCATAAGTCTGCAGCGTTACTTTGGATCTCACTGAAACCTGGCATGAAGCTCAGGCTCCTGACCCACTGCAGGAAGTTAAACAAAATTGCTCGTTTGTTTTTAAAAGGGTCAGGAACAGTACCTACAGTCACAGCTCAGGGACATTCAGTATTCAACCCTCTGCAAAGAATGGGCTTGATCAGAGACCTGTCAAAGATGCACTTTGGAAGCTGCTCCCTTGTACTGGTTTATTACATAAGGCCACATCCACAAAACCAGGTTTTTGGTCAAGAGATCACTACTTCTATAGTACTGACTCCCAACTACCTAAAAACAATCCTTTATCTCCTGGGCTAACAAAATGATAGTTACTGAATTCCCCCAAAAGATAAAGCAGACCACACGAAAATATTCAGTGTAAAAGACAATCTCATTTCCCACTCTAATGGCAGGAGAAAAGAAACATGAAAGCAAAAATATTTTGGTTTTATCTTCATGCCTTTTATCATGATTTATCCAGATAGCACCATCACCATTGTGACTGTGACAATTATTTCTAAAACATGAAGAACTATGAAATCTAAAGTGGAAAAGCATCTTATAATTTGCTACAGTATAAGCATGCAAAGATGACTTCTGGATCAAATATATTCCTTAGCAGACTAGTTTTGAAGGGATAAAGACAACAGTTCCAGACCACCATCCTTTAACACAAATTAAAATTTTAAAACTTATTTATTTAGGAGCTGTGAACAGTGTCAGATTCCACAAAATTTGCTAAGATTGAAAATTCAAGCAAATTTTTTAAATTGTTGAAAACCCCCCAGTTACAGGAGGTTCTTATGTGCCTCCAAGGTGGGAGTCATGATTCTTTTCTCTTACACAAATTTAGACAACTGTGTTCTCTCTTCAGCCTTCTGGCCATCTGTAGAGATGAGGAGGTGTGTACAGATGTGGGCTCAGAGCAGAACAAGCTACTTCTCTGAGCTCATATTTTTGGCAGTCACCAATTTCACCCTCACCCACCAGAAGCAAAGAAGTTATCAGTTTTGTCTCCTCACCCTTTCCCCAGTATTTGCCTTTCTTCCTGGCTTTTCTAGAACACTTGTCACCATATTTACCAGAGTACATTTATTACTGGCTTTAAAATAACAGTGTTTGTGAGACAGGAAAACATTTCAGATCTTTATAGGGGGAACTAAAGCCACAAAGAAATGAAATTGTGTGGTAAGTCAGCAGCAGAATCTGAAAAGGGGCCAAATGCTGCCCTAATCAATACTTGCAGGTTAATTGTCAGATATTCTTCACTGGAACACAGTGCTGTTCAGTGCGTGCTGTGAAGAGTTTTACCCATTTCCAGTTTTGGAAGGAGTGCTCCCAGTTCTCCCATCCCCTCTTACCACACATTGGTGATGCTTGTTAAGGTCACCCAAATGGCACAGCTGAGCACTTTAAAGGAACAGATTAAGTCTCTGCATGATTGAAGACTTGGACAGCACAACTGGGTAACCAAAGAAGCCCTAATCTATTTGCCAAGTCCAATTACCTAGCCATCAAATCAAGAGATCATGAAGCATTAGGACATGGAATAACTGCTCACCAAACAGTTTTAGCTCTGAAAAGATGAAGTCTCCAAGAGCCTATGACATGGAAAAGGTATCCTTCAAAGCAGAGGTGGGAAGAAATCAGCTCTTGGACATTTATGTTTTCCCCTTAACTTCTGTTGAGCTATACCAGCTACCAGAGTAAAGGGGAAGATCTTGGGATTGGAAGAGCAGTAGAAATCCCAATGTTCTGAGTCTCTGCAGCTGTTTCCTTGAAATCCCATCAAGCATCCTACTTGAAGATCCATGCTCTCTACTTGTTTCATCATACCACAGCCCTCAGCTTCCCAGGGGCTGTGTCTGTTCTCTGGAACCTCACTCTCTGGAGTCACAACTGCACACCTTCAGCTTCCCCTTCTACCCCAGAGTCTTTTTCATCAGAGCAGGCCCCCCCAGATTGTCACATTAGACATACAGCAATCAGGCAGATCAGAGAAGGAAAAGTAGAAGAGCACCAGGAGCATCACAGAGCAAACTCAGCCCCCACACCTGGAGAAAAAGAACAAGCTTCCATATGCAAAGAGCTGCCCCTTTCAGCACAGCTGTATCAAAAATAGGAATAAATGATCTGTCTCTTTGTCTTCATACTGGAAAACTGCTGTCTTCAGCCAGCCCCAGCATCAGTCACACCTGTCAGAACATCTCACAGCTTCCTCAGCTGGGAAAACCAGCCACACGGGTTGGGCCACTGCCACCACAGCCAGGGAACGAGCACTACAGAAATACCTGCTGTGTGCATTCAGCTTCAACACAGGTTAGTCAGCACTTGCACATTCACTGATGCTGTTTCAGTTAACAAAAACACCTGCAGCCCAGTCCCGTGGACCTTACCCACCAAGGTGCCACCACTGGACCCCTAATGATCACACTCCTACTCTGTCAGAAACACAGCACCAGCTGACTGCCATGGGCAGCTAACTCAAATGCTTTTTATTTGCTGTTTCAATCCAAGTTCTGATTTGTTTGTTGAATGGATCTATTCATCCTGTCCTGACTGTAGGCCTTTACCCAGTCTGATGTGTTTAGTCCAGCTGCTCAGTGTCTTGCTAGGCAGGCTGTAAAAAGACTTTGTAAATCAAACACCTTTATTCAGGTACGTTCCAGCTGGCAATTTTAAAACATCACCTATTTCAACAATGGCA
>JAHLSL010000016.1:8884932-8905020 GCA_025920805.1 Petroica traversi
CAGGGGTGAGGCAAGGCCTCGGCCCCTCACGCAGCGCACGGCCTTGCTGGGTTTAATATCCCGCTATCAAATTCAAAGCGGTGTAAAAGAGCCGCTCCTAAAATGAGTTGTGGAATAGGGTCCATATGAGGGGTTGAGCTCCTTGTGGAAGCCTCAGTGGCCGAGGACAAATCAAGGCACCTTCATGGTGTGTTTGGGCAGGTTGGGCTGCAATTTCCATCTTTCTCTTCTAGAGATCAAGACAAATGGGTTTAGCTTTCAGTTCCCTGCAATAATTCTTCCCAGTCCTAGGCAGGTGGCTGTTCTAGAGCAGATGGGCACTGCAGTGGAGGTGGAGAGAGCTCCCAGAGCTGATGTTCATCGCACTCCAGAGCAGCCCTGACGAGCAGAACCTTTAGGTATGAGGAGAGAGGGTTGAGTCTGGTGGGATTTTTCCTTCTTCTTTGTTTGTACATTACACAGAATGGTTACAGAACTTCATAATCCTTCAGCATGCCATGTGCTTCATTGCTCAAATGGCCAAGATCGTCACTTGAGTGCTTCAGAATTTCTGCCAGATTTTCTAGGTTAAGAGCCTATTTGAACTCAGCTTCCAGCATACGAGTGCATGGCAATCATATTTTATATTGCTTTTTGTACTTTTCAATACTGATTTTGTAGAGGCTGTGAAGATGAAAGACTGTAGAGCTCTATTCCAGAAAAATCAGTACACAACATGCTGTACTGAAGCAGCCTCCTGAAGGAACTTTGGCCAAAGGCTGCGGGATCAGGAGATTTGCAAGTGAAACAGTAACTTTCATTCAAAAGAGTGATTTCAGCATTAGAGTGGCAGTGGAAAGCACGTGTGCATTAATAGCTTTGCATGCAGGGAGAGGTCCACCTTGTTCCAATTAGACTTATATTTTGTGTACTCCTTTGCAAACCCGTGGCTGAAGTGTCACCCTGATTCTGAACAGTCACACTTTGTTCTGCCTTTGTAACAGACTTTTATCTTGTCATGTTTGAGGATTGAAAGGAGAAACAAATATGAGGAATCTCAGTTGCTGCTTTTATGTCTCAAATCGAGAGATTTCAAAGTGATGAATGAATTTAGCCAAATCTCCTGTATGACCTTAAAATATTAGTGTGGGCCTTGAAAAGAAGTAGAAGATAATAGCTGGAAATCAAGGACTGGTCCAAGGACTTAACGTGAGAATGGTTTTATTTGAAATTCATTGCATCAAATAGAGACACAGCACAAATACAGCCTGGAGAAAGGCTGCTGTGGGGATGTGGGATGGGAAGGGGCAGCTGTGAAATGAGTGGCTGTGCAGTGCAGCTGGAAATGTAGTGAGGAGGGAAAAATCTGTAAGAGATGGCACCTCAGGTAGTGAAGTTATTGCAGAGGTAGAAGAAAGATGTTTTCAGCTGTGGTCTGAGTGAAATCTTGAATTTTTCTGTTGAGTTCTCCCTTGGGCTAATGATTTGCCAAGGGCAAAAACACAGAGGAAAGGGGATTGATGGATTAATTTAGAATACAGGGGATTGGAAGAGCTTTGGCGCTGCAGTACAAGGATATACATTTAACAAGGAAAAGAACATCTGAGGCTTGGAAAAAAGTTAACATCTGTCTTTAGGCTTCATGGAATAAAAAGGAAGAAAATTGAATTTATGGCTCTAAGTATAGTCAATAAAAGATGGGGATTGAATTGTGCCAAAAGCAATATGGAATTAAGAGTTACCTTGGTGAAAGCTGAAGTAATTAACAATAATTATGCTCTTTCTTGGGACAAAATACTGGCACAGAAAGATTTATTTTTTGAAATATATAACTACTATGGAAATAATGTGTGTTTCCTACAGTTTTTTTCATTGAAATAGTTAAGACATTGTCATGTGTGCTTGAGTGTTCCCTGCATCCCTTAGGCAAACGAGGGGCCCTCTCCAAGGAGTTGCTGGTTGGTGGCAGTTGAAGGTTGGAGTGAGGCAGGCACTGGCTTGTGCAGCCCCACGGGATGGGCACTGGGGGATGCAGTGCCAGCCCAAATGCTACACTGGGCACTAAGTGGCCATTAGCTGCAGGACAGGAGAAACCCCTAAGTGAGCAAGGATGAAATGCAGCCTGTCAAATTTGAAGTGTTTGGTATTGTTTACAGACAAATGGGGATGCTCATGTAGTGCTTGAGGAAAGACGGATTTTTTTCCTTGTTATAACTCTGAAATGTGTGTTTGAGACTTACATTGTCCAGTGACCCAGTTCTTCATGGGTTTTGAATTCTGCCTTTAGACATGTACTAAAGTGAATGGGATTTGAGCAAAGATAGCTGAGGACAGACTTTGAATTGCAAAAAATAACTTTATATGCATGTCTTTTCAAAATCTTCATAGAAAAAGCTGTCTTTACATGGGAAATTAGTCTCATAAGATTGATATAGCAAAGAGCTTTATTTGGAAAAATCCTTACGAGATCTGTATTAATTTTAAAGTGTATCTCAGGCATAGAAGGGAGAGAATCAAGCGGGTAAGTATCCAGTGTAGAGGATACTTCAAAACTCAGAATTTGTTCTGCAAAGAAAAGATGATATGATTTATGCTCGCAGTCATTTGTGTACCTAAGTCTTTAGCAAGTTTTACACAGTGGAATCTGTTGCAACCCTGAATGGTTCTCTGACTTTGGGCTAGAGGAAAGGAGATAAAATGGTACTGGAGGAAAATTAGACACCAGGAGAGGAGGAATCACACCACAAAATGTTGCACAGGGCTCCTCAAGTCCCAGAGCAGGCTCTGCAGGGTGACATTTCAGAGATCTTTTAAGCAACAGGGATGAGGATCAACTTGAAAAGCAAGCAAAACTGGAACTGAGGAAATGGGAAATACTTTCAGGTTATGACTAATGCAATTATTAGAGCGGCTACTGCAGGCACTGTGGTGTATTTAGCTTCAAATAAGAACAGAAGTTATGCCATATGTGATTGATTCCAGGTTGGGTTACAGTTTAGAAGTGCAATTAGTGAGTCATCTGTTACTTTATATCAATTATTAAAAACAACAAAGGTCTAGGTTAAAAAAAAAAGAGTGCATGTCTCAATATGTACTGCTGTACTTGTTAATTTTCTGATTTCACTTTCTCGTTTGAGGTGTCTCAGCTTTGCAGAGTCGTGGTACAGAGTGTTCCTTAAACCAGCACGTGATTGCTCTCGAGCGAAGCAGCCCTCACCTGCCAGCCCGTGGTGTGGCCCTGTCACACCATCCCACACTTACCTGCTTAGGGCAGTGTCTGTGGTGACCTGCAGGCCAGCAGCTTCCTGAACCATTTGTAAACACGAGTGCTTTAACCTGATTTTTATAGGTGCTGTTTGGGACCGAGTGCAGCGCAGCTCAGCGTTCCTGACAGCTCAGTTGCTGTGCAGACTGTGCTGCCCTCGGTGCTCTGGTTGTGTTCTCACCCCATCTGGCAACTGCTCAATGTGTAAAACTTCTTCTGGTGGCCATGACAAAACTCATAGCAGTAAACACAGCTTTGTGGGACAGTACCAGGCTCCACGGGAGACTTGATCTGACCCAACAGAGCATTCCACATGAAATAAGAAGGCCTGGAAGCAAGTGATATTACCAACCTTCAGTGGGCATTTAATTACAGTTTCTAATTAAGGTGATGCCCTATATGGTCATGTGAAGTCTTCTGATCTGGTACATGGTATGACATGACATATCCATGTGGGGTGTTGGTATTTCATCTGCACTTCACCATTTTTATTGTGAATGAAAGTGCGTGTGCCTGTTGTGCCCATGGGAGTGCAGGACTGTAGCTGGTTGCAGGACACCTCTGCTGTGTGGGCTGTGAGGGAAAAGGGGCAGACAGAAGGTTCTGGGGTCCCCTTGTTGCTGAGCCTGTGGGGTTGGCAGTATCACATGTAACAAGTAACACTCTGCATTTTAAGGCTGTGAAGTTGTAAAGACTGAGCACTGGTCTGCAGCTCTGCACTCTGGACATGCCTGGACTGAGTGAACAGACATCCAAAGCAGGACTGGCTCCACAGAGCTTCACAGTTCTCACTTTTCATACTTTGTAATACACATTTGAGATGTGAGTCTGTGATTGCTGAGCCCTTCCAATGACTGTGGTTGATGTGGTTTTGCACTTCTGTGTTCCTGGGCTTGTAGACATGATGAACCAATCTGGAAATCAGCTGTTTTTCCCATTTGTGGGTAGGACGTGATATGTGTTTATCTCATATCAATATGAGATAAGTATTTTCATTTATATCAGTAGCAAGTAGATAAATATTTGGGGTATATGTATGTTCTTTCTAGAAAAACAAAATACAGTTGTAAGGACTGTTGTTTTAGGGAAGAATTGATTAGACCAGATAAGGGATGACAGGAGTTTGGTGCAGGTCCTTAGACAGATATATTAGGATGGGTTTTTTCCTTTTCCTTTGAAGCTTAAGATTGAAAACCTGCCATCATTCCAAAGCAGAAACAACTTGGGTGGCCTTTTCATCACTAATAGGCAGAGCAGCTAGGCAGGACTGACTCCACTGAAAAGAGGCTCTGTCATACAAGAGGTTTTCCAGGTCAAGATTAAAAGCAAAACAGCTCTCATCACATGAGCCTTTGTACTGCACCCATATTTTCTAAATGCTGTTGGCTTATCTTTAATGTTTATGCTGCTATCAAAAATAAACCCAGCTTTTCTCTCCCCGGGTGTTGTATTTAACATCAACAGTGAATAGGCTTTTTCATTCCTAAATGCTAATTTCCTTTCTGTTTTCAATCTGTTTCTGGTACAAAAAGTTTTTGTTTTCAGTGGGTTTGGTTTCTTCCCTCTTTGGTTTTTTTAACTGCATGTTCTCTCCTTCCTATGTCTGTTTCTGTCTTGGTAATCAATATTTTTTTTGGAAGCAGTAGCTGAGTATCTATCAATGACCCTGAAGCCTAGAACTTGAATCAGAGTTTGAGTGCAGCTGGCAGCACAGTCATTATAATCTAAAAAAAAAAAAAAGGGCTTTACCAAGATTAATTTTTCATCAGCAGACAGTGGGGGACTCTTAGGAATAATTGTAGTTGTCTCACTTTGAACAGTGGTCAAAAATACGGGCTAAAAATCTTGCTGTAATGAGAATTAGTGTTATAACTTCATCAAAAATGTTGTGATACTAGAGCCAGAATTCAATGGCATTTGGAAACTGCTCCCAGGCTGTACCCTTGGTATAAAACACTGACCTGCTGGAGCTGGTGAGTGATTCCTGAAGGGACCAGTACCAAACCCAACGTGGGACGTGGCTCAGAGCAGATTGTCAGCCTCCTGCTGCTTCATCTCCAAGAGGCTGAAGGTCCAGAGCAAACAGAGAAGGTCCAGCATGCTGAAGCCTGCATGTGACAAATGGGTGTTGACCAGCACCAAGGACTCTTTGCAGGCTGCTTCATCTCCTCTCTGATAGTTTGCTGTCCCCTCACACTGTGCAAACTAGAAGTAACCTTTCCATATTTGAGACTCTTTACTCTGTGTACCCATGAAGCTGCTGCTGAGCTAACTAATTTTGTCACATAATGTGATAAATGGAAAACAGATCTGCAACAGATACAAGTCATATTCCAGATTTTAGGCTTGTACCTCAAAATTTCATTAACTTTGATATGCCAAAATGTTATCTAAATGTGGGCATTTAGTAGCTGGAGATGCCAGTGAGCTGTGACTAGCAAATGAGCTGTGTGTCTGCTGAAACATTGAGAAAGATTTGGATGCCTGTGTCGTAGGAGGTATGGAGACTGCAGTGCTATCGGTTTTGAAGCGTATCAGATGTCTCTCACAGGGAAAACTGAGCCCAGTCTGTAAAGATGGTGGACAGCCCAAATGTTTGGACAGTTATCCTTGTGATGAACATTTACAGTAAAGGATCTCCCAGGGTTTACTCGCCCCAGTGCAAGTCCAAAGTGGTCAGATTAGGAATTTGAACAGAAATGTACCTTTATTTTGGGGAGAGTATATTTTACATGTACTTTCCCATGTTCACACCTGTAAGTGTGGAAATGCCTCTTTACATATAATGTTGTCTTGGCTTCCTACCTTAGATTAGAATCTTCCTGTCAAATCTTTGATCTAAGTTTGCTTGCATTAGGAGTGGGAAGTTGAACACTTTGGTGTGTCTTGTATCCTGGTTTTTCTTTTTGTTTTAATTAACCTGCCAAATAGTTCTAATGTGTGCATGTAGTGTGATCCTGTTTGGCTTTCCTGTTACAGGTATTGTGCAGCAGTTCTGCCTCCTGCTCTGGTGTTCAGCCTTTCTATCAGTTACCTCAAATAAATGTAAAAGTTCTATTAGATGCAAGTGTTCACAGAGCTATAACTTTTTATTTATCCCGCTTGTTCTTTGATGACCTAAATTATTTCAGCTGTTCTAATTACTTATTTAAGGACTATTGATCTCTCAGGGTTTTTTGTGGGAGGACTTAAGGAATAGTGTGTCTCACAAGCAGCATTATAGTGGCCTGCAAATTAAAGCAAGCAGACAGACTGTAGTAATGCTGTAGTAACCAGGCAGGTGGCTTATTTTAGGCTAAGTTTTATGTGAAATATTTATGTGCTCATTTGAATGCTAAAGAGCTCATGTTCCTGCAGTCCTGAGAACACAGCTGTATTCAGGCAGCAGTTGTGTCCTTAGTGGAAAGCCCCCCAGTTGTATTCTGAAGGCATTCAGCAGTTGGAGAACCTGGAAGCTCAGGCAGTGGGGCTTTTAGCCTTCTCTGTCACTGGGGTTTGTAGCGTGTAACACTAAAATCTCTGAATTCTTCTGTGCTTCACTTCCTCCTGGCTATGAAATGGGGCATAAGTGAGGATATCCTGAGGGTTTGGAGTGCTTGCTTCATAATTTGTGTTTGAAACCAGCATGGTGTGTTTGTTGTAGATATCGTTTAGTGTAACAAGGTTTTTTTAATCTGCAAAATTAAAGTATTTTTAAAGTATAGGAAAATGTAAAATGTGAAACCAGAGGAAAAAAGAGATTCTGCCGTTTGCTTTTGGTTTTGCTGCATTGTGCATCTTGCAGTCAGTCCCAAGCTGTGTTAGCACTCCCGCTGGATAACGATCTGCCCTCCTCCCAAGGGACAGCACAACGTAGGCAAAGCTACTCCTCTCTTCTGTGCTCACTAATTGATCTCTGGCTTGGCCACTTCCAGCAAGGTCACAGAGCTGGCAGCTACAAAAACAGTGTTCTGTGGAAAATTTAAAGGGGAAGTATGGCATTATAATTCTTTTTAAATTCATAAGCGATTTATTGGATCTTCTCTTTTGTTTCTGCAGAAGTCTGAAACTTGGAAAGGACCGACTGCAGAAGATTGTCCATTGTGACCTGTTCCTGCAATTTGTGAGTGAGTCCTATTCTGCAAATTGCGCTTTTCTCGCTTTGTAATTCCACTTCCATTTTTGTTAGAACATAGCATGAGTATTCCTATTCAGATCCTGTAAAGGCAGAGTGGTTCCTAAGCAAGTATAGTGTGATCTTCTCAATTTTTTTTCTTTACAGAAGGTTTGTCATGCTGGCCTTGAAAGGCATCCATGTGTTCAGCTTTTGTTTCCTTTTTGCAAAAGTGCTTGAAATCATTCATGCTGCTTTCTCAGAGCTGACTCTTGATTAGTTTAGGTTCTTTGCCGTTAGAAAGGTGATGGAAATTTGGGGTTAAAAAGCCTGGACAAGCATCAGCCCCAGGCTGTGGGTGTTATAGGTGTCTGGTGTGACACTCAGGGAGCTCCTGTCATTGTCACAGCAGGGCCTTTCTCAGTGCCAGGCTGTGCTCAGCAGGGAGAGCTCCATGTGCAGGCAGGGTCGGGCTCCACAGCCCTGCCCAGGGCACTGCATGCCTGGCTTAAAACTGGGTGCTGTGTCCCATGGGGCAAACCCAGGGAGAACTGCAATAAAAACATGCATTAGCACATGCTTAATTACTTGAAAAGCAGAAGACTGTACAGGATCTGAATAAAGGAATGGGCCAAACTCTGTGAAGGCAAAGCTGGAATACTGAGTGCAGAATGAAGCTGTGCTGCATTATTTGGGGATTCATGAATGGTGTGGCAGAGAGGGGAAAAGGGGCTTGGTTGACCTGGTGTGATCTAAAAATACATAGAATGGCTATACAGAGTCATAGTTGTTGTAGCATCTTTAAAAGATAAAACATGCAGCTTCCTCTGAAGTGGGAGGATGGCAGGGTCTCACAAAGCAGGCGTTCAGAAGCACCTTGTGTGGAATACTGTTCATTCACGTGATCCAAATCACAGTGAGTAGCATACACTGCCTTTGTACTTGCTCTCAATAAGCTGGTAATTGAATTATCAGCTAAATACTTAAAGATTAGACACAATGTCTTTGGGATAGGGGTGTAGAAGCACAAGCCTAACTTGATTATTGCGTCAAATCAATTTTCTCTTCATTGTGAGTTAAAGCAAATAGTTGGTGGTTCAGAACTCCTTATGCTCCTTCTGTTACACAGAACTCTGCCAGTGTTTGGTGTTTTAACTCTTGTTTGATACATGATACCACAGAGATGGAACAGAAAAAAATTAAATTGTGTTAAATTGTCGTAAGTCCCCGAGCTAATGAATTGGTTTGATACTGTTTATTCCACTAGAACTCGAAGCGATTAATTGAATAAACGTTTGTTTGAATCTTTAATTTGTCTATAAATATGTATAGTAATTAATGAGGAGGCAAGAAATCATCTTGAGAGTCACCTTGAGCAGAGGAAAAGCGTTCCCGGTGCATTCCTGGGAAGCAGCGCTGTGGTGACGGTGCCCAACCTCTGCCACCGCGTGGCAGCTGCAGCTCAGTGCCGGGCCGGGGCTGGCTCGGGGCTGCGCTGCTCCCGCTCACGGGAAGGTCATTGTGCCTCGGGCAAAGACAAAAGCGCAAATATTCCTTCTGCAAAATCACACCTGGAGCTTCAGAAGTTTTCCCTGCGCAAACCAAATGTCAGCCTGTGTGTGGGGCTGTATCTGAAGTTGACAGTGTCTGTTTCCTGTGTGAAACTTGTTCAGGGAGCAGGGTTTAGTGTTTTGCCCCAGTGCAAGGCACAGTCTGAGGAGGAGGCAGAGAGATGTTCTTTGTTGATGTCTGACTCTGGAAATGCATAAGAACAGACCAACCTGTAAAACTGTCTCAGGGGATTAATCCTTTATCCACTATCGCTTCTCTAAGTAGGCTGTATTTATTCATGTACAATACACAACTGTGCATTTAAAGTGAAAAATAGTAAATAGAAAACAAAAACAAATGGAGAGAAGACCGTGGAATTAAGGACTGAACATGGCGTTTTTGTACTCATGCATGATTTGTGTATGTGTACATTCATTATAGATCCACTATAATAGCAGTGGCAGAACTTGGGATAATGGTTAGTGTTGACTAATGATATAGTGATTAAAGCTGACTTTTGTTTCCAAGGGACCTTACAGCCAGATTATATGGAATTATAAGAAGGGATTAATGTCTGTCCCTCACAAAAATGTGAAGGTGTAAATATTGAATTAGAGTAGCAAAAACAGAATGGTAAAACTGCAGATTAATAAATGCCATACATTACAAAGTACTGACTGATATGAAAGGCCTGATCGGTGTTTAAACACTTGCCATTAAGTTAGATTTTATAGGTTTAAAGTACCTATGGATTACATTATTCTTGAAGAGTACTTGGGTTAACTAAGAGCACAGCAGGATCTAGGGGAAGTGTTTGCTCACCAGCAGTGGAACTGTGCTCCTCTGAGGGGGCAGCAGGGGAGTGCTGACCTGGGTGAGACGGCTCCTTGCTGTAAGAATGGATGTGCAAAATGTCTGGGAATGACAGGCTTCCATTAAACTGGAGAGAGCCTGGTGCAGAGCACAGTCATGTCTTATCCTGGGGAGGAAGTGCCAGTGCACAGTGCTAGAATCCACCAGAATCCCTGCGTGCCCTCTGCTCCATACATAATTCAGATGCAATGCATAATTAAAGGACTATAAAGCCACACTTACTTTCATGTATTTAAATTACTTGATGAGCCATAGATGGGTTTTGCCCTGTCTGTGCTTTTGCTTTGCCTGTTTCTGTAGTTTGTTGAAACAGTGGGGACCATGGCCCAGTGAGTCAGCAGCTCCTGAGAACCACTTCTAAAATACTAATCAGTGCCAACTGTCAGGATTAGTATTCTGCTAGAAAAAAGTATAGCTATATAACAAATTCTAATTAATTTGCTGTATCATATATTCACTTTCTCTGTTAGCAGCATCTTTTTAAAGTACAGCCTTTTCAAAGTAAAAAGCCCTAACTTTTAAAGGGTACAGATCTCACAGCAGCAGTAAAAAAGCTCTGCCTTGAATGGCCTAGACTATCATCCTTCGTAGGAACAGTCTGTGTGGCAGCTGGGTGTGTATAACATCTGTTTTCTCATACAGGTCTGCAGCACAGACTGACTTACACATGGAATTAAAAGGGAAAACATCAATCGTACATCTTGAACTTTCTCCCTGTTCCTTTCAGCTCTCAATACCTTTTCCTTAGATCAGTAGTTTGTGACTGGATCACATGATGGTATTTCCAGTACTTCCAGTGCTATATTTGCTCTGTGTGGAAAGCATTGCTGAGGTGCCCTGGGCCTTTGCATTTCAAACATTGGATGTGTAACATTTTATATATTTAATCACCATCAAGTAGAGTGTTTGGATCCAAGCTATTTAGAGCAACTGTCTGTGTTATTGCAACCCACTCAGGGCCCTAAGGGAGACCTATGAACAGAGAGAAGGCTCAGATTTCTTTGAGTAATTCGGTATTGCCAAATACTTTGGTTTGCTACAGCTGCTGGGTTATGGGAAGGAGAAGTATTGGGAAGATCTATTCAGAGAACATGGTGTTAGGAAAGATCTGTTTAGAGACTCAGGAGATTCAGGAAAATACTGCTGCTTTCTGCTCTGAGCACCAGAACAGTGAAGAAAACATAACTTATGTTGAGTATGAGGTGGAAATCAGTATCTGAAACATTCTTCAAGAAAGGAATTGAAGGCTAACATCCTTTTAAGTTCGTGCCAGGAAGAGCCTCTTTGCTTGAAGAAGTTACTGTTTACAGCAATTTTAATAAAGTATCTCCTGGCAAAAAGACTAAGTTGTAACATCTCCAAACCTTTTATAGATGAAACAGTGTCCTTCAAAATCCACCCTGCTCAACCAACCTTGCTAGCATGTGTTGTGATGGGGATACAATAGTCTTTGATAGACTGTATTAAGCCTTTTCCATTTTATCTTGATAATATTTAGTTCCTTCCACTTAGGGGATGTTTCTTCTTCTGTACTTTCCGATTTTTTTCTCCTCCTGGAAACAAACAACTCAAAGCTTCTCTACTCAGAATTGCATGAATACTCCAGCAAGCAGTTTAATTCCAGGGCTGCTTCCAACACCAAGCCATGGGGCTGCTGTAGCCCTCACCCTGCCCAGTGCCAGGACCTGCCCTGCTCCATGGTGTGGATCCCCAGCCCATCCCTGGGTAGTGTCAGACCCTCTCTCTAAGGTTAAGTACCTGTGCTTATCCCAGCCTGTAGTAATTGAGGCATTTTTCTGACAGGTGACTACAAACAGGATTTCACAGCACGAGGATCTCAAGCAGAGGGGCTCTCACTTTATTCTTTTTTCTGTTTCACACTTTGTTATGACACCTCCATCTGTTTGCTGTTGTGTGTTTGTATCATTGCTGTGAAAAAATAATGCCATCACATCTTTTCTTCTCTCTAAAGACAGAACAGATGACATAAAATTTCCCTCAAAGCTTGCATGATCCAGTGGTTTTGACTCACTGGACAGCTGTTATTCAGGGCTTATTCCCTCTCTGTAGTTTTTCTGACCTTTGACAATCTTGTGACCATCACATCATGCTGGAATGTGGAAGGACAGAGCTCCCTAGGAGCAGGTTCTCCATTGGCCTGAAGCAAAGCCTCCTGTTATTGTTAGCTGTCTTTAATTGCTACTTTGGACTTTGAGTCAGATGCTAAGTGTAGAAGGCACATAGTAATTAGGGATCTGCCCGGCTTCTTCTGGCACTCTGACTGCTACCTGTGGTCCCATGAATAGCCACTATTCCCAGCCTTTGAATTGGGATGAATTCTGTTGTGTTTAGCACTGGGTAGTCTGCTTCCTTCTCTTCAACACTTTATCTGCAAAAAAAAGGTGAGTTTTTCTTGTCATAATTGTTTTTGTGCCTTATTAACTATTAGTGTCTGTGCCAGCATGCATAATGACTGGGCTGTGTTGTGCTCAGCATTGTCTCTGTTGTGGTTTGGTTTTCAGGATTTGTGTTTATTTTCTTTCCCATCTGATGGTGGTGCTGTGGGCCACAATGGGGAGGGGTCATTAGGGCTGAGTCAATAGGTCTTTGTGCATCAGCTGAGGCTCAGTTGCAGATGCTGCAGCTGCCAGTCCATCCCACAGGCTGCTCCTGAGGCAGGACCTTCTGCAGAGACACTGCCTTAGGAAAGGACGTGCTGTGTTCCCAACCTGCACTACCTTGAAAGGAGGATGCTGCTCTTGCATTGCTAGCGAGCAGTGTAATTCAGAGCATTCTCTGAAAAGTGAAATGGCCAGAGCAGACACAATAACAGCTCCATCAAATATTGATAAAGTAGGATTGTTAATTAGAATAGGGGTGTAGGATTAAAATGTCCCTTGAGTTGCATTCCCCATTTCATGCGAGAGTGCGGTTTTGTGGTCAGAGAGTGGGAAGCTCAGGATAACTGGAATCTTTTCTCATCTCTTCAGTGTGTTTGCTTAATGTCCTTAGTGGTTCAGGGGATATATAATACTATTGACCAGAGCTGCTTGAATTCTGGTATGCTCCTATGGTATCACTGCTAGGAGTGAATTTTACCAGGATCTCTCTGTTAGTGTAGTTTGGTCTGATTTGTAGCTCATAAAAAAGAAAAACCAATGGGACCAAGCTGATAATTTTGCAGTCCTGTTGTCCTGGAGTCTTGTCGTCCCTCAAAGAGCTGCATAGCTTTGTGAGAGGGTGAAAACACTGGATCAGTTCCGTGGAGCATATGGACCACTTGGCCCTCAGGTGCAGTGGAGGATAACATTTTGCTTTTGGCAGTGTGTGTAGTGCTGAACTAAACAGATATCAAAGCAAAGTGAATGAATTGAATTTTCCAGTTACACAGCCCTGGTTTAAAAAGGAGCTCTCAATGTCTTCCACTTGAAAAAGACACCACAGGTTAGCTATGAGATTTCCTTTTAGAACAAAGACCTGATCTTCATCACTAATAGCAGCTGAGGTCATTAAAATAGAAATAATTTCCCTTTGAACTTCTTTTGAACAGTATCTGCATTCTCTGTCACTGGTGGTAGCTTTTCCTGTAGTTCTTGTCCATCAGGACAGTGCAGT
This sequence comes from Petroica traversi, assembly GCA_025920805.1. Lineage (NCBI taxonomy): Eukaryota > Metazoa > Chordata > Aves > Passeriformes > Petroicidae > Petroica > Petroica traversi. The sequence continues at coordinate 8,898,309 of JAHLSL010000016.1, forward strand.
AAGGATTTATTTTCCTCTTAATTCTTCCTGGTTCAAATATTCTACCTAGAAGAAGTGGTTTAGACCTCTTATAATTATACAAGTTCTGTAAATTCATTCTTCCATTCCTGTGCACAAACTGTGTGTTCTTGGGTCCCTCAGAATAAGTTTAACATCCCTGTGTGCCCCAAGGCTCTTTTAGCTGATAAAACTCTCCAATCCAAAGAATCTTCTTTCTTTTTTTTTTTTCTTTTTTTTTTTTTTCCCTTCTGAGTGTTTCCCTGCTCTCTCTAGAGCCATTAGATGCTCTGACTATGCTCTTCAGGAGATCAATATGCTTTTGGCATTCACAGGCATTATTATTCTGAGGCTGTGCGACTGGTATGTATTCATCCTATTAACATCTGCTCAAAATTCCCAACATCCCAGCACAGCTAACAGAGAATGACCGTGTTGTCCTTGGTCAGGCTCTGTGCAGCGGATGTTGACACCTGGTTTATTGTTGGACAGATTCCACTTCCCCTTTTACTTTTTGGCCTCATTTCACCCCCTGGAAGCTCCAATTCAACTGGAGATGGATGAATGAACTGGGAAGCATTGTGTCCATTGCTGCTGTGGCAATTCCTGTGCTGCTGCCCAAATAAGTTATTTAATTCCTACACTGTAGGGGCCAGTTCTGACCTAGCAGAGGTATTCCAGCAGCCCTCGAGGATGTGCCTGTAATGGAAGCACCATCTCTGCAAAGCAGTAGAAAAAGACAAGAGTCTTCTGGGCAGATTCAACAAATCACTATCCTTATGGCTGATGTAACAGAGAATTGTGAGCTTTAAAGTCATGGAAAGAGAATGAACTGTGGCTTTGAATTCAGTGGTAACTCTGTGGATATTGGGTGGTGGGAATACAATGTCAGCTTTCTGATTGTTACAGATTTTGGCAATGGGGTTAAGTTAGGAGGGGAAAGAAACAAGGAAATTGGAGCTACGTGTGTATCAGTGTGGAAGTTAATAACCAGGAGTGGCATTGACAGTTTTAAAATCCTGTCTGAAGGATGTAACCTCTTTTGAGTGGGAAGAAACTGTTTCAAGGGGAAACACAATGTGTTGACATTCCTGGCTTTTCCCCGTGCATTTTGGTTGCTTTGGTTTTCTCATCGCTGCTCTCCCAAATGTTGGTTGCTATAATAAGAGGTTTGTTCAGATTGTAATGTGCACAAGATTACTTAGGGTTACATCTGACTAAAAAATAGAATTAAAAGTAATCATTTGCTCATTCAAGATTTCAGGGAAATGTCTGCATTATCCCTCAAGTTAAAAGAGGAAATGTTATTACAGTCCGTACAAGTTGACTTTTTACCTTACTAAGTGAAAGGAAGCTGGGAAATCTCAGAAATACTGTGTACTGGGCTCTGATTAGCAGAGCAAGAGATTCAAGCATTTGTGCTGCAGATCAATATCTCCTCTGACAGAAGCCCAGCAGGAGCTCAGTTTCCCTGCTGTTGCAAGACATGAAGTAGAAAATGTGCATAAAGCATGCTGGCTAAGAGGAGTGGAACAGAGCTTCCCTCAGGGCAGAAGGAAGTGCTGAGCCCTTGTCTCTGGTCCGGTTCTGCAAGTAGAAGCAAACAAAATACTCATTTGGAGACCATGAGAACAAGCTTGGATGCAGTTAACACTCGTGAAGATTTGTATTGGTCATTCTTAGAGGTTTGTTAAGCAATCTGACAAAAGACTGGTGATGGAGACACCAGGATTTGGCATCCCAGCAAAATGGCAGCGTGTGCTGTGGTAATCCCTGCCAGACCCTCTCATCCGAGCGAGAGCAGATCCAGCAACTGTGCACACCCACCTTGGGAAAGGACACAAATTAGGGGCTTTTGTGAAGTAGAATCAGTGATTCACACGGGAGCTTCAATCTGTGAAGTAATAATGCTAATACTGGTGTGAAAGAGTACTTTCAGTATTTTTGTATTATTTCTAGTGTTTCCTAGAAAGGCAGGAGTGTGCCAGCCCAAAACACTGAAAGTACTGGACAATATCCCCAGCTCTGAGTGAGGAAACTGAATGTGGGACTGTTCCCATACAGTTGTCCTTTGCCTTCATAGTGACAATTACCTGGATTAGATTAGGAGATAATAGAAGTGCTTAGTGTTCATTAAGGTGCAACACACAGAAGTGAGCCTCACATCTCTGGCATCTTGGAGAACATTTCTCATTCCTCAACATTTGATACATTCATGATCTGCGTACATTTTACTTCCTGCCACCTTCTGTGGTGACAATGTCCAGTTTTCCCAGAGACCTCATTACTGAGCAGACTGTGCATGAAGTCTGTGAGGGAAAGCAGAGATTGCAGCTGGAAGGAAGATGAGGCAGAGCTTGCTGATTTTATGCAGAATGTGAAGGTGTCATTTCCATGGCAGACATAGATGTAAAACAGGACTTTGAAGCTACACTCCTCTTCAGAGCTCTCAGCTCACACAGTGCAGCTGGATGTGTTTGTTTTCCAGGTCCAAAATTCCCTGTTCTCCCACTCGTCTGTTTGGCCTTCCCAGAACACAAACTTCAGCATGAGGAGGTTCCTTGGGCTGGGCTGTGCTGCAGGGCAGCCTCCCTCCCTCCGGCTCTGAGTGTCGGTTCCTTTGGCTTTCCCCGAAGGCCAGCCTGGCTCCGGGGCTCTGCCAATGCGGAGCTCTGCAGCAAACGCTGCTAATCCAACCTCTGCAGGCTGCTTTGGGGCTGGGAGCACAGCCCTGCCCTCCAGCGGTGCCAGAGCCTCCCTGAGCCCTGCTGGAGAGCAGCTATTTACAAACGTGTTGGATCATTTGTGACAAAAACAGCAGCAAAAAGGCCTCTCAAAACACCCTCAGATCCTGGCAGTGTATTGGCATATCCTTCCTGCTGTAACATTTTACTGCACAAAATCTTGCCTGAGACCCTTTTACATCATTTTGGCTGCCTCCTGGTGATCAACATTCTCCTCTTCCCTGCTTACAGCTGCCTGGTGGAGGTGAATCCCTTCCAAGGGGCCTCTCTGGCAGATGGGAAGAGGATCAAAGGGCATGGAGTTGACCTGCAGTAGTCCAACGGGGTCTCACGTAGATCAAAGGGGACATCCATGGTCAGAGCCTGACTTCTGTGACTTCCTCGAGAGATAACTTGGCAGGAGTGTGGCCCTGTCTTTACCACAGCCTCGTGTGTGTGTTTGAATGGTTTATCTGTTGGAGAGGAAGGTAAGGGTGCTGTGCACATGCTGGGTATCTTTGTAATGGTCCTTACAATTTGCTCTTTTTTGAGATGAGATGTGTCATGAAGATCTCTGAACAAGCAGCCGATGCTGCAAGCAGAGGAGGTGATTTCAGACCTCAGGCAAACATGTCTGCCCTTGTCTTCTGAATTGTCCCCCTCCTCTTCCTCAGCACTGCAATTTTATCTGAAATTGATGATCATGCTCCAGGAAAGTGAGGCTGTGCCAGAACTCTGCACACTGTGCCAGTGCCCAGACAACAACCCTCCTGCTCTGCCTTGTGAGCCATTGCCATTGCCCAGGACTGACCAGTGTCACAGGCTCAGGACTTTGGCATTTATAAGGCAGTGTGATTTGCTTGCCAGCAGTTCTGATTAGCAGTGATAGGAAACTAAATTTATTGCATCTAAAAAATGCAATTAGGATGTCTCAAGACTGGAAAAATTATGTGATTTTGCCAGATTTTAATAGCAACTTTAAAGTTTTGGCTCACAGCCCAAACAGTGCCGTGGCTGCTCCGCTGAGGGGATGTTGCAAAAGGCCTTGCAGTGTCCAGGGTGCTGCTGGCACAGTCCTGCAGCAGTTCAGGATGTGTCCTGCTGCTCTGGTTCCCCAGTGCTGCTGTAACGTTCATTTCTTTCCAACTCTCCTGTTTTCACACAGCCTTTGGTGACTTTGGCAGTGCAGAAAGGACATCTAGTGGGCTGATGGGAGAGTGGGGACAGTGCCTGTTCAGGGTAGCTGGAGAGAGCTGGCTTCCAGTTAGAGATTGGACTCTGGGGAACTCTTGAGCATTACACACCAAACAGTATTGGAACATTTCAGTGTACAGAATTGGCCTGTGAGTCTGGAGGCTTGAAATTCCAAAACCTGAAGTTTTTTAAAATGTTCCTGGCACTTTCCAGCAGTGGCAGAAAACAGGAGAGCATATGGGAGCAGTCAGGTTTGGCAGTTTTTGAGTGGAACTGGAAGGTTTTTTCTTTACTAACTCAACTGTCCAAGACTGCAGCCACTGTTAGTACGGGCTCCTTTGTGTAATGTTGTGCCTAATGACCCTTAGAGCACAAGTTGGGGAAAAAAAATATGACTTTGAAACTGTTGGCTTCCATTGTTCAATTCAGTAAAACAGATTTGTGCCCAGTGGTTCCAGGATGGTGAGGAGGGAAGGTGAGGCTCTGTCCTCTGGGGCAGCTGCAGCGTGCACGTGACTGGAGATAGGAATGGCTTTATTCTTACCACTGATATTTGCTGGCCTGTCACACGTCTCCAGTATCCAATCTGCAGTATTAGGATTATTTTAAGCCCTGTGTGAGGAAAGATTGTGAAACTCTTGCAAGTGTACATTGTTCTTTGAATGAAAAGCAGACTTTCACTGAGGTACTTTGGTGCATGGTTCTCTCTGACCTTTTTGTAGAAAGGTGTATAGGATTATTTTGTGACAAGTGTACAGAAAAGTATAGAATAAGTGGACAGGAAGGTTCTGCTGAGTACCCCAGACCTACTTTCTCCTTTGCCCCCTAATCCAGCTTGCCCACTGCTGCCCCATTTCCATGGCATGCATTTCCGGCTTGCGAAGGTTCCTGCTCCGGGCTGAGAATAGAAGCCTTGCTGTTATGCTGTCCTTAAATCTCTCATAATGAGTGTTACACTGAGGAAAGCAGCTGTGTCCTTTGGCTCTGCTTGTAATACTATGTTAAAGAGCAGATTATGGTGACGTTGGACGGCAGCGATGCGGGGGTAGCACAAACCATGACCAGTTTGGGGAAGGCTTTAGCAAGGATGACTAAGGACTTGGAGCTTATGCTTTAGATAACAAATCCACCCAATTGTGCTCCTTTGGAAATGTAGTCAAGCCTAACAAATCAGGGCCTTAACAGAGTTGCATTAGGGTCGTTTAATTGGACTAAGCTGGTTAATACCCACATTGGCTTTTGTATGCCCAGGGGTCCAGCACAGGAATGGTTTGCTGTTTTATGCTGGCAAAATGTCATAAAATTGCAACCATGAACATTGATAAAATTAAATTCTAATATCCTTACAGGTATACAATGGATTAGGTATTTTGATTATTATAAGGAAGTTGGATGTAATTGTTTTCCTCTTCCCTCATTCTGGGTACTGTGTCACAAGTCATGGCTCTGTCCAGGGTTTGGGTGCCACAGGCGACACAGCACAGCAGGAACAGCACAGCTGCACAAGACCTCAGCCTCTGTAGGACGACCTCCACTTTCTGTGTGTGTGGGTTTGTCACACTGATTCTCTTTCATGAAAGCTGAACGAGTCCTTCATGTAGCCTAGGAGCCATAAATTACCATGGGTAGGTGTGTTTTCCAGGTGTTGTGAAGTGCTGCACTACTCAACTTACAGCAGTGCCTGGCTAAGAATGGTGCTTTGTTGCAGTGTTAATTATGCAGTGATTCATATGTGTTTGCTGGGATTTGGAAAAGGTAGATTGTTGGGACACAACAATCACACAGGTGAGGCAAAAATATTCTGAGCATAAAGATTCTGCGCGCATCAGTGTTTGGTTATGTCCCCTGACAGCAAAACCAAAGTCTGAGGAGACAGAAATGAGTTCCAGATGGCTGTGGTAACTGGCAAGAAACTAATACTGGGGCTGATCTTGAGAAAACAGACTGAGGACACCAGAGATGAAAGAGGGGGCCAGGTGGTCCAGATAAGGTTGATAACACATGATATATCATCTTTGGAGCATTCCAAGGCAGGACAGTGAGATGAACCATTTGTTCCTGAGCTGCAGAGTCTGGGTGGTGGAAAGGCTCTTACTGTGGCTGTTCTGCTGCTGCACTGAAGGTAAAACCTTTGCAGTAACTATCCCATTTCCATGCACAAATCCCACCAACCTCTGCTGCCCTGCAAGGATGCTGGGATAATGCAGATTACTGTAGGATTGCTCCTGTTTTCTTCATGTGCACCTCTCTGCACCAATTCCTTGCTATCTTGCATATTTCTTGTTTAAACTAGGAATTTATCTGGCATCTTACCTGTGTTCTATTTTTAGTTGTTAGTGAAGGGTGAGGCAATGCACTTAATTCTCATTACAGTTGGTTTAATCCAATTGTGATGTGGATTTAGAAGGACTTAGTAGCTCTTGGCTGAGTGTAGGCTGTCTTTTTCCAGTTACTATCATTAAACAATGCACACTGATAACTTTTTCCACTTCTAAAACTGAACCCATGTATCTAAAGGTGGTGTGATTTGGTGCCTGTGTTTTGCAAATGCCTCTGTTGATCTCTGTAACTGTCCCAACCCAGTTCTGAGCGCTGGCTCGGCTATGCGAGACACCCCAGGTGTGTTTCAGCATTACGGAGGGAGCGGCACAGAGACCCCCGCGGCCCCGTTCCCTGCAGCCCGGTACCGGTGTCCTGCAGCCCGGTGCCGGTGTGCTGCCATCCCAGCCCCGTTCCCTGCAGCCCGGTGCCGGTGTGCTGCCGTCCCAGCCCCGTTCCCTGCAGCCCGGTGTGCTGCC
>JAHLSL010000016.1:8905420-8947584 GCA_025920805.1 Petroica traversi
AATCGGCGTCTTATAGTTAGATTTGTAGCCTGAAAATTATTATCTGTAGCCCGGCCGAGCACGGGGCGAGCGGCCGGCGTGCGGAGAGCCCGCCCCGCACCGTGATGTGGCCACAGGAGGGGCTTGCTGGGCTCCAGCTCCTGTCTCTCCCCGGAGGGGTTTAGAACGGCCACTCTTACACTTGTCATGGAATTAAAGAAAACTACCTCCAGGCCGTACAATGCTGCTCTCCTGCTGCCACTTTTCCTCTTGTTTTGGGGTAAGTTTTGTCTTCTGTGCCTGATTCTTACCCAGCTACTATGCAATAACTTTGGGTCAAATCTGTGACCTGCCCTTATATTGAACAAATTGGCGTCTTATAGTTAGATTTGTAGCCTGAAAATTTTTATCTGGAAGATAAACAGGCTTTTCATTCCAGATATGTTCTTCCTTCTATTTATTTCTTGTCTATTTTCATCTTTCTCCCTGTGCACATGTACTTATGATTTATTCACAAGAGCTAAAAGTAATTAAGTTTCATGTAATTAGGTATTTAGCCATTATAGCTATCATTCTCTCCATTGAAAAGATCTGAATATTTTGGTTGTGCCCATACAGAAGAAACACAGACCTTTATTTCCATCCTATATGCTCCAGAATTACATCAGGGTACAAGAGAATGGTACCCAGGGGAGTGTAGTGCCAGATACATCTGGTACAAAATGTGGAGGGAGATTGCAGGACAGGAGTATCTCCATTTAGAAATTTTGAAGAAAGCAGATTAGTCCTCAAAGTGCAAGAAGCAATGAGGTAACAAAAGAGTCTGTCACACAGGTGAGGGGGTTGTTTTGTTTTGTATTTTTTTATACACTGAAAATTTATTTTATACCTAAAGAATACACTTGAGTACACTGGGATTCTCCAAGTTCCCAAGACCAAATCTTTGGGTTCTGTTGACACCTTTGTTTATGATACCTTATGTTCCCTGAAAAACAGGTAACTGTTTCTTCTGAATAGGTGCCCAGAGATCTGCTGGGCCTAGACATCTGTTTTAGTCATCTAGGGATTATAAGGTCATGTCAGGAACACGTCCAGCCTTTTACTGGAAAGTATGATTGGGATTGAACTGGTCTCCTTATCTCATCCTCGGCACTGCCAGGCCAGGTACCTGTAGGTACAAATCAGGTTGGTTTTCACTGGGCAAGTACAGGGATGATCCACAACATGAAGAAATGGATGCAAAATATGGAGAACATTGAGAAAATACCATTGTTCAGAGCCTTTTCTCTGTGTCTGCTGAACACGGCACTTGGAATTTTCTTGCATTAGTAGGTGATGTTTATGTAATTTTTGAGATTTGGAGAAAGTTTTCAGCTTTTCCTCTGATTCCCCAACAGTGTCTTTTTTTTCCTTCTGAAGCCTCGCAAGATTTCCTTTGCTATGACCACCTCAGACCATGAATGGGAAAATCAAAATGTGTTGTGATTTTTGTCTCTTTTCTTTTTCTTTCTCTTCTTTGTACCAGCTCCTTTGTCTGGTGTGTTTGCTCCAAGTGCCTGGAATTCCTCTGGCCACAGGGAAGCAGCAGGCCTGTCTTTTGTATCTAGTAACCATAGCTACTGGTTTGGAGTGTGAAGCAGTTATGGTGGCTTTGTGCTGGGCACAGGCAGGGCCGCTTGCACAGAGGCATCGCCCGTGTGCAGCTGCCAGGCCAGGCCGTGGCTCGCAGGGTTTGTGCTCTCTGACCACTGCACTTGTGGCTTTTCACTCCTGGGCAAAGCTCTTCTCTGGAGCCCTGATTTACCACAATGTGGTGTTCTTTTGAGTGCAGGTGGAGGACTCTTGGTGGAGCCAGCAGAGCTTGAGGGAAGTGCTAATTTTCATACTCTTTCCACCTACTCCTATTTTGCAAGGGGAATTCTGCCAGATTTTTGCTGGAGAGAAGGGGGCTATTTAGGTAGCACTTGTAGGTTTTTAAGGCCATAAAGAAATGTTTCTTCTTGCCCCTATAAACCATATCACTACTTCTTTTATTTCTAATTGACTGAGTCGAAATATCGTTGAAGCAGAGAATGCCTAAACTACTTGTTCAAATTTTTGTGGAAATTCTGAGAATGCAGTTGGCCTGGTGCAATCTGTACGCATCAGAGCATCCTGCAGGCAGATCCTCACTGTCTCCAATGGTTTAAAAGAAACCCCGGAGGGGCAATGGTGCAGGCCCCGCCGTGACTCCCCTTTTACTGCTGCTGCCTGTGAAATGGGAACACAATAGCTCCCAGCTAATTCCTTGTCTTTAAAGGAGTTTCTGGAGGGCAGAAGGAGTGTCTTCTCATTTCTGTTCCCACAGCTCCAGCCATCAGCAGGCACAGGAATTCACATACCTTGGCCTGGAAGATGCTTTGGACGCCTGCTGAGGCAGAGCATGTGCAAGACAAACCTTTTTTGCTATCAGCTCTAATGCCAGCTCTTGAGATTAGCTCAGACACAGGGACAGTTTAAGGCTTACTTCAAAACCTGGGAACAAACAAAACCAATCTTTCCAGCTGTTTTGTTCATTGTAAGTATATTTAAATAAGAATTGGAAATTAAAGCCTGTGACTCACTCTGGTGAATTGAATACACAGGAAAGTCCCTGTCCCAGTGTTTGATCTGTGGAAATGGCTGAGAGATCAGAGAAGGTGTGAAACATGAAGGTCAGCTTGGAGGAGTGTTTATTAAGGAAAAATACTGGGGTGTCCTGAGCACAGAAGATCAAAGAGTTACTGTGACAATATATTCAATGCTGTCATAAACCAGGGATTCATAGCTCCTGTTTTGCAGTTCTAGAAGCATGGTAATAGGAGTTATACCTTCAAATCTGCAGTAAAACAGTGAGCAGATAATGAACACAAGCTGCTGGCTTCTTTTGCTGTGCTAAGAATGTGTTCAATTCCCTGAAGTGGTATTTCTGACTAATGCTGTTAATGCCTTGGGCCATGATGTTGGCACTGCTGGGCCCTGTGGATTGGTGCCCACTGGTTGGCATCTTTTAGCAATTCACTGGGCAAGCTGGGGGGCAGAGAGCCAGTAATCACCATCCTCCTTCTTTGAGGGGGCAAATTCTGCATATTTCAGAAGAATCTGAGCCACATTCTTGTGCCTGAATGAATGAAAGTTTAGGTCTAGGCTTTCGTAAATTCTATATAAATATTTTACACCAGTAGACTGTGTACATTAATCTGGCATGAAAAACTCTGTCACACCTCATGTGCAAATGTAGTGTGGAATTTGCTGGTCTTCAGCAACGAAGAGAAGCAATGTCAGAAGCAGTCTGTGAAGTGATGGACACTCAATATCTGAGTAAACCTGTAGTCCTGTGTGCAGGGATGTCAGGAGATGTCTTCAAGTTGGTGTCCAAGGTGATATTTGGCTGAGACACTGGGCTTGTGTGTTTAACATATCAAAACTCTACCAGAGACATCAAAGCCATGAATAATAAGGCTTTTTTTAAAACTGACTTTTCCAAAAGACACTCTTGGCATTGCTGGGATCCCTGGCATTTTGTCAGGCCGTTTATTCAGTATTGTCTTAGAGTCCTGCCTGCTGATTGCCAGCACTGCTTGTGGATTAGCTAGTCTTTATTTTCAGAGTTTGGGCTTTCTTGGTCATAGTGCCATGCCTTGCTTCACATAAATTATCAGGTTTGATAAGCTGATAACCTGAGATGGTAACAATAGTGTTCAGCTTCAACCAGCAGATGAATCTCAGAGTCCTTTCTCCCTTTTAAAAATGGGGAGGAAGTCCTAGTTACTCCAGCAGAGCTGGGTGGTGGGAATCTGCTGCAGCCCAGGGGTTTAGTAATTGGGATCAAACATTGGTATTTTGGAGAGTTTCCCATTCCCACATCCCCTTTTCTGAGGCTAAATAGAAAAGCCTGCTGTTAAAGCAGCTGTCACAAGTGCCATTACTGTGTTAAACAAGTCAGGGAATACAGGTTATGGAATATTATAGGCTAGGTGAAACGTCACTGCCAATTTTTAGCATATCATCAGCTTATCAGAAGTCTCAGAGAGTTTCAGGCCATGATTTCTAGTGCTGGCATTATTCAGAGCAAGTGCTTAACTCAGGTGTGGATAGAAAGGGTTTAATGTCTGTGTGTCAAGAAAGAAATGGGGCTTGTAAAGCTCTAGGGATGTTGAAGCCACCTGAAGATGGCTTGGACCCTCCCTGAGCAGGTACATGGAAGGTGCTTCCTCAGGGAGGATTTGGTTTTATTCTGCCATTCCTTTCCATAGCCATCCTTCTAAAGTGAGCAGGGATGAGGAAGAGAGAGGGTCAATATGAAAGCCTCTTTTCAAGCCTGTCCATTTCCCTTTCTGGTTGTGTGGATCCTGGGAACAGGCCAAAGTGTGTCCCCTTTCACTAATCCTTTACACTGACCAGGATAGGGAAAGATCAGCAGAGGTCAGCAGGGATTTACTAATATAAGCACATGCCTTCCTGTTGTCATGGAGACCTAACTCTCCATTCCTTTATTCAGAGTTTATTTGGTAGTTGTGTTGCTCTGAATCCCTTCTGGTGGAATGGTTCCCTTTCTACCCTTGGCCTCAGGATCTTTCTCCAGTGTGAGTGTGCTGGGATGAGCAGCAGGAGCACAACCTGGCTGGTGAGAACTGCCCCAGGCTGGGGTTTGACCAGTCATCTTTTGGGAAATTGGATAGCCCTCAAGATCCATTATTGTGGTGCAGCTGAGACCTGTGGTGCTCTGGGAATCCTGCTGTTCTCACCTCTTGGTTGTAAATTGGGATTTTTTCAGTTATTGTAGTGATTAGGACAGGTAAAAAATATCAGAAGGAAGCTTCTTTCCACTTGAGGTGGATCTGGCTTGTCCAAGCTCACATTCAGTTTTTGCTAGGCCAGGAAATAATATTTGGCAGCCTGATTCTTCTGGGAGCCGTGTATGTGGTTATGAGCATTTTGCACAGGTTGTGTGCAGGTGAAGGTACATTTTCATTTTTCACTCATTGCAGGACATGTGCATGAACAGGAATTCAGAGATGGGGATGTCCAGTAGGTACCACTGCCTCTGCTTGGGTTTTTTTCTGTCCTTTAGTACAAAGGAAACTGTGAGCTGATAATCCCAATGCTGCCTCTTCCCCTGCTGGAATTTTAAGTGATCATTAAGACACCTTTAAGGTAATTATCAGTGCAGCACTGAGCAGCTTCCACGAGGTCAGGTGTGTCCGCAGATTGACAACATCCATCCTCTGGCAGACTTGGAGAAAACAAACTTGTGAAAAGCAAACCCCCAAAATAAAAGCCAGTGGGTAATGCTAAAGCAGCATATCCAGTCACAAAGTAATTGCCTAACTTCTCATTAATTTCTGAATTTTTGTTGTTAAAAAACTTGCTGGGATTAAAATGTTGATGTTGCAACTTTGACAAGATCACATAGTTCAGGTATAAAGTATAAGATTATTAAAGTCAATTATTAAAACAGAGCCTGGTAATACAGCTTGTTTGCCTTAAAGTGTTACAAAAGGTCACAAACCTCATCGCTTGGGGAAAATCTTTGTCAGCTACCTTTAAAGTGTAAAACCAGCCCTGTCCTGACAGAGCTCAATGAATGCTTTATATGGGACTCTGGTAGCCTTTGAAGTTCCTCCTAATCCATCCCTAAATGGCCTGGAACTGTTCTTCAAAGGAGCTGTGGTCTCCTCCAGTTTCAATTCAGCTAAGGCTTGCAGGATGATATGACTGTAATACACTTTTACTGCTTTTTTCCCTTACAAACATCACTAATCCATATTTTTCTTATGAAATGTAAAGGAAAACTCCCGAATGTTGTTGTTAATCCAGCAACAGCTACTTTGGTGAAAAACTAAAAAAACCTGTGGAAATGGGAATTTCTTTGCAGATGGAGTGTGCTGCAGCTCCTTCCCAACGTGCACCAGACACGGGCTCCTCTTTTATCCCAAACTGTGCTCCTGGCTGTGGAAAGTGCAGGCTGGGGCTGGTTACTCATTAAGCCTACAAAGGCTCGTATCTCCTGCCTAGTAAAGCTCTTTTTCGAATAGTTTCCTGGACTTCCACTCTAATTGCCACTGAGATTCCAGGCAGATTCCGTCATCCTTGTTTTCTGCCTGACTGGGAATCTGAGAATAAAAGGGTTGATGGCAGAATAATGGGATTGCTGGACAGTGCAAGGCTCAGCAGCTCTCCCCAGCATCACATGTGTGGGGAAGGGTGGGGTGGGCTATGGAGATGATGCTGGGAAGAGAAAGGGCTGCCTAAATCCCTTAGCACCCTCCCTCCCTCCCCCAGCAGCATGGCCTTGTAAAAGAAGACTTAGAATCACTACAGTCTTTGGTGGGAGGAATTTGGGGGAGGTCAGGGCAGGGGCAGGCTTTTGTAAACCAAAGTCTCCTATAAATCCCTTTCAGGCCCTGAAGTCGGTGCCTCCAACTTCAGGTACAAAGAGACTGAGGAGCCGGTGGGGCAGAGTTGATAGAGCACCACTGACACAGATTAACTACCGGGGGTGGCTGAGGTGCACCAGAGCACGGCAATGTGACCAAACTGGGCTGGGATAATGCTGGCACCAGTGAGACAACGTGGAAGGTCAGCTGGGGAGCGATGCTGAGGTGTGTGATCCTGGCAAGCCCGTGGCATGGAGCACACAGAGTAAAGTACATCCCTCATGGAGCAGGGAGGCCTGAGGGAGCTGCAGGGATTTGGGAACCTGCTCTCTCTCCACCTGCAGCTTTGTGGGGTTTACAGGGACTGAGGCCTGGCACTGCCTGGGCCACAGCTACACAGGAGAGGGCAGCAGAAAGGGTGAAGAGCTGCTTGCCCAAAGGCTTCCAGTGATGGCTTGGCTTCCAACACCAGGGCAGTCTGGATTGTCTCACCAGTAGCAATTTCTCAGATACCATTTGCTCCTTCATGAGCTTTATCTCTGCTTTGAGACCATTTTTCACAGACATTTTCCAAATATCTGCTATATAGCTGTTTGCAGAGTTACTTCCAAGTTTGGATGTTTCATAACACTTAGGCAGGAATCAGGCTGGGATATCTCTACCACACAGCTTCTCTCTTATTTATCCTGGAATTGAGCAGAATGAAAAGCTCTGATCTCAGAAGGCCACAGTGGGATAAGGTGCTAATGACTGCTGCCTTTGTGGAAGGCGAAGTTCTCTGCACTGCCTTTGTCCCTTTATTCTATTTTTGGTTGGTTTATGTCTTTGGAAAGTGCTTAATTGTGGCATTGAATCCAGGACATATATCCTAATTTGAACATAAAAAGGCTACTATCTCCCGTCCCCTGGGCTGTCCTGCCCTTTGGCCAATCTGCCCTTTGTTTCACAAAGTAAATTTAAAATTTCTTTTGTAAAAGAAATGAGATTTTCTCCTGTTGTTCCATTCTGCTCCATTTTGAAATAGCTACATTGAGCACTTTCTTGGTTTTTTGTTGTTTTTTTGGTGTTTATTTTTTTTTTAATATATCGTGTATCCTACATAATGTCATTTATATGAATTAAATTTGCAGTTCAGTGGACATGTCCCATCACATTTCCGGATGGTGGAGTTGCTTACTGGGGCAAGAGCCTTTTAAACACTGCCTTTGTGGGGGCAGCAAGGCATCGTGACTCAGTGTGAATTAACTGATCACAGCCAGATGCTCCCAGTTTTAGGGGAATCTGGTCTCAACATTAGTTCCTGGTATGTGGTTCAGACTGGTATTTTGGCTCAGCAGGTACTGATCTAAAATACCATCACACCGTGATCTCAGCAGTCTCTGCTCTTCCTTGCTAAAAATGTCCTGCTGTGTAAATTTACATGTCTAACGTGGGGAGAGGCTGAGGGTCAGCGGTTGTCAACCTGAGCTGCCTGATGTAATCAAAGACTCTGTGAAATGTGCCCGTTTGGAGTTCGCCTTGGGTTATTTATGGGAGCATCTTCAAATCACTTCTGGATTAGCTGAGAAAAAATTGTATCTACAGAAGGAGCAGCTGAGCCACAGCCAATACCTGAACTCATCCTACCTCTCTGGATTTCCAGGCACAAATGCTATGCCCTGCCTGTGAAAGGGGTCATGGAATTTTACACAAAGTTAATCTTGTGAATGGATTTAAGGTGATAATGTGTCACTGCACTCGAAGTGACTCATGGATGAATAAGCACAAGTACAATAGTTGGTTTGTGAGTGTCTCCTAGAAAAGCAGGTTACTGGTTACCCAAATTGGCAAGAGATTCCTAATTGCCACCAAATGAAGGGCTGTTGTCTTCTTTATAGTTAATGTTTGATTCTCCAGTATCATCCTCATCTCCTGGCTAGAGCAGCCCTTTGGAGTGTGGAATTTAGGTGGACAGTCTCTGAGTTGTATGTGGGGATTGACAGAACTTTTTTCTTTAGAGCTGACTAACAAAAAGTCTCTTTTCTCATCAGGAACTTCATACTGTGAAAATGACAGTGGCTGTTCCTCATCCCCATGTGAGAATGGGGGGAGCTGTAAGGATCTGGAAGTGGGTTACCAGTGCATCTGCGCCGTGGAGCCTGTAGCCTACATGGGCATAAACTGTGAACTCCTCTATGATGCTTGCAGTGAACATAACTGTCCTGCCCACATGAGCTGCACCCGGACTCTGGGACTGCTGGAATATGAATGTGTGTGCGGGCCTGGCTCCACAGGGGCTGACTGTGAGGGTGTTGATGAGTGTGAGAGCAGCCCTTGCACAGACCCTCGCTTTGAATGTGAGGACAGCCCCACTGGGTACACCTGTCGCTGCCAGCCGGGCCCCGGTGGAGAAGGCTGCCTGTCAGAAAGCTCCGTGTGCTCCAGCCAGCCCTGCCAGAACAACGGCACGTGTGTGGAGGCTGCGGGCGGGTACCGCTGCCTCTGCCGGCCCGGCTTCAGCGGGGCCACGTGCGGGGACGACATCGACGAGTGCGCGTCGGGGCCGTGCCGCAACGGGGCCATCTGCAGGGACAGCGCGGGCGAGTACAGCTGCTTCTGCGTGCCCGGCTTCCAGGGCTCCCACTGCGAGATCGACATCGACGAGTGCGCCTCCCGGCCCTGCCGCAACCACGGCACCTGCCTCAACCACATGGACCACTACGAGTGCCGCTGCGTGCCCGGCTACACAGGTACGGCCCCGCGGGGCTCGGCTGAGCAGCTGCCTCGCTGGGGCGCTGTGTTCCTGCAGGGGCTGGCGCTGGGTGTCAGCAATGCTCAAGGGCTGCATACAGCGGCTTCCAGGCAGTGCTTGAGGCCTTGAATCCCTTGCGTGGTGTAGGTGTTGAGAAACAGGGATCCAGGGACTGTCTGAGACTGGAGTGCAAAGAACAGAGTACCTGTGAATAGTTCTCAGCATGAAATTAACAGAGATAACACAGAAAGGTATTTGTCATCAGGAAATGGATACTTATTGTTTCCAGGTATAACTTAGCTCTGCTGACCTGGCCTCTGGTTCTTTGTCCTGTCCAGCAGGACTTTTCAAAGTCCTTTTAGAAACAAGTGTCTTTTAGCCGGAGATTTCCAAGTCTTTCATGCCTGGCAAGTATTTATTTAGCGTGTGATTTAAGGGTTTCTCTTTTGTGTGTCTGTGCTAATGGTGAGTCAGAGAGGAATCCACACCTGTGAGTTATCTGTGAGGGAGGCCGTGGGGGGGCTCTCCTTCCCCCAGCCCTGCTTATCGGAGTGGAATGGGGTGGAATGTGACCGTGTCTGCCTGGTACCACCTCGCACATGAACTTTCTCAGCCTTCCTCCTATTCACAGACTGAAGTGTTTAAGGAGTGGGGTTGCTGTGAAGGAATGCTGCTGATTACCAGTGGAATGAGGAGAAGTTACAACATCAGGAATGTAGTTACTGATGCTGACTCACTCTGATAAAAATGAAGAGAGATGAAGGCGAAACAAGGCAGAATTTTTTTTGTGGGCTCTAAGGTTACTGGTGATTTTGGCTATCAAGCATAATTCTGTCTTTGCAAATCAGTTTCTTTTTTTATCTTTATGCTGAATCCTCAATTCAGGATTGTGGGATTCCCTGCCAAAGGAGTGATAAAGTGACCCAGGCAGCTGGAGGAGTTTGTTGTGCTTCAAGTTATTCTGATGTCAAATATGAGGCTTAGCCTTGGGATTTAGTTCTTCATCCAGAGATTTGAGCACCATTGGCTGGCAAGGCCAGGTTGATTCGTGGTGTTTGCAGCTGGAATTTGAGTGAAGGAAGTTTTGTTGTGGGTATTGAGGAGTTTGAACCAGATTAGGGGGCCCACATTCCGCCAGGATTAGGATGGCCATGCCCACTCTGTGGGAGCCTTCGCCAAGGAGGGCAGATTAGATGGATAGGTGCCTATCCATACACTCTAATACACTAAGGTTTGGAGGTGATGCCAGGCCACAGCAGCTCAAAGAGGTGGAATATAGATAATTGCATAGAAATCTTACAGGAGGCCTTGTTCTGTCAGGGAGGTTGGGACTTTGTACCAAACAGGTGTCAGTTACTGATTTCTGTGACCAGGAGTAGTGGAGCTAACATTGAATTTTTAATAGCATTTCTCTATTAATCACTTCCTAACATCAGATATCACTGTAGCCAGTGATTTGCACTACTTTAGTTAGTTTTTCTTAGATATCACAAAGCAAGTTACAAACAATTGAAATAAATGGAACAATGTTTTAGAGAAGCAGGTAGAGATCACTCTTGTAGTCAGCTGGGGTTTATAACATGACTCTTGTGATTTCATCTCAGAATTCCAGGTGGCACATACACACTTCTGTGGATTTATAACACAGATATTTTCTGTTTTTTAACAAAGGTGTGAATTGTGATACTGAGATAGATGAATGTGCTTCAGAACCTTGCCAGAATGGGGCCCTGTGCAATGATCATGTTGGGTTCTACACCTGCACCTGTGCACCAGGTTATCAAGGAACCCAGTGTGAGGTGGACATCAATGAATGTGAGAGCCAGCCATGCCAGAACAATGGGACATGTCATGACCTCATTAACAGGTGAGAAACCAGTGGTGGGGAGCGATTAGACACCAGGACTGATCTAAAGGTCTGCTCAGTGCAACCTGTGAAAATCAGAGTAGAAAGCTGTAGGGGGTATTGGATTTAGTGTTTTGTACATCCCAGTAGCAGTAACAATGATTTGTGGCAATAATGGAGAAGCCCCCTCCCAGCAGCAGAACCCAGGGCTGCTTAAAGGGAGGAACAAACACAAAGAGTGGTTTGCAGAACATGGAACAGCACAGGCAACTGCTGAGAACACCTGTGTGTCTGAATCTACCTTTCCATGGGTCAGCTGTGAGCACCTGTGGGTGTGAGCACTGACAGCTGAGCTCTTTTGCCCATGCCTCAGCCGGGGCTTTGCTGTCCAAGGCAGAGCTGATGCCTTGCTCTGTTTGTGCCCCTCAGCTACCATTGTGACTGCAGTGACAGCGGCTTTGAGGGGGCCCACTGCGAGCTGGACATCCTGGAGTGTGCCTCTGACCCCTGCCACAACAGTGCCACGTGCCTGGAGGGAATCAAGGGCTACAGCTGTGCCTGCTGGCCAGGTGGGCTGGGGGCTCTCTGCTTGTGGGGTGTGGGCACAGTCATGGAGAGCACGTGCTTGATTGCTGTGTTGAAGAACTAGAGAATTAATGATCATACTGTATGGTCCTGTGGGAATTTTCATTGTTTGGCACAGTGAGGCTGCATTGGTCATCCCAAAATCCAACTGACCTGCAAAAATCACCCTAATTCTCAGCCATCAATTTTCTTTCTTTTTTCTGCCGTTTTTCATCATGACTTCCTCTATCACGAGGTGATGCTTTCCTGGAAATTGATGATTTGGGCTCCTGTATTTGATAAAGTGGAGAAAGTAAAGGGCCCAGGGACTCCCTGCTAGATGAGCTGCAGACTTGGGGGTGTGTTCTCTCCTCCGAGGCAGGCACAGTGAGTGGGAGCTGGGCTGCAGTGGAGCTGTGCTCGGTGCTGACAGCAGTGTCTCGTGGCAGGTTACACTGGGCACGACTGTGAGCAGGACGTGGATGAGTGTGTGACAGAGCCCTGCCACAACGGTGGCCTGTGCCTGCAGCGCTCCGACCCAGCCCATTATGGGACACAGCCCCGCTTCCCCAGCAGCTTCAGCTACAGCCAAGCAGCTGGGTTCCTGTGCCAGTGCCAGCCAGGCTTTACAGGTGAGCTGCACAGCAAATGGTCATCCTGCCTGCACTGGGTGATGCTGCTGGTTTGAGGAGATGGGAACGGAGCAATGTTATCTCTGCGGCAAACATCTCTTAAGGACTGGTACTTGGGAGGGGCTGGCAGCCTGACGCATCAGGAATGTGCTTCTGTTCCCCTTGCAGACAGCTGAATGACATTCCCTGTCAGAGCCTGTCTCCAGGCTGAGGCAACAACCTGTGCACTTCCCCACGCTGCCATGAATGTCCTCTGGCTATGCAGGTGCCAGGGTGTTTTCCCTTTGTTAGTCTCCTGCATATGGCAGGATTTATCTCTAGGGAGATCTCTGAAATTCCTCATCAGAGGAAGCTAATTCTCTGGAGTCGCAGATTACTATTCTGGGTGTTTCCTTGGTGAGACACTCTAATGGCAGCAACTGTATGTAATCAGAGTGGAACAAGAGGAGTTTCTTGGTATGGTGCTCTTGGAGCTAGAAGCTCTGTGGATGTTCCACTGAAGTATCACCCTTTCCATGGATTGGAGATATGCTGGATTTAACAGCTAGAGAAATTCCCTACTGGGAAGGCATAAGCAATAACACTTCATTATTTTATGAGAGAAATATGAGTGTTTGGTCCACTATTGCACAGATGGGAACGGTTCAGAAGTTCTGGGCTTCACTGGGAAATCATTTCACACTTCATTGGCCCCCATTGTTCTGTGCTCATGTCTGTGTGCCAGTGCCTGCAGAGGCATGCTAGACTTGAAGGATTTCTTTTACATTTTTAGGTGAAATAAAAGAAGTGCAAAACTTAGGGCTGCAGTTGTCATTCTTGGTTTCACTGCTGCACAAGTGCACTTCAGAGGCCTGTTCATGTTTTCACTTTCCAGGGGAGACCTGCTTTACCAACATCAACGAGTGTGAGTCCCAGCCCTGCCAGAACGGAGGGCTCTGCCAGGACCTGGTGAATGGCTTCCTCTGTCAGTGCCTACCTGGGTATTCAGGTAACCTGGGGAAGGCTGGCTGGAATCAGATCCTTCTGCTTGGCTAACAGGAACTGCTGCACTGCTGCCTGGCTGTAGGATTCCAGGATGAGAGGGTAGGGCTGGGCTGGACTGGGAGTGTGCAGCAGGATGTGTGCAGTTCAGGGCTCAAATGCCACAGGAAAGTTGTGTGAGTGTGGGCAGGTATTCGATAGGCCATGACCTGGATTTGGAGACAAAAGAGCAACTGCTTAGTGTCTAAGAGCAGAGTATCCAGGCCATCTATATCCTGGAGTGAAAGTTACCTGGGAGAACTCTGGGAGTTTCTATACATGTAGGAAATATATAGAAAACCAGCCTTTAAATAAAAGAAGGGATGCTTAACATTCTAGTTGTCACAGATTGTACTGGCTGCAGCAGATTGGCTCACCAGCACATAAACATCTGTAAAACATCTCCATTCACCAGCACCCTGGAATGATAAGAGCCAGCCATTTTTGGCTGAAAGCAGTGATCTGCTATGTTAGGAGGTCAAAAGGTCTTTGTGATGTGAGCAAAGGAAGCCTTCTCTGTTTACAAGGGAATGAGGAGTCTGGATTCTTCCCCAAATGCCCTGCCTGACCCTAAAGATTCAGTTTGCTGGTCGAGAATTTGGGAGATGGTGCATGTCAGCCCAGTTGGGAAAGTCCTCTGCCTGAGGCACTAAACCTCATCTTTCTTTAAAATATTTGTTCTCAGTCTTCTTCATCTTTAAATTCCACATTTGTTGGGTAATTTAACACCAGAGCAGTTTATAGGAAAGGTGATCCCAGCACAATCCTGGATTTCTGGATTTGAGGTGAGGGTGACTTCTCCACAGTGTTACCAGGCTGCCATCTCGTGGGAAAAAGAAACACTTGAAGCCAGAAGAAAACCCTGGCCTTAACTTGCTATGGCAGGTAACAACATTCCAGAGGCTCTCTCAGGCCTTTATTGCATGGGAAAATTTTCTGTTTTCCTTCTGTGGTTGCTGTGGTTGAGCTGTGTTGGTTTAATTCTGCCCAGCTCTTTCCTGGGAAGACCTATTACTTTCATTCCCAGAATGTAAAATCAGCTTCTAGTTAACACCTTCTGTAACCAAGCTGAATTATTTGTGGGGTTTTCTGGCCTATCTCATTTGCTAATTTAGGCCAGAGCAAGAAAAATTTGCTTTTTTAGATGAGGCCTTTGAAAATCAGCTTTTATCTAAGCTCATTATCGCTGCTTTCTTGAGCAGTTACAATGCTGTACTCGTGAACTGAGATCTTTCCAAAGAGATGGTTTAGAGTTTATCCTTCTTGTCAGAATTCCCACTCACATCTGTGCCCTGTTCTCTTTTCCTCTTGCAGTGCCCCAGCACCCTCACAGAGCTCAGAATTTCATTGTGCTTTGCCAAGCTGCAGATCTGTTTAATCCTTTCCAATTCTTAGCGTGCTCATGGGCAGAAAAGCTGACAGAAACACGGGCTGATGGGCAAAGGAGTGCTAGAGTTCATTCTGTTGCATCAAATTTGGGTTCATTAGTACTTGAAGGGGATTAGAAGCAGGTTGCTCTTCTGGATATTGCTTTTGGTAAAGGACTTTGTCTCAGCCGAGGTAGTTCTGACACATTAACACAGCAAAGGCTGGGAGCAGTCTGTGAGATCAGTGAGTGCGTGTGGAGGAGTGAAGCTGACAGGGAAATAATAGCAATTAATCTCTCCTCCTTTGTCAATTAATCCCAGTACAGTCATGCTGGGTAAACAGCTTATTACTTCATATTAGGATCACAGAACAACTTTGTGAAGCTTCCCATAATGTTTCTCTTCAAAACACATTTCTGTGGCAGCTTAGATCTCCCATGAACTTGGGTTTTAAGCTGCCTCCGCTGATTAAAGTGAACTTGCTACTCTGATGAAGAAATGCTTTCTGGGGGCGGCAGGGGGTTCCTTCTGTGTGTTTGCTTCTTCAGTCTGAGGAATTTGGGGAGTGTTGGGATAACAATGCAAGTCAGGAGAAATTCTTTCTTTGCAAATTAACTGCCTCAGTGCTGTCTCAGTGCAGTGCAGGCAGATGAACCTTCTCTCTGAAAAGCAGTTGTTGCAAAAGCGGTGCCTCAGTCCTGGGAGAACAACATAACAGGTCCTGAAGAGTCTGCTCAGCACATGGTTTGTGCTTTAGCAGAGGATGTAGGTACCCTGAGAGGATACAAGAAATATTAATCAGAAGATTGCATAAGTACTAAAAGTGTAAGGGAGTGAGAATCTTGAATGCTCTTGGAAATCGTGTCAGCTGTGGTCAAGAGACAAAGCATATTAGGAAAATCTTTCTTTTAGGGGAAAAAGAAATCCAACAAAATTAATTCTTTGTTTAGCTGTTTTAGAAATAGTTTCAGTTCATTGTGTATTTATTAGGCAATAGGTTAGACCAGGACAGAAAAAATACCGGTACCTCCAGTTGACATGGGCACTGATTTTAAGAATGTTATCACTGAAGTTTGGCTCGTTCATTCTTTAAAAACTTTTAAATGGCCTGAGTGCTGCCACTGGTGCTGAAGGCAGGAGAAGAGGCCATGTCCTGCAGCAGGCCCTGTGGCCCTGGCAGCCCCATGGGGGATGAGGGGGGGCCGAGCACGGCACTGCCATCACAGACACCCAGCCCGGGGCAGGGGCACCTTGTGATCATGGGAATGTTCTGAGCTTTCCTGCACATGGCTGAGGAACACTTCTACTTTCATGAGAAATCAGAAGGTGAGGTGGTGTGAATGTGTCCTGGGATAATTGGAGGGCTTATTGACCATCTCACTTTGTTCAGCCATAATGTCTTTGTCTCCTTAAAGAAGTAGAAGCCTTCTGTGCAGAAGCTATAAATGGTGACTCTGTGAGGGTGGCAGCCCAGATCAAATGGGCTTGAATTCCTGGGTCATGGGTCAGGAAATAAATGGGAGATGCTTCTTCCTTCTAACCACCTTTGGATAGATTTAATTTTTTTGTGCAGGTATTTCTTAAGTCAGATTTGTTTTAGAGACAGAGCCTCTAGAGCAAGGGCAGCTAAAAGGTTAAGATAGTAAAGAGATTAGAGGCCTGTTCCCACTTCAACCAAATCCCTTTTGGTAAATATAGCTGAAGGGAGCTGGGCAGCACTTGGTGAGGCTCCCCCCTTCCCTTCCCTTCCGCTCCATGTTTCTTCTCCCTGCTGGATCACAGCTCCATGTTAATCAGACCTTTTGACTTCCCTGTCATCTGATCAGAAGGCTGTGAGTGCTGCAGTCCAGAGCCTGCTTGTGCCTGGTGCCAGGTGAGAGCAGAATCTGGGCTGGGTGCATTGGGGTGTGATGGATTTCCAGGCAGTAGTGTCCAAGTAGACTCTGTGTGTGTGTATGTGGAGATGAATGTGTGGGTACATAAACCAAAATAGGCATCTTTTTAAAGACATTGAATGTTCTGCAGTCTTCACAGTTGTTACACTTTATTGTTGCAGTAGTGGCTGAATGTGCACAACTGCCTGTTTGTTTTCTCCTGAACAATAACAGAAGGGTCCGAGTAGCTAACAGAGATAATGCTTCAAATCTGTGCTGGGATAGGTCTGTGTGTGTACAGCTCTGTGGCTGTCTGAGAAGTTTTGACTCCAAACAAACAATCACCATATCCCTCTCACTTCAAGTATCTGTAAAAGTGACTGGCATGTTTAGATTGAGTAAAATTACAGAAGTGAAATAGCTACAGGAGTTGTTGCAATGCTTTTTTTAATATCTTAGTGATACTGCTAATGCAGATTCCAGTCACTGACATGTGGGAGGTTTTGTTTGCTTGGACCTGACATTGATACAAACAGAGACACTCCAAGTATGGGGAAAAGCTCCCAGATAACGTTTCTTCACAGAAATAAGAAACTTCTCTGGGTTCTTACAACACAAAAATACAACTCTGCCTCCAGAAACTTTATAATATGAAAGTAATTATATTAAAAACAAAACAAAAACAAACCCCAGAACCATAGAGGAGAAAAGGAGACTGCAACAGCTAATTTAATAAGGTGGCTAATGAGGAAAGAGCATTTTGATTATACAGTGCCATGTCTCAACTGGTACATTCAGCATAATGCAGGGAATTTCCTTCCACCCAGTTTGACTTCAGAGAAACAGATCATGGTCATTAAAACCTGAGACTTTTCCTAGTGAATAAGACAGAGTGGAAATGTCTGTGCTCACAGATCCAGGGCTCAGGGAGGAGGAAAACTTCCTGATGGACCCAGATTCCCTCAGCAGTGAATGTGCAGCAGGGCCCAGGTTCACTCTGCATTTGGAACTCCCCTTTTTCCTATGGTTTAGATATTGCACAAGGGTGGAAATGCAGTTTTTTTGGCTTAGCCTATAAAATGAACATTTTGGCCTCATTCACGGCATTTGGCAGATTCACCAGGAACACAGCAAGGGCAAGAGATTGTGTCTTGGCTTTGCAGTGCTGAGCTGAGGCTGTGGGCACTGGCGGGCACTGCGGGGAGGCAGGAGCAGGAATATGCTGGGAGTACACATTCCTGGTGTCAGCACGGACAGAGGCCAGCTGGGAGGGTCAGAGCCAGGCTGGATTAGACCTGGCAGGGCAGGGCTCTGCTCCCCCGGCGCTTTCGCTCCAATCCCTTCTCGTGTGACTGGCACCAGCAAGCGCCTGCACACCCTGCCCTGTCAGCCCGGCCTGTTTTGTCATCCCTCCCCCCCGTCACCCCCATTTTTTTTTCCCTTTACTGTCACCAATGTCCACAAGGAGTCGGCCATGAAATCTGTGCTGATTGGCGTGATCCTGAAGGGAATTTTTCTGCTAGCAGGTAATGAGATGTGTGCAGTGCTTGCAGTGTGTCCTGCCTGTGTGCGTGCCTGCCCAGGGCAGGGGGCTGGCTGTGCGAGGAGTGGTGGCTGGAGGCATGAGGAGGAACCAGAGTTGATTGGAAAGGAAGAATGTTTTTATTTTGAAGAGACCTGAAGTTTTGTTGTGGAAACTTTCGGGTGAGGAATTTCCTTGTTGCACGGGTCTGGCTGGCAGCCCCACAGTCCTTGTGCTGCAGCTCTGCCTTGTGCTGCAGTGTCAGAGCCGGGTGTTCCGAGGCACCGGGGCTGTGCCCAGGTGAGCTCTGGAGACACACAGGTGCCTCCCAGCTACTTGTGGGAAACGTTAGTTTGGCTTTTTACAGAGGTTTTTGCAATTTTCATTTTTCCTTTGTTGATTGAAAACTGCCTTATTGAGAAGTAGCTTTTGTGGCTGTAACTCAGGACAGACCCTTCGGTGGTCAGTGCCCTCCCCAGCTCCTCCCGCTCCCTCGCCCCGAGCGGCAGCGCAGTGGGAGAGCGGCAGAGCAGGGGTTGCCATGGAAATGGCAGTAATTGTGCAAATATAATTGTGTCGGGGTCCGTTTGTTGCGGCTAATTCTCTGCCTACCCCCTCTCCCTCCCCTCCTTTTTCCTTTTGATAATCATAATACAATCCCTAATTAGGATGCAGCAGGGAAAGGTCGTTAGGAATTCAGCTGCCTTACGGAGAGGGCAAGGCGGTCTGGCCGGGCAGCCCTGCTGAACTGCCATGTTTCAAGGAATAGACTTTCTCTTCAAGGTTTCTTGATATCTGACAGCTAAATTAGAACATTTCACTTAATTTGTGCTTATTCTTTTAGCATTTTATGTATCTGTTTAAGTATATGATTCTTACACTGTATACAATGAATCTTTGCTTATTAATAGCAGCCGGTAAATCATTCCCTCTGTTCAGGCAGTGGTGAGCTGTGTGGATTTAATCACACTTGCATCTGCAAAACAGGACTGTTCCCACCACAGCGGTAACACTCTGAATGTGGTGAAGGATTTGTATTTGAATATTTGAATATACTGGAGGCTGTGAAAGCTCAGCCACTTGTGAGTGTTTCTGACCCAGCCGCTGTGGCTTGGTGGCTTGGGACAATTACCTCAGACACTGCTGAATTAATGGAATGTTTGAAATCCTTGACTCCAGATAGCAGCCTTTTAGATACCACTTGTCTGATTTTCAGATAACAAGTTCCACTGCTTTGCTATTGTTAGTCTTTAACTAGATAAGGAACTCATTAAATGTTTGAAAGTCTCCTAATGGTGTAATGAATCAGATTGGCAACGTTGCTTTTACTATTGATGGCTCAAATAATAGTAAACCTTTGAGCTATGAAATTTAGAGGAAACAGAGGAGACTAATACTTGATTACAAGGAGAATAAATTGGTTTCGTTACTTGTTTATGTTGAACAGTCATGTCCCCTGCTTCAATTTTTTTAAATATACCTGAAAAGGGATGCCTATGCTGTTCTTAGAAAAACCAACTAATTGGTTGAACAACTTCTAAATATCTACTTTCTAGTGGATCTGCAAAGACACGACTGTCCATGTCTTAGAGAAGATTGGAATAAAGGATAGCCAGGAAATTATCTGTACTTTTGGAAAATGTAGAGGTGTAGTTCCATATAACTGCATAACAAGTCTTCCAGGAAAAAAATTGTCATTAGCCAGATTTTTAGAACTTTTGTGCAATCTCCTTTTCACCCATTTCAAACAAATAATCTACAGCTGCATCCCATGGGAAAGCCTGGTGTTTAACCAGCTACCAGCCCGGGGCTGTGCACCCACCTGGTGGGAGGCCCTGGGAGTCTGCAGGGCAGGAACAGCCCAGGCAGGTGCTCCTGCTGCTGTGCCATGAGAGAGCTGAGCTGCTCAGGCTGGGAATGGGAAAATGGGCCTCTTGCTGCCTCCCAGCCTTTTCAGAAATGCAAAAATTCATGGCATCTCTCCTTTTGTTATCCAAACCAATGTTATCTTCCCCTCATTGCTTCAGTAAATATCAGCAACTATGATCTGAAACAGTGGCATCTTAAGGGTTTGGGACTATACCAAACCTGTCTTTCCTCATTCAACATCTGACTGGTGGCTTCCTCCTGCAGCTTGGAGAGCCCTCCAAGAAAACCCACTCCCCACAGTTACACTGCTCTACTATTTTTCCCAGTTGTGATTGAAGTCTTCCCATCTTCTTCCAAACTGGGATTCTCCAGGCCCAGTGATGTCCCTTATACTCTTTATTCTAACACATTTCCTTCATAGCTTTGTGCTGCAATCTTAATTCTGTCTCTGCTGTTCCCTTGCTGAGCAAGCCCAGCAAAAAGAGGAAAGGGGCTGTGCTGAGCTGGTGAAGACACTGTTGCTTACAGAACAGCTCTGGCCCAGGTGGAAAGTGCAGAATTAGAGCCTTGCATTTCTCTTTCAGTGCTTCCCAGAGCTCTGTCCCCACACTGGCACAGACAGTTTGGGGCTGGAAGCTGGTGCTCATCTCTCTGCAGAGTTCAGGGAACAAACCATCACTGCAAATATTCAAGAACCTGTATCTTTGCTAAGTTTTTGTTTTTAATCACACATCAAGTCCAGCTCCAGTGCTCCTAATGCCCCATCTCCCCTCATCTCTCTGCCCCAGGCAGCTCTCTAAACTCTTTGACATGCACATTCTGTCTAGTGGCTTTTCTTTACAAATGTCCTTTGTGTTTTGATTCCCCTCCTTTGTGTCTGAATTCCTTCTTTTTCTTCCTGCTGGCCTCGTTGTGCTTGCTGGCTGGATCGGGTGTAATGCTATTAGATTGGGATAATCCATGCTTGGTTTATCTGTGGGACTGTCTCTGAAGATTAGTGAAAACCAATGTTATAGGCTAGATAAAGTGAACTGGTTCAGGGCTCTTCTGTCGGTCTGGGGATGCTCAGGAAAATGACAGCAGATTTTCATTAGCCAGATTTGGTAATTTACTTGAGCCCCATTGGGATCCATGTGCTGCCAGGAAACAGAGCTGCAGTGCAGGACCTCACCCAGTTCATTTCTGCAGGACTGGACAGAACTGAAATCAGCTTAGTGCCAGCATGGCAGAGTGCCTGTGGAGCATGTTGTGTTTGTTGTTTGGTAATGAATTGGGTATTGTGAGTTTTACAACCGGTGGGTCATCTTGGAATTTGAATGTTTTTAACTGAGGCTTTCCAGTAACTTCCCATTTTACTGCTGTCTGTAACACTGGTGCCTAGAACATGCTCCAGTCAGATCTATAGACATAACTGGCCTTTCAACATACCAAATCTATTAAGAAAAAAGCATAAATTCCTTGTCTGTGCTGTTTTGGTCCCTCCATACCTTCTGCACATTGACTGCCTTGCAGGGTTTGAGCTTGGCACAGGACAGCAGTTGGTGGGGGGATTTGGGCTGACAGGCCAAAGATCTATAAATAGCACCTGGGAGGACACAGGAGTTTGGTTTCCTTGCTCTTGCATCATCAGCAGGATCCTCTGTGTGCGTGTGGGGCTCTTTGCTGGCAGCTGCTCCCTGGAGAGAGTGGGGAGGGCTGTGCCTGGCAGGCTCTGGGAGGGAATCCCAGGCCCCTGGTGAGGTCCCACTGAGATCCCACGGTGAGATCCCATCTCTAAATCTCTTTCGCAGGTGTGGAATGTGCTGTTAACATCAATGAGTGTGAGGAGGGTCCCTGCAAGAATGGAGCTGTCTGTGAGGATGGCATTGCTGACTATTCCTGCCACTGTGCCCCTGGCCAGGATGGCATAACGTGGGGAGGGAAGAACTGCTCTGTCCAGCTCACTGGGTGCCAGACGCACGACTGCCAAAACGAGGCCTTGTGCATCCCAACCTACCAAGCTGAGAGCCACGGCCACCTGTGCCAGTGCCAGCCTGGTTTCTATGATGCCACATGCTCGACACCAACAACGTTTTCCTTTGCTTCCAGAGGGTATCTCCTCATTGAGCTGCCCGAGAACAGTGAGAGCGGGAGGGGCGCAGGAGGAGCCAACGTGTCCCTCCGCTTCCGAACCACCTTGCCCAGCGCTGTCCTTTTTTACCGAGGCCGTGAAGCCGAGTTCTTGTTCCTGGAGCTCTTGGATGGCATCCTGCATGCAGAGCTGAAGAGGGAGGATGCTGGGTACCCGCTGCTCCTGGAGGGGCTGAGAGTGGACGATGGCCAGTGGCATAAAGTGGAAGTTGCTGTGCACAGCTCGCTGCAGCTGAAGCTCTGGCACGGCTCTTGTGAGGATGGTGTCTGCCTGCAGAGCTCTCCTGTCCCACCGGGCACTGCTTTGATCCCACAGGCCTTCCAGAGTCTGTACATTGGAGGTGCTGAGGATCCCATGGCAAACAACACACGGAGCCAGCAGGGCTTTGTGGGCTGCCTGGAAGACTTGCAGGTGGATGCTGAGGCCGTGCTGCCGGCGCAGCTGCCGCTGGGGGAGCTGTCCCCGGTGCAGCCGGGCTGTGACCGCACCGAGTGGTGCCTCTCCCAGCCCTGCCTCCATGGAGGGCTCTGTGTGGACCTTTGGGCCTCCTTCAGGTGTGACTGTGCCAGGCCCTACGGAGGCCCAGCTTGCTCCTATGGTAAGTGCCATGGGATTGACACCTGCAGCTCCACAGGTACTGGAGAAGCTTGGCTGTTAGCTCAGGAAATAGTACTTTCTACTTGACCAGGGGGAAAAGTAAAGCAAAAACCTCTGTGAATAAAATTTTCATTGATCCCTTTCCTGTCGCTCACTCCTGCAGGAATGACTGTCAGTTTTGGGGTGCAGGTTGAGCCAGAGGCTCTGACTTCACCTTTGTAACAGATCTGTGTGAATGCAGGGCAGCAGGGAAGTTGTTTTACTGTGAAAAATTGATCTTGAGCTTCTGAGTTGAGGATGAATAGGAATGTATTGCTTTATAGATAAAGTATAGAGTGTTATGACAATTTTGAGTTGGAATCATATCTATTTACATTTTTCGCTCCTGCAAGGCTTGTATAGTATTGGGTTTTTTTCTAACACTTCTGAGCCCTAAATATGGCCTGTACTGCTGTTACCAAATTTACAAATTTTAAAAGTGACCTCGTATCTCAAAACTCCTTGAGTAAATCTGCTGGATTGGCAAGAACTCTGCTAGACCTGTATTTCACTCTCATACTACTTGGGTGCTTGAATTTATGCCCTCCAGAGGAAGCAAGGACTCATTAACCTACTTCTTAGTTTCACAAACCTGTGGGGAGGAGCATCGTTACCCTGGCACACGGGGAAAATGTTGGGAACAAACATTTGCCCCATTCCTGAGGAGCTGCATCCCTGTGCCAGCTGCACTCCCCTTATCTCTGAGCTGAAGTCTGTTTGTTTTTTCTTCCAGAGCACCCAGCAGCAACATTTGGCCTAGAGAATTCCACCAGCTTTGCCTCTTTCACCCTTTCTGACAGCCTTGGTGCAGACTTCAACCTCTCCTTTTTCCTGCGGAGCCGGAAGCCCGAGGGTTTGTTATTGCAGGTGTGCAATGGGACAGGCCCCTGCCTCACCCTGTACCTGAGGGATGGCCAGCTGAGCATAGAGACATCACCTACAGACACTGTGACCTTCCCAGGAAATGTGGTTGATGGGAGAAGACATTTGGTGGCCCTGTCTTTCCAGGGAGGCTCTGTTGGTGCTCTGCAGTCAGACACATTTGTGGAGCTGGGGCAGCTGCCAGCACAAGCCCTGGTAGCTGGCTCAGAAGTGTTCATTGGGGGACACCCAAACCCCGACAGTGCTGAGCAGTGGGGGGGGCTATTTCAAAGGCTGCTTGCAGGACATCCAACTCAACAGCCACCAGATACAGTTTTTCCAGGTGGAGAACAACAGTTTGCCAGAGGAGCTCAATAGGACTCACACTGGAAATCTGGTGAATGGCTGCATCTCTGATGATACCTGCAAGGTATGTGCTGTGTCTTCTTTGTCTCTGTGTGTGCAGGGGTTTGTTATAGTTCTGTGATCACACAAAAGTCTGACTGTTGTTGATACCAGAAAGAGGAGGTTTTTTGATGTATTGAAGAACACATGGTTCTCTGTGCTCCCACCTCACTCAATATGCTACATATCATTTAAACACTGAGTTTGCTCAAGCTCACATGTAGTTGTTGTGGTTTTAGAACTTGGGCAGCAGCTTTTGTGCTGCCCTTCTCCACTTTGCTGAGCCCACAGAGGTTCCAGACTCTCCTCCCTAAACTGTAACCTTGCCAGCCCCTCCCTTCATCCTGTTCACATTGCACAACCTCTTCCCCAAGAATCTGCCACTTCAGCAATAGGGGCTGGAGGAGCTGTCTCTATGTGCCCTTGGATCAGAGCCTGCCTCTCCTCTGATGGGGTGGCCATACCCCCTAATCTTGCCCTTCTTGCTTATGGTGCTCTGAGGTATTGTCACACCTGGGGTGTCAGGGGTTTCCTTCTAGTGACAGAACTCTGTGAGCTTCTTGGGAGCATCACAGGTCATTTCATCTGTTCCTCACTTGTGCCTTGTTCTTTGCCAAATTGCTGGAGTTCCTGTTGGTCAGTGCTGTGCACAGGGGGGAGCAGGGGCTCAAGAATTTCTTGAACAGAGATCCTTGTGCTTCCCTCACTGCTCTTGAGTGACTGTTCCATTTCCCTCCACTCTTGATTCAAATGCTGTTCATGCTCATCTTCATTGTCACAATTCTACCAAACTCTCTTAGACCTCAAGATTAATTACTCTGCCCCTAAATTCCCCTGTTTTGTTTTTCAGTCTGAGCCATGTCAGAATGGTGGCAGATGCATTGTCACTTGGAATGATTTCCATTGCAGCTGTCCAGCAAATTTCACTGGGAAATTTTGTGAAGAGAAAGTCTGGTGTGAAAGTGACCCATGTCCTGAAGCCACCACTTGCATAGACGTTGTGGCAGGATATGTGTGTAAGTTCTCTTCTCCTGCTTGTGTGTTGGTAAAATCCCCCCGTTCCCTGTCTATAATCAATATTCCAGTTTGTGCTGTTGAAAACAATATAAACACGTGCTGCAAGGACACAGAGAGGTGCCCAGCTACACACTGATGTGGGCTTGCCCCCAGCTGGGACAGAGCACAGCTGAGGAATAAAACTTGCTGCCTAAGAGCTGGATATTATTATGGGAGGCACGGTTGTAAACAGGAAGAGCTTTAAGGCTGCCAGCAGCTCGCCTATAATCCTGCTCACTCTAAGCTTAGGGGTTCTTAGGGAGAGAGCCTGCCAGGGGTGTGCCATTGGTCTGGCTCAAACAGGACACCAACTGTCTTTGAAATCCCTCGTGCTCTCCCCCTTTATTTATAGGTCTGGCTAATGCAACATTTAATAGTTACGCTGCCATAGAATTTACCACCAACACATCAGTGACCAGAACTCTGAGCAGCCTCCACGTGGACTTCAGAACCAGGGATGAAGATGCTGTTTTGCTTCGGGCTGTGGAAGAGGTGGATTCCCTCCAGGTGGCCATTAAGAATTCCTCGCTGCTGGTCGCCATCAGGAGCGGGAACAGCATCGAGGGTGTGAGGTTCCTGAGCACGCAGCCCGTCACGGACGGGGCCTGGCACAGCCTCTCGGTGTCCATGGAGGAGCCGGCCGTGCCCTCGTCCCGCTGGCTGCTCCGCCTGGACGGCTCAGTGAACGTCACTCTGCAGGGCAGCGCCGGCAACCTGGACTTCCTCAAGAACGACGCCTCGGTCGTTCTGGCCGAGAATTTCACCGGCTGCCTGGGCCGGGTGCAGATCGGGGGGATCTTCCTGCCCTTCCCGGCCCACCAGCCGTACCCGCAGCCCGAGCAGTTCCAGCAGGCCGGCACGGGCAGTGTGCAGCTGGGCTGCTCCGGGGCCGACGTGTGCGCCTCCAGCCCCTGCCTCAACGCCGGCACCTGCGAGGACCTGTTCAACGCCTTCCGCTGCGGCTGCAGAGCGGGCTGGGCGGGGCGGCGCTGCGAGGCCAACATCGATGACTGCCAGCCCAGCCCCTGTGTCCATGGGGACTGCGTGGATGCCGTGGCGGATTTCCAGTGCGAGTGCTTCCGGGGCTTCATTGGGAAGAGGTGCGACATCAACGTGGACGACTGCGTGCGGCACCAGTGCCTGAATGGAGCCACGTGCGTGGATGGCGTGTACGGATACTCCTGCAAGTGCCCCCCTCAGTTCTCCGGACCTCGCTGCGAGTAAGTGCTGGGGCTGCTTTGGTGCAGGGGCAGAGGAGCCCCCAGATTAATTGGACTTTTACTTTGGGACACTTTGGGACAACTTTTTATTGCAAGCATCTCGTAGGTAAAGAAACTAAATTCTGCTGTGACTGGGAAGGTGCTGTCCAGGTCCAAACCCTCGCTGCCAGGGGGGCTCAGCCTCCTACAGGATCAGGATGCTTCCTTTTGATATGGGTTATCCCCGTGCTACATTTCAGAGCTGTCTGAAGGGCACATACTCTGGCCTATTGTCATTTCTCTCTAGCACTTCCCAAGAAGTCCATCTTCTCTGGGAATTGACTCCCCTCTGCCATATTCCTATGCTGATTCAAAACAAAACATCTTGTGCCAGTTCAAATGGAACATGGAGTTAATACTGTCATGGCTGTGTTTCAGTTATCTGATCTATCCAGGATGATTTTGCTGTTGTTGCTGCTGCATTCTGGTCCTGGCATTATCCTTCCTGGGGCCTGGCTGTACTGTTCCAGCACTGTCCTATTCCTGCTTATATTTTCATTAGCAAGAACAGGGCTGTCTGAGAATAGTCTGACTACTGATAGAGCTCCTGTTTGTTCCCTAGGCATGATCCAAGGAATACTCCAATATTACAGATGATTGCTGAGACTATTCCCTTCTCCACTTGTGTCAAACTCCTTCCTAGAAATACCAAGGACTGTGTTTATGACCCTTGCCAGCCCCATTCCCCCTGAGCCCCAGAACACTCTGCCCTTCCCCAAAACCTGAGTGCTCTAAAGGTGTCCCTTGCTCTCCCCAGGTGGCCGTTCCCCCCTCAGCAGTGTGGCAAGAACTTCACCTGCCTGAACGGTGGCAGGTGCATCACTGAGAGCTGGGGAGCCAACTGCTCCTGCAGGCCTGGCTTCACTGGAAGGAAGTAAGTGCTGCTTTGGGAGCCCCTGCCCCAGTCCTGCTGTCAGTGGGTGGCAGAGCAGGGCCACTGCTTCATCCTCCTCCGTATCCCTGTGCCAGTCCAACCTCTGCTCCTGAAGGGAACACGAGCTGTGGCTTGGAGCAGAGGGAGGCTTCAGATCATCCAGCTGCCAATACCAGTTTTTGCAGCGAGAACTGCTTTCAAGTTTTTTCAAGCACACTACCTGTGCTAGAGACCTGACCTCAGTCCCAGAGAAACCACAACAGGAGGGTGGGTGTGAACAGGAGAAAAGTTCATTTGTTTGACTCCAGAAAAAGCACCTGGAAAAGCTGCAATGGGTGCTTTTCAAACAAAAGAGGCTTTTTTAGGCTGGATGATCTTGTGCTCTATGGCACAAGAACATATGTGACAATTCTAATACACTCTTCCTTTCCAGCTGTCAAATCAACATAAATGAGTGTGACCCGAACCCGTGCCAGAACGGGGGCACGTGCCAGGACTCAGAGAACAGATACGAGTGCGTGTGCAGCGCCAGCTACACCGGCGAGCGCTGCGACATCAACGTAAGCACTGCCCGGGCTCTGCCTGTGCCTCCACTCTCTGCAGGGGCCTGGGCCCTGCCCCTGCCCTGCCTTCAGCACAGCCGGGCAATCCTCAAGGCTTTTTCTCTGCAGTGCTGCTGCTTATTGGTCTCCAGCATATAAACAACTGCAGTAAATACTCCTCAGTATCTGCATGTGCTGCCATATGGCTTTTGGGGCTGTCTCTGCACATTTCCATAGATTTCACAACTCTTTGGACAGTAATCCAACTCCTGCAGTTGGCCCAGGCTCCTGGAGAGTGGAATTTCATTTGGTGTTTTATCTTGGATAAGAGTTAAAAAATGCCTTCTCTCTCCAAAGATCTGAGTAGAAATGGATGTTTGGAGAAGGGAAGTTAGATAAAGTCAGGCCAAGAGTGGTTCAGGTCTGTGTGAAAAAGCTGAGTCCTATCCCTGCCCAGCCGAGCTTTCCCCATGTGCTTAACCCAAGTGATCGGGGTGGGGCTGGGATCCTTCCTTGGGGAGGTGGGATTTCTGTATGAAGCTGTTGCATGGACAGGCAGTTTGTTGGGTAACCTGGGAATGTACTAACCCATCCTGCATGGAAAGGGCTGTGTGCCAGGCAGGGTTTGCTGCTGTTGCTGTTACCCAGGGCTCTAATGCACGTGCCAAGGTCACCCTGACATTTCCAGTTTGCATGCACAGACTCCTTCAGGCATCTCTATCTCCTCTGTCCCGGGACACTTCTTGTGGATTCCTTGTGTTCATTTTCATCATCCCCACCTTGCTTTTCTTCACTCTTTCCTTTCCCTGTTGAGCTGCCAGGCCCCTGGTGTGGCAGGGAGGGCTGGGGATGGTGCTTGGTGCCACCAGGGACAGCTGGAGCTCAGCTGAGCTCCCTTTGCTCTTTCCTCTCCCAGCAGCAGCTGCAGGGGTTGCCCTGCTGGACCCTCGTGGTGCTGGACTAACCTGCATGGTCCGGGACTAACCCTGCATGGCACTCGGGGTTGGGCAGGCTCAGGGAATCCACCTGAACTTCAGGCATTTGGAAAGGGGAGAAGGACTTCCAGATCCCCTGAGAATGCTCCTTCTTTGCTTTGTGACATGAGCACAGACTGAACGGCATCCAAAAGCTGTAAATACTCCAGCCTGAATTATTTTGGATTTAGCTGTAAGGTGGCTGATACCATTGTTAGCAATAAGAAACACCTTATTTTTAAGCTTAGTGTAATTTTAAAGCTTTCTTTCATGACAAAAATTCAAAGTTGTTTTAGTTATGTCGTCGTCTTCCATGCCGTCCTTGATTCCACCAGAATCTAGGGAATTTCCATGTCTCTCTTCAGTGCTTGGGCTTTTTATCATCACCACCTCCCATCCATGTCCTGACCTCTTCAACATCTTCCCCTTCCTGCTGCAAGTTCTTCAATTCTGTTTCATAGTTTAACAGCTAAATCAGTTCTCTGCTTTGCCATTACAAGCATCATTGAACTTCTTTTTAGTGTCATTCCCCCGCTTGGGAATTTTTTTGGAATTACTGAAACTTCACAATACTCTGCATTAACTTTCTTTTTGGTTTTTTTTTTTTGCAACATTGGTCACAACTTTGCCAGTGCCACCTGTGTATTTTACTCTGATATTGGTAAGAAGGCATCTTTAAAGGCTCCCACTGTAGATGCTGAGTAAACTCACATTTACATTTTAAGAGGCTGTCCTCCTGTGAAAAAGTGCTTTTTCTTTCCTTTTCTAAAAATCTTTTCCAGACTTATCTGACCATTTGGGTCAGTTATTGCAGTCATTGTAACCACTGGAGTTTTATTGTTTCTCCGTTAATTTCTTTTACAGAAAGGGACTCCAGGTGCTCTGTTCCCCTCCCCACTAATTGAAGTAGCTGTCCCTGTAGCCTGTGGCTCTGTGCTGCTCCTCAGTATTGGTCTCATATTCATGGTTCTCACGGCAAGGAAGAGGCGCCAGTCCGAGGGGACCTACAGCCCGAGCCAGCAGGAGGTGGCAGGAGCTCGGCTGGAGATGGACAGTGTCCTAAAGGTGCCACCCGAAGAGCGCCTAATCTAAGCCCTGCCGTGCCCAGGACCTGCACCTGCAGGGTCTGCCTGGACCTTGAGCTCTTCCAGCAGTGGCAGCAGCAGACCCACCCCATCCCCGTTCCCCTAAGGCCTGGTCACGAAGACACGGACATCACCCCCAGCCAGGCCCAGCACTGCTGCACCCCAGTGGCTCCAAGGGAGCCTCTGCCCTGCCCTGGACTGGCCATCGCTCATCTCAGCAGGAGCTGGGCAGGAGCTGAAGTGGCTCTGGCTCCAGTTCCCTCCCAGGCAGGAGAGGCACATTAAATCTGCTTTCCAAGGCAGGGTGACCCGAGGCACCTGTGCAGGTTCAGCTCCCTTGGTCCTGCTCAGGAGCTGGGGAAGGTCATGGCTGGTTTGTATATTCTGCTCTGGTTTTGTCAACAGCTGAAAAATATTCAGACTCTCTCAGTCAGGTGTGTGAGGTTTTCACAGTCTTCAACAGCAACAGCAGCTGTGACTTCCCTGTGACAGCCCCGTGTTCCAGGGAATTGTCAGGAATGATCAAAATCCTTGTATAAAGGAGTGTTGAATGACGTGGTGCTGTTAGACATTCCCACGGGTACTGTGCAGGGATGGGGCAGGCAGGACTCCCGGGGTTTGAGCCACTGCTGGAGCTGCCAGATGCGGGACTTTGGGTGTGCATGGGGGGTAGGGGAGCAGGAAAAGGGTTACCAGCCCCCTATCCCTGGGCTCTGCGGGACAGGGAGGGGACAAAGCAAGGGGAGCTCCTGCCCTGCAGCACTGACAGCTCAGTGCAGCTGAGGGAGGCACTGGGGCTCAGGGGTGTGAAATGCAGCAGCGCCCCGGTGGAAGCTCTGAGTAACTCCCTGTTCTACCACAGCAGCGAGTGTGGGCGCACCTCAGCCACTCCTCCGTGGTGGGCGCAGTCGGGGCTGCGGGGGCTGCCCTGCTCCTGGCAGTGGTTGTGGCCACGGCGATTGCCATGAAGCGGAGGAGAGCGACTCAGGGGACCTACAGCCCGAGCCGGCAGGAGAAGGACGGAGCCCGAGTGGAAATGTGGAACGTGATCAAGATGCCCCCAACAGAGCGGCTGATCTGAGGCCGGGGTCACCCCCGGAGGCGCTGCCCAGGGGCCGTGGGCTGGGGGGGCAGCTCTGCACGGGCTCAGGCACCGCCCGCTGCCGCTGCTCCCTGCAGCTCAGCCCACAAACCTTTCCTCTCAAACTGCTCCGGTGGCACCAGCGGCGGCGCTGGGGAGGAAAACCCCTCTGCTGAGGGCCAGGGGAGGAGGGGAAGGAGCTGTGGCTCCTCTGCAAGGCTAAGCCAGGTGAGTGAGAGATGGGAAGGCCTTCCTAGATCTGCTGCTGCCCTTCCAGCTGGGCCAGAGCTGGCGTGGCACCAAGTCCCACTGGGCTGTGCTGGACATGGCTGCTGGAGCTTTCCCTGAGACCAGACCAAACCACAGGAATATTTTAAGTGCCTTTCTGATCCTGAGGTGCCAGTTACAGTTGAACCTTTGTGAAAGGAGGATTTTCCATGTTGTTTGATCCGGCTCTGCCACTCCCCGAGCAGGGGCTTGGAGCTGACCAGGGAACTGACCCTCGTGAGAGCCAGGGGCTGAGCATCAGGTGGCACTTGCTGGGGTGAGGAGGGGAGAAGTGACCTCTCTGGACTGAAAGGTTTGGGCTTGTTGGTACAGAAGAGTGGAATTTAGTTAACCAATCCTTTAACTCAAACCAGGGTTGGTGTAAGTGACACAGCATCTGCTTTCCACTGCCCTAAAAAGGGGTTTGATTTTGTGGCTTCATTTCTCCTGTGTTACTGTTTTAGCTGTTGAATGTGCTGTTTCTTCTTTAGCATAATGTGGCAGAGGCTGTGGAAGGAAATGCAGCACAGCAGGCCAGGTAAGGTCGAAAGTCATTAGTGTTTCAGGATAATCACTACAACTATCAATGAGGAATATTTTAGAACAGCGTCTGCTTTTTAATCTCCAAAATAATATTGAAAATCAGGGTGGGAACCCCACTGTAGTTCATTGCCACAAGAAACGCTGTTTATTCCGGTCTGCTTTTGGATTTATATTTTTTCTACTGTAGCTGTAAATGTTTCTGTAATTCCAAGCAAAGGGAGGAGCGTGCAACTACTGCTCAGATGTGTCTGTGTAAGAACAGGTCTCTGCACACAGGCAGCTGCTGACAGAAAAATGAAAATTTTAGAAAACAGAAAAAATCAAAGGAGTGGGAGATGATATTTTGTCTGTAAGATCACTTTCCCTCCAGTGGTGGAGAAGAGCCGAAGGTTGGTCCCAGCTGGCTGTGTCTGGCTGGAGCTGGCAGTGACAGAGATGCCCTGGCTGCAGGGGGGAGCTTGTGGCTGCTGCTGTCCTGTTAGCAGTGACTCTGCTGGCATTGCTCCTGTCACTGGTTTGCTCTGGGCATTCTCCAGCTGCTCTGGGGAGGTCCAGCACACTTTGGGAACAGAGCCAGTGGCACTGCCCGGTCCCCTTGTGGCAGTGGCCTTTGGGAGCAGCTGAGTGGGGCTTTCCCCTGGCTTTGCACAGGGCTCCAGGGCAGCAGAGCTGTGCCAGGACAGTGGGGCTGAGGGCACAGACAGAAACCCCTCCTTGGCCCTGGGGACTCTGGCAGCAGCAGGGTGGGCACAGCCCCGGGCTGCAGTAACCTCTGAGGGGCTCACGGGGCCTGGGCTCTCTGCCAGGGCAGGTCCTGCTTCTGCTTTGTTGCTCCACTCCTCATTTGGTGTTTACACTGTATAGAAACGAGGCACAGCAGGATCTAGGAGAGCCCCTGTTCCTCCAGGCCATGGGGTGCTGAACACCAGGCCGTGTTCCCAGAGCTCCCAAACTCCTGCAATTCCTGGAGGGTACAAATCCCTGGAGCCCCCGGCAGGTCCGGCCACAGCAGCTCCTCAGGGCTGCATTCCAAGCACCCAAAGCCAGTATTAGCAAAGGTGTTAAAATAATCTGTCAGTGTCTTGAGCATTTCTGCAAAATAATTTATGGAAGGTGTTTGTTTGTTTTTTTTCAGTAATGAACTTAACTTTCTTTTGATATTTAATTTTTGAATATATTTTTTCACAAAACTGGACTTGCTGTAGTTAATGATCATGATCCTGATTTCTTTTTTAATTGTAAATTTTATAATTTGTAAATAATTAGAATGTCCTTCAAAAGAAATTTACAATAAAATTTGGTTAAAAACAAACTTGGTTGTTGACTTGTGGTTGTTTTTCCCTGAGGAACACCTTGCTGTCTGGATGGCTGATCATGGTCTGTGCCACAGCCCCAAACCTCGATGGCTCTTCACAGTTAAAGGATCCTTTTTGGGATGATTTGTCACAGCCCTGAGCACAGGCCAGGGTGCAGAGCCTGCCCAGAGCAGGACAGAGCTGCTGCACACCAAGGCAGGGAGCTGGGGAAACCTCTGCTCCCTCTGTTCACCTCACCGAGCTGTGCTCTGCATTTCACCATTAATGCCTGACTTTATGGGCAGTAAGAGACTGGAATGTGGGGAAAAGAGACTCTGTGTCCAACGGCTGCCTCATCCATGTGCAGTGAACTGAAAGCCTCCACCCAGGATGAACAAGATACAGAACTGGTTTCACCTCCTGTGAAGCAGCAGATGCATCACAAACTTCGAAGAGGTTTGTTTTTCTTGTTTTTCTTGGTTTTTTTGTTCTTTCTAAATGAAGTTATTTCCCATGGCAGGAAGCAGCTGTAAATAAGCAAAGTGGCACCAAACATAGGGCATGTACAGGAGTCCATGAGTACAGGAATATGGACAAAGTCAAGTCACTGATGAATAATTCCTGGAACACTTTTTATACTGGATTAATAAAAACGCCCAAATTCCTTCTAGCGCCGAACCAGAGCTGGTTCAGACAAGCAAACTGTTTACACCTGGATTATCAGGAATGAATTATATTAGGAATTCCTGAGTTTAATTAAGACAAAAAAATCACTAAATTCCTAGGGATAGTTCAATTCCTATGTTAAAAGAAATCACCAAAAAAGTCTCCTGCTTGCAAACCCTGCTCCAGAAGTGAGGAAAGTCCCAAACTCTTCGTCCTCCTGGACCTCAGAGGGGGCTAAATAAAGTGAAGGGTGAATAAATGGATGTTAATAGTCTTCAGTGCCCCAGAACTGACTTGGCAAATGATCCATAATAAGTCAAAGTAACCAGAGATGGAAATGAACTGCAGTGGGACAGAAATTCCTGAGTGGTTTTAAGCACCTGTGATGGCTCCTGTGATGTCTGAGCACTGTGTGACACTACTGAGTTGAAACAGGGCCTGTGGAGCCTGCTTGGCACAGCAGGGTTGTCCAGTGCCCATTCACAACCACCGTAATCCAGAAAGTTTTGTCATCCAGCTCATAGCAAAGGAGCTCTGAATTATATAATGTTCTTATTCTGAACTGTATAAAACAAAATGGAACTGGTATCTTAGACTTTAAATATTTTACTATTCAATACTAAACCCATCTGTCTTTCAACACAAAAAGAAAATACAAATCCAAGTGAATGGCTTGTCAGAGGAACAGCACTGTACAGAAACAGAATATTCCTGGAATACTGTGGTCTTCCCAAAACCGGCAGCATTTCAGATATTATTTTTCTTTTGTACTGCCCAGACTTGAACACAGAGACAGCCATTCCCATTCCCCAGAGTAAGAAAACGTCCAAGATTACATGAATAAAATAGATACATTGGAAATCAGATAAAGCTTTACAAGAATTTCCCCATGTGTCCAAGATGATTTCCTTTATCAAAGGCTCAATGGTGACGTGATTCCCTCTGCGAGTGACAGGCTTTACACCAGAGTGTGCCCAGATAAAAAACCAACCAAAAAGCACCACTGAAGTGAAACAGAAATGATCAGAGACAGCAGCTTTCCTGGGGGATGCTGAAGCTTGTGTGAAATGTCTGGAGAACACAGAGAGGGGCTCAGAACACCCAGCTGAGCATTCCCTGTGCTCGGTGCCACGTGGGCCTGGCGGGGCCAGCCCGAGGCTCCAGCGAGGCCACAGAGCCCCGATCCCCCCTCCCGGACACACCCTGCCCTCAGCCCCTCACACCTCCCTTACCTGCTCTCAGGAGCTGGGAACCGTGATACCCCAAGTTTTTTCTCTTTTTTGTTTGCAATAATCAAGTAAGATATTGTTACATTCCATTCATATACTGCAATTCATAATATTGATAGAGAATATTAAGATACA
The DNA here is from genome assembly GCA_025920805.1 of Petroica traversi. Taxonomy (NCBI): domain Eukaryota; kingdom Metazoa; phylum Chordata; class Aves; order Passeriformes; family Petroicidae; genus Petroica; species Petroica traversi. Next base: position 8,940,262 of record JAHLSL010000016.1, read on the forward strand.
CATATATAAGAACTAGGATACTCTTTATGGCCTCTATTTTCTGATGTATTCAACAAAAAGAAAGTAAAAAAAAAAAAAGAAAATAATTGCTGGTGTTTCCAGTTTCCCAACAGAGATGCAGGACCAATCCCTGAGCAGCTGCTCTGTGCTGTGGTTTCCAGGCCTGTGACAACTCTGCCCTGGCTGTCGGTGTTCGGGGGGGAGTCAAAAGTGCCACCAAAGCCCAGCTGCCAGCACAGCTCCAGAAGTGGCAGGGGTTCAAGAAGCACAAACAGAGCCCAGTGGATCAGTTCAGTGCAGCCCACAAGTCAGGCTGGTTTGCTGCACTTTGCACGTGGAAACAAAACGTTGTATTTCTGTGTGTAATGCCAGAAAAACTGACGTCCATCCCCAGAGGCAGGAATGAACCCCAGCAGAGTGGGCTGTGTCACACTCCAGGTGTGCCAAAGACTGAAAATGCAGGGAGGGAGTAACTTGTGCATCAGTAGTGCTGTCTGAAAAGCTGTGTGTGGAAATCCCAACCCAACCCACCTCCCCTCATGCTTTGGTCAGTGCAGGAATCCCAGGGTTTGGTGGCAGGGAGTGAGGGAGCAGTGTCAGGGACTGGGACAACGGGGGACTCTGACCTGTGGGCAAAAAGCTCTCGTGTTGAGATGCAGCTCAGTGATGGTCCTGCAGCGGTCCTGGCTCAGCCTTCCTTAAAAGAAATGCTTGGTTTTATGCTGGCTCAAAAAAACCAAAAAATCCCTCTGTCACTTCCAAAGGACACCAAGGCCATGGGGCGCGTCACTCGAAGGTTTCCCATCGCTTTCTGAGCTGCTCCACCTTACCTGGTGTGGGTGACACGTCCTGCTTGGTCTTTTTTAGGAGATCTTCAAATGGATCTTTTGTCTCCTCAGATTTTGAGGACAGTAACACTGACTCCAAGCCCTTGGCTGGCCTGGCAGGGACCAGAGGGGGCTCACCGGCCAGGAGAGCCAGTGTTTGTTTGGGATCTACCTTTGTGCTGGGCTGGCCCACCTGTAACGTTCGGGGTTTGGAGGGACCACCCAGACACGCTGGCTGGAGGGAGCTGGTGGGAGAAGGGCTGTGGCTCTGCAGGAGCAAGGAGCCAGCTGCTGGCACAGCTGGAGCCTGGCTGAACAGGTTTGGCATGGACAGCGTGGCCATGTGGGGCTGAGGTCTCTGTGCTGGGTAGAAGCCGGCAGTGGGGGCTATGAAGCTGGAGCTGTACGCGTGCCCTAAGGAGGGGGTGAAGGAGCCCCTCGGGGGTCTGACCAGGGACACCGGAAGGGCTCCTGGCAGCGTCTGGGTGAACGGATTCGGGGAGGGCTGTAGAAAAGGTGGTGGAGCTGGGGCAGGATAGGCAAGGGGCTGGGCAAATGGGGCAGCTGGAGGAGGCCCAAAGTCACTCGGCAGGGCACCGAAGGTGGGCGTGGGGGCTGAGCTGGGTGAAGCCACGCCCTGCGGGGCCCTGCCCGGCCAGCCCGCGGTTCTCAGCGGGTCCAGCAGGCTCAGCAGGAGCTCGCTCTCGTTCCCTGCCCCTTCTGTCTTCACCCGCACGGGCTGCAGCATCTCAGCAGTGCCAGCAGTGCCACACAGCTGCGACGGGCGAGAGGAGGGATTTACAGACTGCTGCATTTCGGGCTCTAAGGACACATTCCCAGCCCCAAAGGGCTCCGGGATAAGATCTGAAACCAAGTGGCTGCGCCCCTGACTGGTGAGGATTTCTGCTGACCCAGCTGGAGCCTGGTGCTTGGAAGCCCTGGGTGCTGGTGGTGGTGGCACAATCCCCAGTTCTGGAGTCTTTCTTCCCTGTGGCCTAGGAATGGTGATGTTCCCTTGAATGGCAGGATTGGATTCATCCTTTTCTGCAGGAGCCAGACCACTGTCTCTGCTCTGAGGTCTCCTGCTGATGGGGGGCACGTTAGCCAGGGCAGCCAAGGGTCTTTCAGGTGAGCTCTGGGGGTATTTAGTGGGAATAGCCATATCATCATGGCCCATGCTCCACAGCTTGTTGTAAGGGTGGGACAGCTTCAAGCTTGGCACAATCCTGTTCCTCTCAGACACCCCAAGATCCATTCTCTGCAAGACAGCAGAACAAACATTAAGTCTTAGTGATGTCCTCACAACACAGGGCCAGAAGTGAGTTCAGGCTGCTGTGAGGGAAGAGGATCTGTCCCCAGGGACAGTGCAAAGGGACAATGGTGTATGGCCAGGAAGGACAGACAGGAGCCAGCCAGGACTCTGCAGCTCCAATTCCAGCTCTGTCTCCATGGGGTTGTTCAGCTGGGATATGTTGTGCATCTGGCACAGCCCAGTAAGGAGCACACACCTGTGTCCAAGGCACAGAAGCTAAGAAGCCTTAATTGCTGCATGGAAAAAGCTGACAAATGAAATATCAGAACGTAACACTAAATTCAATATTATAATAAAGTAGAAATTACATTTGCTTCTTTAATGTCAGATGAAGATCTTAGAATCTGCTTTAGTTTAACACTTTCTGAGCTATGGTCCTTCACAAACAATCCTGTTTTTTCAAATGATGCTTAGCCCAATTTAGCCAGATTAAAAGAAAAAAAAGTTTGGAAGGGACCTGAAAATTACCAGCTATTCATTCTCACTGCTGACCATCAACTTCAAAGATAACTGTGTGTGACAGCCACTGGACAAACAGATTCTGAGGAACAGGTCAAATACTCCCTCCTTCAGAAGCAAAGGCTTTAGAGAAAACAGTTACTTATAAGTGAGTCCTGTTAAAGCCATTTCTTAATTCAGAAATTAATTTTGAAACACATGAGCAAACCCCTGAAAAACAGATGATGATGATTATTATTAGCATCTACCCAATAATATGAAAAGGCTCCTCAGAATGAGCTCTGTGCCACCCCCAGGGCACAGGAACCCCCTGACCTGGTATTCAAAGGAGCAGCACTGCTCTGCCTCCTCCTTGGGCGTCCGCAGGTCCTCCAGGCTCTTGGCCTGGCTGAGAGGCTGGGGCTGGGATTCTACTTCCAAGCTGGGGAAGATGTCTTCCAGGAGGTTGACTTCTGAGGCCTTGCTGGAGAGCAGAGGGCTCGGGGGCAGTGGCTCTCTCCCTTTCTCCGGGCTGCCCATGTCCTCTCCATCGGCACTGTCCGACTCCTTCAGGGCCCGGTACGGCTGAGGCCTGGCACAGAACCAAAATCACCTTGCAAATGACCATATTTCTAATTCTTTGTTTCGAACACAATTTCCTAAGGAGCTGGGTGAGTTACAAAGAGCTCCCCAGTGGCAAACACAGCTCAGAGAGCCCCGTGCAGAGCAGGCTGTGAGCAGCACCCGGGGGCAGGGGGACATGCAGAGGGGACCTGGCACCCGAGGGTGCTCAGAAGGGCAAGAGCTGAGTGTGAAGTGCTCAGAGGAAGCTGTGGTCGTGCAGGCACAGCCAGGCTGAGAGGGAACTCTGCGAGCAGGGATAATGATACCAGCTCCCCATGCTGGCTGTCTGGGCTCCCCTTGGGCTGGGCACGGCCTCTGCACCCCGTGTCTGCAGGCTCTGACATCCTCAGGCTTCGAGCTAACTCAGCACACACCATAACTCAGTGTTTTCCTGCAATAATTTGGAACACTGTGCAGGTTCCAATGATTTCATTGGTGTCATCTTATCAAGAAACACCACAATCCATTATGGAGACACCTCCTTTACATTCCCAGCCAAGGCTGAGTTAGCAGGATGCTTCTCTTGCACATACCTCAGCAAAAAACAGAACCAGCACATTTGCATTTTGGTGTGTGTACAGAGAGCAGCAGCACGATGTGCATCCAATTAATAACAACGAGTGGCACACATGGCTGTGGGGATTGGCACTTGACTGGCAGCCAGTTGTACTGTGGCATTTAAACAAGCTTTCAATTAAAAGAAAATATTTGTGAGACCTGCAAAAACACATCCTATGGAAGAACCCTCCTCCCCTTTCCATATTTTATCATAATACATCTATATCATGCAAATTCACAGGCAGCCCAGCTGTTTTCCCTCCCCAGCACACACAGAGCAGGCACTGAGCCTGCACCAGGACAGGACACTGCAGGTACAGGGCAGACAGTGACAGCACACAGCCCCAGGGCAGGGAGCTCACAAACCTCGGTGTCTTTGGTCTCACATCCTCTGGGTCACACTGCAACCCCCAGGGGATATTCTGCAAACAACACTGGTCTCCACCCCAAATACGAGTGGGGAAACATTTTTCTGACTCTTTCCTACTGAACCTCCCCATCCCACCTGCCTGCAGTCACATCCCTTCCCTGTCAGCCTCCAAATCTGTGTCTGCAGCACACAATGGATTTTAGCAACTGCAGACCTCCCTGTCCCACTGGCAGCCTCCTTCTCCAGCCTGGTCTGACCCAGCTGTGGCTGCCAGGCTTCAGCTGCTCAGCTGTGCCTGGGCATCATTCACCTCCCAGCTCCTGAACTGCCTGGATGAGGCATCATGTGGATTTCTGAAGCAGCAGCTCACAGTACCCTGGCCCCTCTTCCTACAGGTTCTGGTCAAACCAGAGACTGTATTTGTTAAAAGAATGAATGCAACTCTGTGCAATTTATCTCCCTTTCATCCCCTAGAAATCCTCAAGCAGGCGAGGTTAGGAAATAACAAATCCTCTGCTGCCATTCAGTGAGGGCTCAGCTCAGAGCTGCCTGCCGGGATTGGGATATTCAAATAGGCAGCAAGAGGGATTTAGTGCAGCTGAACCCACAGCTGGCAGGGCTCCCCTCACCTCACACAGGCACCCTGGCCAGGGACAGAAGCTCCCAGCCTCAGCATCAACGAGCAGTTTCTGGCCCAGCTGCTCTGCACCATCTTTCAAGACTGAGTTACAGAGGTTTGGGAATGTAACAATTACAAATTCAAACTGGATATAAATAGACCCAACAAACTTCCTGCTTCTTGTAGAATTGCCAGATTGTACTCAACGTCATCAGAGGACACCTGCAGGGATGTGACACCTGACAGACCAGAGAGGCTGGGATCAAACAGGTGACACTGCAAAAGACTGATAACTGCACAGGAACGAGGCTTACAGGACAACCCAAAAGCACAGTAGCACCACACAAGAATGAACAGTGCAAAGTCTGGACAGGAGCACAAGCAGCATGTTGGAACAAAGGACAAATGGAAGGATGACATCCCACAGAGCTCGAGTCAAATGAAGCCCATAAGCTGTGTGTTGCTGCAGTGTTTCATGCAGGAGGATGCTTTTTCATGCTGCTCAACATTAAAACAAACAAGCAGGAGAAAAGTTGGTCATTCATCAAGCGCTGTACAGAGACCCCAGGAGCATTTCCAAAACCCCATACAGGAGCAGGTGCCCTGAGCAATGCAAACCCCACTGTTTGAAGCTGGCACGAACACAACGAAAGAGTAAAGGATAGACCATTCGAAAGGAGCAGAGAAGAAAAAGTTTTCAGAGAAGCCAGAGACAGGATCCTCTTCCTGCTGAAATTCATCATCAGAGGAGTCCTCAGAGAGGAAGACTGTATAGTGTCGCATGGGCTTTACGAGGCTGGGGAACAGGAAGAGAAAAGGAAGTTATCAAATGGTCACAGTGACAGCTCCTGAGGAGAGAAACCAGGGGCTCTGGAGACCCTGATCATCCTGTCCCTGACTGGCTGCAGAGCACAGAGCCAGGCAGGGAATGCTGGGCTCTGCTGCCCAGGCACAGAACACAACCCCTCTGCCAAGGACAGACACCGCTCTCGCAGCCACACCACAGTGCAGGGAACAACACAGAAATCCCCCTTCCCCACACATTCCCTACAGAGCTGGGCACCTCTCTATTCTTCAGACAGCTCTGTTCCTCAGGCTCTCTGAGCTCTGACAAACAATAGATCTCCCTCCCTGCTTTACAGACATTTAGTCTGATGCACAAGAGGAGCTGACTCCAGGGCACCAGTTCCTACTTGTATCTATTTTTCACATTTGAAGCTGCTTCACTCTAGAGTAAAACCCAAGCTGTCCAAGGATTGGTATGAAATGCAGTTTGTCAAGTAAGGCGTATATGGTCCTTTCCTCAGTGGTTAACTGAGAATCACTTCTTAAAGATGAGGTCAGGAAAAGAGAAGTTGGACTCTGCAACCAACAGCCCAAGAGGGCCCGAGCTGCCACTGCCAATGAATGTTCACTCACAGTCAGGTCAGAGCTAATTAATAAAAAGTCTCTGCAGTGGCTGCAGGTGATGGTGGTAAATCACAGCCTGTGTAATTCCAATTAAAGCTGGTGCATTGCTTTCTTTCCCTTCTCCTGCTGTAACAGGTATCCAGGGGAAGGAAATGGGACCAGTGCAGCAGGAAGTATTTGTTACATTTTTTTAACTTTTTTTTTCCAGAAAGTGAGTATGAAAAAACTCAATTTACAGTAACAAAAGGCTCCACCTAGAATAAATTAGAAAGCAAAGATACTTTAAAAATACTTGTTTTGTACTTAGATACAGATGTCTGTCTTCCTTAGAAGAGTAAATTACCATCTAACATGATTCCAGAAAATCTAAAATTATGTCCAGAAATCCAGAGTGCCACTAAATTTCCACATATCCTGATGATACACTCAATTTTTGGTAACTGCACATAACAACTGAACTGGTGCATTCTCTTAGAGCACTGCTCAGGTACCTTTTGCTTGCCTCCAGATATGCCCCACTCAAAAGCACTGTGTCTGGTCAGTAACTCAGTGAACTGGGAACAAACTCCAAAGAAATAACATGGACTGTGTTGGCCAGATCACCAACAGCACTGCAGTACAAATAAACTTAACTACAGAGTAAGGTAACAGGCACTGGTTGGCTGTGTGGCAAAAGCATAAATGAAAAGAACAAGCCTTGAGTTTGGCTGTTGCTGTGTTCCATCAGAGATTTCAGTCCAAGACAAGGCATGAACAATCTAAAACTGTCCTAGTGTACATTTTTTACTGTCTTGAGGCAGTCAAATGCCCCAAAAGTTCTTGTTCCTTCAGTAACCGAGCTCGGGAGGTCTCCCATGGCTGCCTCTGCCCTCGCAGGGCCCCTACACGGAGAGGGACGAGAGCAGAGCTGCGGGAGAGGGGCTGGACAGGGCAAGGGAAAAGGGGTAAGGGAACGGGAAGGGGAGGGGAAGAGGAAGTTGAGAGGGAAGGGGAAGGGAAGTGTCGGTCCCCGCCATCACGCCAGCTGTGGCAGGCTGCCGGGGCTGCGGCTCCCCGGTGCCGCTCTGTGACCTCGGGGCCAGCGCTCCCGGTACAGCCCGTGTCAGCCCGGGAGCCGCTCCCGGTACAGCCCGTGTCAGCCCCGGAGCCGCTCCCGGTACAGCCC
>JAHLSL010000016.1:8947984-8964075 GCA_025920805.1 Petroica traversi
GCTCCACGGCGCCGGCAGCAGCGCGGAGCGGGGGCTCTGTTTTAATGAGGAAGATCTGCATCTCGGGAGCTTTTTTCATGTGTCAGGATGCGTGGACAAATCAGCAGCACATCACGCTGGCCAAAAATGAAATGCTGACAAATGTAGATATTTCAAATTTAATTGACACCTAAATGTAGTTGAGACAGAAAAAAAATATATAGAGAAAATGGGAGCGCAGCATATGGGAGTTAATAAGAAGAATTCTGTGATAATATTAAAGGATGTTCTGGTTATGAGAAAATTAAATTTGTATATTTTACTACAGTATTGCTTTTTCCTGAATATTGAGATTATGGCACAAAGGGGTGTACAGACTTGTCATTATTCTCCTAAAAAGGGTTCCCCAGATTTGAGGAAGAATTATTTTTTATTGGCATCGTTTTTTAAAGAACAGCTACAGAGGAGCTCTAGGGAATTAAAGAATTTGTCCCTCTTAGCCAGTAGAATGCAGAGAATGAGGGATTTGGATGCACGGGCTTTTTCTTGCCGCTATGAGATAGGAGGCTTGGGACTGAGGGGATTACCTGGGAACTCTTCCATGTGAACACAGCCCAGAGCTACCGTGGGATCCCTTCCTGCAGATCCTGCACACCCGGTGCCAGAGCTCCCTGCTCGGTGAGGCCATGGAAAACCTGCACCACACCTGCTGAGCCTGAGAGCCCAGTTATACCAGCAATTCCCCGTGCCCCACGAGCCTCTCCCATCCCACCCAGCTTATCCCAAATCCCAGCACTGCCTGCTGGGGCACTCAGTCCCAGGGAATGCAGAGCTCCTCTGCCGAGCCCTCTGGTGACAGTGACCTTTCCCAGTACGGGCTGCAGCCCTGACACCCAGGAACTCATCCCTGAGTGCCCCTGGTCATTCCCAGCACAGGGAGCTCTGACAGAAAAATAATTAACTTATGTAACTGAAGACATAACTTTCCCAACCTCCAATGCGACCCGGTAAAACTAGTAAAAATACATTTTATGGTGTTTTCACTCATTCTACTGTTATCCAAGAGAGAAAACAGTGTGAGTTTTTTAGAGACAACATCTCTCTAGTTTCAGAACACTTATACAAAGATTACTTCTTACTGGGACAGAAGATATAAAGTTTGTGGGGAAACATCATGAAAATTCTGTATTTTGTGAAAGCACCTGAACTGTAAAGACTCACTAAATTAGCAGCAATAAACTAGATCCAAACAAAAGAATTAAAATACAATATATTTCCAGCATCGGTACAATGTTTACCATTCGTGTTATGTTTGTGTATCTGTGGTCTGATAGTGGCAGGAATTGAAGATACATGCTAGCAGTGAGAACACTGGGATGTCAGCAGCTTTGAACCTAGACATGCAGAATGCTCCACAAGAACACATATAAATGTTAAATTATTCAATTATCCTCCACCTACATGCAGTGAGTCATCAGATGAAATATTAAGAAAATGCTTTTAGTTTAAAAATCCCCACAACCTCTGTGTAGGGCCAGCATGGCCCTTTGAAGGAGCTGCATCTGCTCCACAAGAGGGCAACCAAATTCCACTGTAAAATGGACAAATACTCCTGTACAAGGGAGACACCACCGTTCAGTTTAGGCCAACACCAGAGTATTCCCCCACCCTGGCAGGGCTGGAAAGAGCTCTCCAAGCACTGATACCCCTCCAGTGTGTTTGTCACACATAGCGGTGTGCCTTGGGCTGTGCTGGAGAGTTCAGAACATCCCCAGCTCAGAACATCCATTCCCTGGTTAGGGTCACCCCTGAGGGCCCACTGCTAACTCCACTCTGGCACTGTAGGGAATCTGCAACACACACCCCTTGCTGTCTTTGCAAAAATCTTTGGGTAAGTGACATTAGTGAATGTGCCTGAAAAAGCCTCCCTGGGGTAACAGAAATGCCTGCACAGGTGTGCACCAGAGAGACACTGAGAACCAACACCCTCTTGTCCAGGAGCAGAGGGCTACAGAAGCACGGCCCATCTGGAACATTTCTCCTTCACTGGCACAGCTAAAGGGGGGAAAGATTTGCTGGCACTGTGCAAAGTGAAGCCCTACAAGCCCTCACCACAGAGCTCACACAGATATCACAGTCCTGTTAATGCACTCTAGAGTCAGACACGGCCCCTTCTGCCATCACTGTCAAATAAACAGTTCTGCACCCTCCAGCTACAGCCCGGCAAGAACACTGCATCAATCCAGACAGCGCTGGAATTGACAACTTCCTTGAAAGAAAAGTGCAAACCAAAAAAACAAAGCAATGAACAAACCTCCAAAACCTGAACATTTTCATTGAAGAGGCTGATCAGAGTGTGTGTAACTTGGCGAGCCAGAATTTTTCCATAAGCAAACTTTGGTTACTTACTTTTTCACAATTCCTCTACAGTTTTTCAAAAATGTTTTCAAGTATCAATTTTTTTCTTATTTAAAACCTAACACTGATTTGTAGTATTTTTCAATGTCTCCTCTGGTGAGTCCCAGTTCTGGACATGCTGTTTGATGCAAGCAAAGAGAAACAGAGCAGCACAGTACTTACTGTTCTGGGCTGGGAACTGAGGTCCTCCTGCCCTCCACACCAATGTTGCTCTTGGGCCTCTTAACCACATGAGGTCTTGGGGGGCGAACCTGTGACATGCACAGAGACATCTCATCAAACACTGCCCCTGATCCACCAGCAGACACAGATAACACATGGAGAACCATCAGTATCCTACAGGGATCTTCCAGTTGGCCTCACTTTGTCTTTTGTGCCAGAACAAGGTTACACATCAATGGGATACGTCAATGAATCTAAAGGATGAATATAAAGCACATGGCCCCACAACTTGCAAATGAAATATATAAGCTTGTCACGAACTGTTTGCTGCTATTTGCTCTGTCCTATTTGGTGTGGATTGAATTTCAGTGAAAAGACTCCCTAAGCTTCCTCCTGTGCAGTCAGTGGTGGGAGAGAAGCTGGGAGTGTCCGTGTGCTCCGGACATTGCACTGGGCAGTGGGCTCAGCTCTGACACCACGACCCTTCTGGCCACTCCCTTCTAGGAACCCAGCCTCTCAGATGGGCTCTTCTGTGCAAGGGGACACTGGAAAATGTGTACTTAGGATAAACGTTTTACCATGAAAAACTCAGCTCATTCTTCACTAAAAATTTGCTTTCTTCCAGCAACTGAACACAAACCCTTGCCAACCATATTGTCATTATCACTCCTGGTATTAATACTTTGTTTTAGATTTAGTCTGTAATAAAATCTGAAGTTTTTCTGTGAAAGATAATGTTGCTGCCAGTCCAGTCCCAAATACATATCCATCACATTCTAATGTATGGAAATGCAGCTTGATTTCTGACCAGGATCTCCACAAGCAAACCAGCCTTATTTCAAGGAAAGGAATAAGCACTTGTGCTCACACTTTGTGTATGTGCCAGCCCACCCTGGTGAGGAATCCTGTGCTGAACTTACCCCTGCCAGCCAAATGTAGGAATTTGCAGCATCAGAGCAGACTGTACACACCAGCTTCAGGTGTTTTGTTAAGAAACTACAAGTCTACTTGAAAGAGAGTTAGATTTGTTGGCCAGCTCAATGCCAACAGAAATGCCCAAACACCCAAATTAAGTTGGGAATACAGCTCAGCTCCTGACCTCCCAAAGCTTGTGCTCCCTTAAGAGGCACAAGAGAAAGGAGCTGTTCATGGCTGACAGACTGAGTACTCTGGGATGACTAAGGAAATTTTAAAATAGTATTATTTGTTGGGGGAGGGGGGATTTCCAGGTTTGTTTTGGTTTTGTTTTTTTTTAAATTTTTCTTCCCAGGCACATAAACTTCAAATTTTTCTGCTAGGAGAAGGCCACCAAATTGTGTGTAGTGCTTCTGCCCTACACACCAGTATGCAGAAAACAGCAGCAGCATTATTGCATTGAATTTTCATTTCAAAGGAAATGGTGCAGAGCAGATATGATGAAGAAATCCAGAGTTGTATTGCCACCATTTCTTAGGAAAAAGGGCTTATGAAAAGGTCAGATGTTAAGGTCTTGGAGATCAGTCCCCACACAAGGCTGCTCCTCTCTACAATAAAGACAGCTTAAGAATGTGAATTTATGGCAGGAATGGAAGGATTAAGTTTGTGGCAACTTCAACTGAACTTGCAACGTGGTGAAACATGGGGAAAAGAACAACAGAGCTAATTAGAGGAGCTGAGCTGTCAGAGCGCAGCAGAATGGCTCGGTGCCAACAAACAAAAGGAATGGGCTGGCAATCAGCAGGATCGATGAAGAATACTGCTTCATTAGGGCTGATAAAACACGGAGAGACCGCAGAGAGGAGTGCGGGAGAGGGGGGGGACAGGCAGGAGGAGCGGGGAGAGGAGAGCGCGAAGGAGAAAGGCAAAGAGAGGAAGAAAGCAAGCTGCTTAATTAAATGGGAGCTGGGAGCTGATGTGTAAAGCTGGCCTGTCAGCGTGCTGGGAACACTTTCACCTTTTGGGTGGGTGTGCTGCTGAGGAGGGAGAGAGGTGAGAGTTTGGGGTGGCTCCGGGGGCCCCAAGCCCCGCGCGGTGCGGGGTGACAAAGCTAAGAGCGATTTAGAGCATTGTTCCCGGGGAACTGCAGGGAAAATCCAGGAATCAAGTCACTTCCTTGCTGGATTTTGAACCTCACACAGCCACAGAAGCAAGGTTAAATGTTTATCAACTGCAAAAGTATCAAAGAAATCCAATTACGTGACCATACAGCCAAAAGAAAAAAGGTAAACTTCCAGGACAGAAGGGTTGAATGTGCTTATTACTGTCCCTATCAACTTTATGCATAATTATTATATTTTAACTTTTTCTAATTGAATAAAGTTTCCAAACAGCCACTATTAATCCAAACAGACCTCCATTAATTAGAAGCAACAACTCTCTCTCTTTCATAATACCATAACCACTTATTTCCAAAGCAGCAGAATGCAAAGAACATCTCTGTTCTGCTTCCTTAACCTTTCTTTGGTCTGTGTTTTTGGCTTTATTATTAGCAATTACTCATATTGCAAACTCTAGTGCCCACTGATTCCTCCTTTCAGCACAAAGTATTTCTCAGGAATTCTGGTATTGTGTGGCCCTGGCTGGAAGAGCAGAGGGACCTGGTCTCCTCCTTCAGTGCTTGTGTACAAGGCCAGGATAAATCACTTGCTGATACCCACCTCTGTAGGAGCTGCCAAGCCTGAGAGGGAAAAAGCAGCCTGCACAAAGTGTTATTTACACATACAGAAATGTGTTGCAACTACTAAAAGCCAAATAACAGTTCTGAACAACAACAAATTTATGTATATTTGTACAAGCATATTTTGGGGATTGATTATAATAATTTACATTTATCTTGAATTTCCTCTTGATGAATGAAGCCTTTCTGTTCCACTTACTGACACAGCCAGAGGAATGCAACAGGAGCTTTCATTATTACATTTCCAACCTTTTATCAATCACATTGGGAGCAAAGACAGTTGAACCAACCATGTTACAGAGAGGACTATTAATACCCTACAGCTGGGACATTTAACAGTTTTAACAAGACTTCCACATAATAAATAACTTCATTTGAACAATACAGTTCAGCAACTTTGGTATAGAGGAATCACAACATGCCCCCTTACACCTGCCAAATCTGGAACACAAGGGCATGGAAGCAATACAGGAACCCCACAGAACATGGAAAGTCTGATCCTAGTGAAACACATCTGGGAGGGTCTCCCATGCTCATTGCATCAAAGAAAACACACATAATCATAGTCAATGCTACTTTTCAAACACAAAAAACAGAAATCATCAGGGAAAAACTCCACAAAAATGACTCTGTTAAGCTAAACACCCAGAGTTAAAAAGAGGGAGGAGAAGAAACACATGCCACTGAAATGTCACACAGGAACATGCACCAGAGATCAAAAGTTAAAACACACACCCAGTTGCACTTGTTAACCAGTTACCTGCTCATCCAAACCACATTTAAACAAGTTTTAGCAAGATCAGATTTGAAAACTTGCATCTCTCTCTTTCTTATGCATGTGTGTGTACGGATAAGGAAGCAAGAAGTAAGATGATTTGGGGGGGAACTGTATTCATAAAGCTGAGTTCTGAATACACATAAATATCTTCCAATGCTGTGCCAAAACCCTCCTGAATTGATACTTCTTGCCTGTTCCTCTAAAAAAAATAAACATCTGGTGCAGACCCAGCAGGGTGTCCAGTTTTAATGCCATCCTGCATAGTCCATAGGTAAAAACTGTCCTACAGTGAGTGTTTTGTGGGGAAAACTGCTGAGATAGGGTATCCCTACCCAACACCTACAGGCACTGCACTGCCAATCATTTCTGTGCAGCTCTTCCATGGAAGAGTCCCTTCCTCCGGCCAACTCATGGGTCTAATTACCCTGTGTGTGTCATCCATAACATGGTACCAATGTTCTACCACCAAAGATCGACCTCACTTTCTTCAAGTCTATTCACACATGGAGAAGAATTAGGCATCCCAAATTAATTTAAAGCATAACTTGCAGAGAATAAATATTTTCTCTTCAGGCTTCTGCTTCCTTTCAGATTTGAGTTCAGTGCAAGTCTTCAAAAGCTCACTGGCTAAAAACTTCTGCCAGCCAGTCTAGCAGGGTTTTGTGTGTAAGAAATCACTGCAAAAGTCAAACCAGACGTGGCCAGAGCAGCCCCAGTTACCTGCAGAGCTGCCCGAGAGCTGCAGGGCTCGCCAGAGAAAAGCAGAACAACCGCGGGTCCCAGGGCTGTGCCGCAGCAGAGAGAAGGCAGTTTAGGAGCATAATTCACACATGGCTTCTGTGCAGAGTTTGTCAATCCAAACTACCAGGGTTTAGTAGTGCTACAAAGAGCATAACTCAGGCAGTGTTAAGCTGTGGCAGTGAGACAATCCCCAGCTACTCACGGGCCTGGAGGAGCGCTGGATCTTTGGGGGCGGCGGCCGCGGCGGGCGGAGTCTGTGCTGCTGCAGCAAAGTGGAGACTAAATTAAAGTCACCTGCATGGAAACACCTCTGATGTCCTGGCAAAAGCGGCATGAGCATGTGACAGCACGTGATTTACCTTCATACTCACCTCACAAAATGCCGTTTTTCTTACTTTGTTTTTCCAAACCAGTGACAAACCCCATGAGCTACGAGGCACCCCGGCAGCACAGGCAGTACCTATGCTGGGCTGAACTGAGCTCCTGTCACACCAAAGGCAGCAGGGACAGCACTCCACACCAGACAGCCAAAATGCACTGACACAACAAAGGTGTTCAAGGTGGATTCTTGGACCTCGATGTCCAAGTGTTCTAGACTACATTTACGCAAATGGAAACCAGAATACTCAAAAACACTTTCACTAAAATCTCGAGTGATTTTAGAGCTTGTGAAAACTTATGGAGAAGGCCTCAAACCAGACATTTAAGAGGATGGAAAAAACCCCGATTTAGATAAACTTTTGCTGCACTTGAAGGAGAGTTTATGTCCAAATCCTGTCCTGGATTTCACTCCTAAGAGACCAACAATTACAAGTCAGACCTTAAAGCATCATGATTGCCTAGAACTCAAAACTACTTGTGCAAGTACTGCTTTAGTTCTGTGTAAGAGAAAATGAATATACTACAGATACTTCATGTATTTATATTACAATAAACTACTCCTTTGCAGGAGCCAATATTTTCATATCCTTATCCTGTCACTAGATTATGTTTTCCAGCTGAGATTTAAATATCACAAATGATTAAGCTTTCATCTCTGATCAAAAAATAGTTCTATGTGTTTCCACAATAAAGACACATACAAATGCTGCTTTGGGAAAAGATTAAAGGTGCAGAAACTTTTTTGTCTCTTGGACTTGTAACCAGGCATCATGTTAACTCTCAGAACTGTGACCCTCAGTGCTTGTAACACAGGCAAATGCAACATTCAGATTCCAATTTCTGTTATCACTGCAGAGCTCCCAGCAATGGAGTTTGTTGGGAGGTTCGTCTGAGCTGCACCCCACAGCACTGCTGTGCCCCAGCAGATCTCAGAGCAGGGTAAGACACAACAGCCCAGGGCCAGCAGTGCTCTCTGCACTGAGCAGGGACAGGCCTGGCTTAAAGCAGGGCTGTGAACACGGGCTGGAGCAGGCCCAGGGCAGAGGAGAGGCACTCACAGGGAACAGGGGCTTCCCCAGAGCTGCAGTGCCACAGCTGGGGCTCTTGCCTGTCACCACAGTGGTTATGATAAGCAAGCGTGTTCAAACTCCCTGTGTTTTCTGGGAAAGCCACTGATTTGAAGTTAATTTGTTAATGCAGCAAAATACATTGTTTCTAAAAGGTTAGCAGGTGAAACTGTGTTGGAATATCTACTTAATTACCTGGGCTGTAGGGAGGAATGGGCACGAACCAGCACACGGCTGCAGTGCTAAAAGCTGCTAAATTGCTATTCCAGGTATGGTCCTAAATATATCTACTATGGCTTTTTCTGTGAAGGGGAGAAATGTCTAAATTAGCACTTTCTCACCAATAGCTGTTTACCAGCATACCTTTTTCCTCTGGATATTTGCTTAATTGTCTTGTTCTAAATACTTCTGAAGCAACAAGACAGAAAATTTGCAGAAAGCCGTTTTTATGACTGCAGATCTGGCACTGCTTTACTAATTATCAGACAAGTGACTTTAAGCTATGAGATGCTGGAGCAAGAAAAACCATACATTCATTTTTACACCATCAAAATACTACTTAAAAATTATAGATCCCACATCTCATAAAGTAGCTATTATATACCCAAGGAACTTTCACAATACAGCTATTTAGGGTTTTATACTAGAGAAAACATTACAAAAGGATAATTTTTGCTCTGTGGGGTAACAGCTTATGAGCAGAATATTATCTTAAACTAATTGTGGATGTCTTCTGAGTTTTTTTTTTAAAGTGGTATTCAAATCAAAGCCGTATGAGCAAATCAGAAGTGCTAGTTCATGTGCAGCAACAAGTGAAACCAGAAGGAAATGCCTAAAGGAACACAACCAGATGAGAATTGGTTCGTCAGTAAGTGGAGAATGAAATGTTTGTCTTTCTCAATTAGCAGTGAGGGTGTTTCAAATAATTTCCAAATTCTGAATTCTGAAATTGAGGACTGGTTTGAAAATACTTTAAAGCCAATCAGCCATAGGAGAGATGCCTTGTGCTGGATGAAGCCAGGCTCACACACACCCGGCTGCAGGAGACCTGAAGTGCTGACTTTGGGAGAACATGCTGGACCTCAACTGAACACTCAATTTTTTAAAAAAAAGGGGGAAAAAATAACAATGAAAAATGTCTGGTACCTAAAAAGATTCAGTGGAGAAAGCAGACGGAATCTACGAGGCAGCTGTTTTATTATCCATCCAGATCTCTGCACAGCACACTCTGCTTTTTACATGCTCCCATATGTACAGCTCACAAACTGGGATGACAGGAACAGTATATGCTTTACAGCATATATTTTTAATTTACACTCTGAAATACTTCAACGGAAATCTGCTGGGTCCTGTGATAAAAATAATCTCCATGTTTTAAGGAATGCCTCATTCTTCAGCCACATTTGTAGATTGGGAAGGTAGAAGAAGTCTGGCAAAAATGCAGCAATGCCTAAAGCCAAAATCCCAAAACCCCGGGAACACCACTGTGGATTATTATTGTTCATAACTGATGCTATTCTAAAAACACATGCCTTAAATAATAAACTCCTGGGTGGTAGAACTGAATGGTATTTTATTTCTTTTGTCTGCAATTACAGAAAAAAAAGGGAATAATTTTGAGAATGACATGGATGTATTTTTCTATGCGTGTTCAGGAGCCTTAGACAGGCCATGCCCAAAGTAGCATGTGTTGTTCTGTGATATGGATAGGAGAAATAGGATGATAGCTGTGGTTAAAGACCTGTCAAGACTTCTGATCCCTTCCCAGCTCTCGTGACAGGAAAGTCTCTGTCCTACACAAACCAGCAGGAAAACCCACAGAAGGTGGTATCAGTAAAACCTGAGACTGTGACCACTTAGTGCTCCACTCTCGCTTTCTGTCTGGTGAGCAGCTGAACATCAACCCTGATCCCCTTCCATCTATATGTGCACTCAGTTCTTCTAAAAAAATGTAAACCGGCCCTGAACCATTAAACTGATATTATCTAACACTTTGCAGTTTGAGGACTCCTGACATTTTCCAAAGAGATGCCTGTCAACAGCCTCTTATTTACCTGGCACAGAGCCCAGGTGCTGCAGACCACAGTCTGAAAGCCTCTGCACACTGAGCTATGTGCAGTAGGTACCACTTCCCACAGCAAACAGAATACAAAATATTTAATTCAGGGCCATTCTGGTTCAAAGAAGCCTCCCATGTGTTGTTTTCATTTTGTTCCCATGTACTGAGGCCCTGCATAATGCAGGATTGTGCTGCACACAGTAACTACACCAGGCAGGAGCAGGTCAGGGTTCTGCTGCTTCCCTTTCCACCTGCTCTGGTCCTGCAGAGCTTTGCCATCCCTGCTCCTTGCTGGGCCTTCCTTCCTTAGCAATTTGCTCCAGCACTCACCTCTGTTTGGGCAGGGGTTTCATTTGTCACGATTCACTACTCTAAACACACACCAGCTTTTTGTTCTGAGAAGGGGTCAGAAAAACCAAAGAAATTTCTACTCAAAGAATGGACTTTGAGCCTATTTCTTTGTGATATCACTGTGACACAGAACACTGCAGCCTCTTTACCTGTTCTTCTTGTCCCCTCGGGCAACCACTGGTGACTTTGTATAATTTTTTGTTATTTCTTTGAAATTTTGGCACCACTTTGCACTTTACTTTTTGCACTAGGTTTTTTTCTGGGCCCTGCAGTAGCACCAGAATCCTGCACTGACAATATGCACGCCTCAATCCTAGATGGGTAATTGCCAACACACAGGGATGTCCCTGGTACTAGGAAGAACACATCCTATGGACTCTGCACTGCACAATGGGCCTTACCCTGAAGCAGCACAACCTTCATTTGTCCAGAAGGAGAATAAAACCCCAGCTCTCTGTGATGTTGCTGCATAATGACAGGGCCAAGAAGGAAAACTCCCTTAACTCATCGAAGAAGGCCCTGTCTGAACTACAGCCAGTCACAAAGGAGGGCCTTTTGTACAACTATTCACAGGCAGACCAGGGAAGGGGTTGAAAGAGAATCTCACTGAGATGATAATTTTTCCATAGGACTTCTACCAAAATGAGAGTCATTTTGCTGTGTTTTGTTTTTGTTCTGTCTATTCCTCAACATACATGGATGGAGAGACATGTTGCAAAAAATCCCAGACCCCAGGAATATATTTATCCCCATGTGTTAGAGCCTATCCATCTACTACCTCTGCAGAGTTTAAAATCACAGCTAATAGGTTAACAACTGTTTTTCTTCTGCTTCAGATGAAGAATATCAGAAAGCTGGGGGAATATTCGGCTTCCCAATTTGTACTGACTGCTCAGTGCTACCTGCAATGTCTGTTTGACAGGACTGACATTTTGTACCGCTGTGAGATGGGAGAACGTGTGACATTTTTATTCATGGTGGCGTACGCCCTTGTAATGATCAGCCCTGGTCGATGTGCTTACTGCAGCAGCCCCGAGCCCTCGGAGAACAAACACCAGCCCGAGGTGCCAGCAGTTTGGCTGCCTTATTAAACACCACCAGGATTCTAACGAAGAGCAACTGCTGGAAAATCTCACTGTCAAATCCTCAAGGACATTGTCAACATGGAACTAACTACATATATTTTTCATTTAAAATACTAAAAAATCCAGCAATGCAATATCAAATTTAAAGAATAAAGCCACAGTGGTCTGTGTGTGTTTTCTTTTTTAACTGGTCATTTTGCCAGCTTTATGTTGGCTTTCTGTGGTCCTGATGCTGAAATTCAAATCAAACAAATCATGTAACCTACGTGATTTATAATGCTGGAAAATGGACATATCCCTTATTATCTCTTAACAGCTATTCCTCTCTAGCAAGTGGAATACTTGCACAGAAAAATAAAGAAACAAAAAAAGAGATGGTCTCTCATTTAAGGAGTTCTATAAACAGCAATGACACTGCTTTGCTCAGCTTCATCATACTCTGAGCCAGGCTGCATAACTGGGGGGACACTCTCCCCCCCACACACCCACAGAAGGACCCTCTATCTGCAGCCTGGCACTCACTACTGTTTTATGTGGTATTCATCAGCCTGGTTCTGAAGGGCAAATCTAAAAAATGCCTGGCCAAACAAACAGTCACAGTGGGGTCAGCACTTAGAAGAATCATATGTTTCACATACTCTTTCCCCTTAATCTCCTGGTTTAATCCAGTGGCCCAGAGGTCAATTCAGACAGTTATGGCCTAACTGCGCATATCAACTTCATAAGTAATACATAAGAAGCTTCTGGATGCTGATCTACATTGATAGAGAAGCAAGTCATCCATAAGACACTCCGAGCTCTCCTCAAGTTGTCAATCTAGGTGATTTGGGTAGCCTTGCATGTACTGATGTATTTATTTTCTATGTATGTATTATTTATAAAGCACAGCTCTCCTTCCACATGCCAGCAGTGATGGACCAAGATCCTCTCTACGAGATATTTATGGGTTCCTCAGCAGAACAGGACTAACAAGGAGACTCTGCAGACACGTTACAGCTGCTGTCGCTTGTCACAAGCCCTGGGAGGTCAGCTCTGCCAGCATCCCCTTCACACATCAGGCACTGCAGCACCTGACACAATGTACCCAGGGCAGCACAGTGATTCCTAACATCCCTGTAAGGAGTGCTTCAAATACCAAGACAGATGGAAAACACTAAAAGTCATAGTCTGCAGTGTGCTTTATCATGGCTGAACACATCTGCAGGACGCAGATTGGGGCCACAATCTCACTGCAAAGCATGAATTCCTGCATGGTGTGGCACCAGGCCCCCGCTGCAGTGGCTGGACAGAACCCAGCTGTGCCTGCTCCTTGGGAAGCCCTGGGGAGCAGCTGCAGGAGGAGCAGAGACCCTGGGCACACTCTGTAGGTGCTGCTCACACTTGTCCCAGATTGGCATGCATAGCCAGTGCAGGCCTTCCCTAACTCCCACCCCATGCATTGCCATACACCACAAAGCACAATTTCAATCCAATGCCTCACTGTCTTGAACATTGCCATTGGTTTTACTCCTCTCACTAAGAACACTGTCCCCTGAGAACCTGACGGGACATTTGAGTGGTCTCAAGCAGACATTAGATGGACAAGTGCTTCTAGGGCAAGACATTTGTCTTTCTTGTGAGGTGACTTTTACTGAAAGAAATAGGCAAAGAAAGGAGTGAGAACAAATGAGGGTAGAAGATATGCTTTCTGAAGACAAAATCATTTTAAAGAACTTATACTTTTGCTAAATCCATAAAGAATCAAAGGGAGAGAGAGAAGAAACCCCATGTGGCTCCAGAGAAAGGAAATGGGAACCCACATTGCTCATCCGTGGGGAAGAGTGGAAGGGAGGCTCATTTTCTTAATGAAGGTCCTGCTATTGTCCGAGCAGCTCAGAGTGGCCAGAGGAGGTGCTGGTTCTGCAACCAGAGCATACAGTTACACGAATATTAGCAAATGAACTTGTTTTCCCCTTTCCCCTTTGGTTTCTACCTCAGTGCCACACAATGCCTGCTGTGATCCAGGGGAATCTGCTATTGTTCCGATGCACCTGGGTGTGAAGGGAGTCACAGGGTCTGGCAAAGGAGCCTTCCTCCCTTCCCTGCTTCATCCCTTTTACCCTGGAGATAATCCCTCCTCTGCTGCCTCTGGCCTCAGCGATCCAGTTCTGCATTCCTGGAATGTAGCTGGCTGGTGTTCTCCCCATCTTCCCCCTGACCTCTTAATGCCGTTTAATCTCCTGGAAGAAGAGCACTGCCCTGCAAAGCAGAGCTGCTTGTTCTGTGTGTCCAAGTGCAGACTGTGAACAGGAAAAATGAACTCGTTCATTTACAGCAAAAGGGCTCAAAACAGCAAATAAGATGGCAATTTCCATGCTGCGGGCACGAGAGTTTAACAGCAGTCAGAATGAGCTGGGGAGAGAACCTGGAGAAGCCTTTCCACAGTCAGACAAGCTTCAGTATGTTAGTGCATTTTCCATTCATTTCATAGCTATTTACGTTAGTCCCCAGAGCACTGATTCTCTGTAGTTTGCATCAAGACTGGAACATGACTAGAATCTCTCTACTAAAGATAGACGTGGAAGAGTCTTTTGTATTTTCTTAAGCTTTACACCTTTTGGTACATAAATGGAATTAAATATCCTATTTGCTGGTAAATAAAAACAAGCCATAGAAAACATAAACCCAGCTAAGCTGACAAAAGACACTCTGATTATAACAGACACAATTAGAGAGCTGTAAAGAACTGCCAGGATCACTTGCTTCTAATGAAATTATTCCTTCTCCCAACGACTGATGTTTCTGGCAGCTTAGCATTTGCTGGTTTAATTGTATGAAATCAGTGGTGCTACTGTGGGAAAGTCCCTAATGAAGAATGTTTCTAAGGAGGAATGTAGGTTTGATTTTGAAGCCCTGGGCTCATCCTGTGTGCTCAAACCACCCCTCCCAGACTGGTGGGAAGACTGGGCACAGGTACCAATCCTGTTTGAACTCTGCGGGTCCTGTCAAAGTAGCCCCAACAGCTGCTTGCTTGGACACCATGACGCTGTGTAGTCTTTATTCTCCAAACCTCTCAAAGACAACACAGGAATGTGTTCTACATAAAAAGTACAAGTGTGGGCATGAAAACAAGATCCCAAACCCCCGAGTCACAAATCACCTGCATTAGTGTCCCACTCTGCCCTGGTCAGGGTTTACTGGGCTCCCAGTGCCTGGCACACAGGGAAGGATCCCGAGGACAGCTCTGGCAGCTGACTATGCAGCATGTATGGAGGCCAGTGGCGCTGCTGACCAGGATGCTGAAAGGGCCTACTGGTAACACAGTCCCTAGGGCTGTTATCCTCTCAGTTAGGGTGATCCAAAGTTCTTCCCCAAGACACCCAAAGCCTTATGTACACTCATTTTAATTCCCTTCTCCCACTCGGCCCATTGGCCTGCCCGCCCCTTTTACCCTTATATGGAATTTCTCTGGAATGTTCTCCCCAGCTCGACGCCCCATTGGCCCCGTCTCCTTGGTCCCTCCTCCTGACCCTCCTCATTGGTTCCCCAACCCATCCATCAGCATTGCCCCGCCCCTAGCCCTCTCTCTATTGGTTGTTGTAAGCCCTGCCCCTTTTGTCCTTATATGGAATTTCTGCTGCCTGTACTGCTCCCGCTACTTGTTGAGTACATCTGCGATGTCCCAGAGCCCGTGGTGACAGTTCCTGTATTTGGTTGATGCAGGGATCAATAGGAAAGGTATACCCTGGGTAAAACATTCGAAGTCCCACCCAGGAAAAGCAGTGGTCTCACCCTGCCACGGTGGTGTCCTACTAAGAACACTCTGTTTAGATATTTACTACACTGCTCCAGACCATCTGGCTAAAATCCTTTTCACCATCAAGGGGAGCTTTCCCACAATGTCTTAGTATTACTGAAAGTATCATTAAAACAATTCCATAATAAACAAGGCTCTCCAATGATGCCTGATCACCACTCATCGAGATGAGCCAGGACATACAGAATCTCCCCCAGTCAGCTAATTACTGCCAAATTTTGGTGAGCCATCAGCTGACAGGCTGTGCTTTCACAGGCATTTCAAGATATTTTCCTGATATTTTTTGAGCCTAACAACTGCAGATACACAACTGTGTTTAGAAAAGCTAGCAACTCCCTCACTCTAGGGTGAGAGATAATGAGTTAAAATTAAAGGTTGCTGCTGGCTCGCTAGCCCATCCCCCTTTAGCTAATCTGTCATGTAATGAAGAGAAGCACCCAGCACAGGACAGCTCGCTGCCGGCTCACTTACAGCAAGCTGATTAAGAATGTTCAACCAACAGCAGACTGCAGACCTTTCCGAGGAAAATAAATAGACTGTATGCAAATGTGTTTGTCACTTTGACAGCACGTCTCAATTAAAGGCCCGCGCGCGGCGGAGCTGCTGCAGCGCTGGCCG
>JAHLSL010000016.1:8964475-9037531 GCA_025920805.1 Petroica traversi
CATTTATACAGTAAATGTTGCTGCTTTTTTTGTCCCCATAGCCTTACAGCCCCCATCTACTGTATTCTAGATGGGGGCTGCCTGCACCGCCGCGCCCCGAGCCGGGCCCTGACCCCAGCGCATGCATGCATTTTAAACCGCGCTGCCAGCCGCACAATGCTGCACTCCGAGAGAGCCCCTGACAATGAGAAAAAAGCCTCTTTCATCCTCTTCAGTTTAGAAGAGCTGTGAATGCACAAACAGCCCTTATTTCAGAGTTCTTGCGCCTTTTTAATTGTTCCCACCTTCTGTATTCTAGATGGAGTTAAAAGTGACACTAAAATCTCTGCCTTTAATCACGAGTTAGAAGCCATCTCCCATTTATACAGTAAATGTTGCTGCTTTTTTCCTCCCCAAAGCCTTAATCTATTTTTCATAAACCTGAACATCTTTTCCTTTTCAATGAACGTATGATTTCATTTTTGTTTTGGCATTGGGCTATCAGGAAAAGCAGAGCCGTGCCAGGACGGAGGCTGTGAGTGAGAGCCCTACAACTGCTAAGTCAGACTGGTTTTTGGAAACCAACATTTGTAATGTGATGACAGCAATAAGTGTTTAGCCAGTGAGCCTCTCCCCACGGCCAGGGACCAGGGAAGCTGATGTGTGTTTCTTCTGACACAGAGAAAGTGATCGTTAAAAAATTTGAAAGTGACAGTTAAAAAACCTCCTGAATTTAAATTTGCACTTACCACTCAAATATATATTTCATTAATCTACCATCATGTTTGAACCATCCATCGCTCACAAAAAATATAAAGGAGAAACTGAAAATAAATTGCAGTATTATCTGATTTCTGACTGCTTCAAATGAAATGTAACATGTCCCTGCTGGAGCTAGATGGCTGCATTCCTCCAGTAGCCCAAATTCCTCTCAACTGTACTGGCACAGGAAGTAACACAAAAACAAATCTCTGCTGCAAATACTTAATTGGAAGAGAATGGTTTTTAAAAAGTCTCCATGAACCTACATTTAGCATATTGGTGAAAGTACTGAAAGAAATAAATCTACTTCTGAAATGATGCAGACAACACTCCTCTGAGCACTGATCAGACCTCAGGTATCCCCATCTAATCCCTGAACAGTCAGTGCAGCCACACCAACTGGTTTCTGTTCATAGACACTTCTTTGCTTCATATTTTATAATGTTTTACAATTACATTTCAATGAAAGTATAATGCTTTAAAATTGCACTTTGCTTCCTTAGAAGCAATCAGATATTCCCTCCTGTTTTCTGGTCAGAACAGTGTAAAGAATAGATATGGCAATAGAAGAGAACTGCTAACACAAATCATGTTATTTTTTTAGTCAGGCTATACTTAATAGAGGAACACTGGCAAACTGATAATAAATATTGGATGTTTTTCCATGAAAATCACAGCAACTACAACATTTTCTAAATAGCTGGCTCTTCAACCCCCCCCCACAAACTCTCTGTTTTGCAGACATATCAAAAGAAACATTACACAAGCAACTAATGTGAACAGCTCAACTGTCAATACTGAACACAGAGCACACTAACAAGCTATTAATTGATTTTTCCATCTTAGTTCATTGCATTTAATTTTCAGAGAATGTTCAAATGCTTTAATAGTTGGATGTTCCATATTGACACTAATGATCTGGCTAGTTAAAAGGGGATGTTTTAAATTCTACACCCTCAGTCCTGAGGGCTGTAGCACCTTGCATGCTAAAACAGATGCAAAATAGTTTATAAAATAGCTACAATAATTACGCTTCACTCCCCACTGACTTATGGCTTATTTTCCTCAAAATCATCATATGAACAAAAAGAATCAGTAAACCCAGAAAAATCAGGTTTTGGACTCCCCTTTAAACAGATACAACAGAAATAAAACTAAAATAGCATAGTTCGGTGACTAAAGATAATGAAGCATTTGGCATATTTGTTATCATGACTTTTCTCTGAACTACTGTTGCTGAGCCACATGATTGAGAAAAACCTTACACTAAGACCTACCTGACCAAAATGTACTGTGATTGGTCTTCTGTCCTCTCTTAATTTCGGGTCTTTCTTCTCAACCAGTGGTGATGGTGCTGTCCTTGGCAGGGGCTCCTCTGGCACTGCCGAGCACCCGTTCTCAGCAATGTCCTGTGTGGTAGGAAAAGGTGAATAGCACGGCCAGGGACACTCCTGAGAGAGGGGAAGGTGCACAAAGGAGACACTAGAGGATAATGCTGACTAACAATTTGGATGTTAGGGGAAAAAAACACCAAAGTACAGAAAAGAAAACATCATTAGAATAGAACATTTCATCCATCAGAGCTTGTACACAACCCCTCTCTCCTCCCAGTACCAGTGGTGCAAATAGGACATTAAATAAAATGTCTGACTTGAACACGCAAAAGCCAGGAAGTGCATGTGGAGAAAAAAAAAACATGGATCAGATTTTCTATTTTAGAAATGAATTCAGCAGAAGCCCAGGGACAGGGCATTCTGCTTATTGTAAACCTAAATGAACACAGTAATTCCATTAATGTACTGCACAGAATTATCCATAGCAGAACAATTACTGGTGGAAGTGGCAAGGAGACATGGAACTCAGGGCTTAGTTAGCCTTGCATTTCATCTTGGAGTCTGTGTGCACTGAATATGCCTCCTCCAGGAGAGGGTAGCACACCAAGGGCTGCCTGGCAGAACACTTTTTGTTTGCTTTGACTTTAGTTCTCATCTCCAGAAGTGAAGTGACCCAGCAGCCCAGTTTAGAGGACTTGGCAAGTGCAGGCGCGGGGTGAGTAACGCAGGTTTTGAAACAGACAAAGGCCTGCAGACACCAGGAATCAGAGAAGGAGCAAAGAGTTTGAAAGTGAGTTGAGAAACAGTCTGTAACGCAGTGGGCCCCAAACCTTACATCTCTGCAACAATGCCAAGGAAATAATGCTGGGTAAATATGGAGAGAAGGCTGCACAGGCTGGAGCTCTGCAAGGCTGACCTGAGGGTGGCTGCTGCCACCGGCAGGGCTTTGATTCCCCGACCTCTGACACGGCCCCGCGAGCCCCCGGCTCGCTCAGGTACAATAATGAGCCGTGTAAGCTGATGGCCAATTAGAAATGGTTCCTTTGGACACACACTGACCTAATGTGTTTAGGTCAAATGAAACAAAAAGCTGGATGGACTTTCTAAGGGGCTTTGTCTGCTCCACAGAGAAGCTGAGACCCCTCTTTAGATCCAGCTGGTAGAACAGTGGTTCCCCAATACGGGCATAAGGATCGTGGGGAATTAACAACTTGTTAGGGTCAAACTAGAGAGAAAAACTTTTTCTTCTCCCCGCCCTCCAGCTGCACAATGCCACCTTGTCTTGAAAAGGTACAACAAAGTCCTCCGAATTAGTAACAAAGAGCCCCAAAACAAGGCAATGACGAGAAACCTGAGTGTCTGTCAAACTCCTACTCCAGCTCCAGCCTGCATGAAGCCCCCCAAGGGATGTGCTCAGTTTGGGACTCACACAGCTATGGCAGTACCATTCCCTGCAGTGACACTGAACACAAACCCTGTTTACATGTGCCTGTGGGGGTGGAGCCTACTGCAGGTGCCTGAAGCTGCCAAAGCTCCAGCACCCCCAGGGCCACGCAGCCTGAGCGGAGCAGGGGCTGCTCTCAGCCCTGCAGAGCCCTGCCTGGAGCTGCGGCTCTGACCAAGGCAGCAATGGAAAGCAAAGCACCTTCCCAGGAAAATCCCCAAAAAACCAGAAAAAGGACACTAAATTTTGGACATGAGGAGAATGGGAGGAGATAAAAGATAGAGAGATTAAGCCATTAAGCAAAATCCCCTCAGATGTGTAATGAACACTGCAAATTCTTGAGCTTTTATTGCTATAGATTGCCTTTACTTCTCTGATGATATAATTGCATATAAAAGAAAACATGTTCCTGAAGCCTACTTCCACTGTGTTTGGTGCACAGACTTCCAATGAAACCACAACATATTTTTAAAAATCTGCTTAATTAAATATAAGAATTAAATTATTAGATTCCTCTCTATTGTTTCAACATCCTCAAAAGGCAAACAAATTATCAATACAGCTTCACTCATCAAAGCAAAATCTGCTTCACAAAAGTTTGTTTTCTATCTTCAATGAAAACACATTTGAGTTAAAAAAACAGTGAAATCTGATCTTAAATTTTGTAATGGACTGCAAATTCTGGCTAGAGAGGAGCTAAACACATCCTGAATGTCTTGAACGTTGTGCAGGTCATGCTATACATCTCTAAATGAGTTATTTCTACAATACCAGGCATTAACTAGAGCCCCACAGGGCTCTAGTAACTAAAATAATGTTGAATACATTAATGCCAAGTGCCCAACCATTTATATAAATTGTCTTAGCCAGAGCTTTCAGTAAGTTCCATTCTCCTGACTGAAAGTTGAGGACGGTACCATTCATATTCCTCCTTCTTCCTAATTCTATGCAGTTAAGCTTCAAATGAGACACTAACGGAGGGACTTGACCACCACGGTCCATTTGTGAGATGGAAAAAAGCAGCCTTTGCAAGAAAAAAAAAAAAAAAAAAGAGAGAGAAATGAAAAAGAAAAAAGAGAGAGAAAAAAAAAACCTGCATCAGATATAAAATAAAGCTACCAGGCTGTATCTATTAACAATTATTTGCTCTCACTCATAAGAATCCTCTGAAAACTATTTCTGTTGCTTTGAAATACTGCACCACAAATGAACAAGGGATGGAAATGGAGCCCCATTCAATCTCCACTATCATATTAAAGAAGGACCTTACACACACCACAGTGACCTCTCAACAGGTCAATCCTGCATTTCTCATTTGCAATTCAAACCCAAGACTGGAGCAGACCAAGGGCAAAATGGGCTCTTGATTATATTTAAGAGGTCACCATTGCTATGCAGAGTTGGAGGAAGCAGAACCTCCAGCTTTATTGCATTTTTAAATTCTATCTTGTACAGAAGCTGCTCAGATTTGGCAGCAAAAACTGGAAAAGACATGTTTATATTTGACTTTTCCTTACCAGAGGCCTGCATACTTTCTATATTAATAATGGAAAATAGTATGTTAAAATACAGCAGATACTAAGTTCAGTTTAAAAATAACCTTAGGTTACTCTTAGAAGATGAAAGACTAGCATCCCAAATTTGGTAAAAAGTAAGTATTTAATGATACCAGAATGTCAGACAGTTAACACTCACACATGCTAGTGAGGAAACACAGGATAAATACAATGCTCAGACATAAAAACTGGGGAGGATGCATTAATAGACCTGTGCATAACATAATGGAGCAGCACTGACATTTAGATTAAATAAGAGGGTGACCAAAACAGTATTTGCTATTTTTATCACTTTTAACAGAGCAATTCCTAATTTTAGTTACCTTCTTACCTACGTTCACATGGAGAAAAGGATGGGATAGAAAAGGACAGAATCATAAAGGAGAGATAGAGCAGTGTATGTCAACTACTCACAGCAATCTTTTAAGCTCTTGTGAAAGCCAATGTTGAACAATCATGTTTAAGCATCTCACTTACAGAAACACCACATAATAAGGAAGGTGAAACAAAATTGGGCCATTTAGTTGTAAATGTTATGTGTGTTTTTTCAAGAGAAGCTTGCTGCTTGACAGACTAGGAAGATGACAATAATAATAATAAAACAAAGCAACGACTGAATGAGGCTTTTCTCAGCCTCGTATACAAATGTCACACAACAGCACACAATTCTATTAGCATTTAAAATGCAGAAGAAAAATCTGGTCCTGTTACACTCCAACTGCTTTAGAAACACACACAAGAAGGCCAAATATTTTATTATTTAGGAAGGTTATGTCCAGAAGTAAAACACACGGAATGACATCAGGAAATTCACGTACAAGAAAAGTGCTTCGTGTTTCTATTGTTTTCAAATTATACCTACAGTGGTCATATATAATGTAGAGTAATAAAATAAAATGGCATAAAAGCATCTGAAGCAACTGTATCTTGCCCGAGAATCTGCAGCAATGTCTGGGGTGTTCAGAGGGAACAGCAGTTGCAATGTGCACAGGCAATTCCTTGCTCTGCAGCCCGGCTGCACAGAAACCCCTTTGGAGGAGCAGGCTGCTGACAGCTCAGGTGCATTTCTGTCTGCCCATGAACATTTGTAGCCCTAACTTAAGAGAACGGTCTAGAAATTTAGAGAAGAAATTCACAGAGAGAGCACAGATTTAAAAAAAGCCTCCCAAGTTCCTATGCAACAAATTGAATACAAATTTCTGAATAAGAACTTCAGTTCTCTCAGCAGGTCAGCTGCCTGGCTTACTCCATGACTCTGAGAGCACTGATGCACAGAATAAAGGGAGTATCTGCAATAACCCAAGGCAGAGTTACCTGTCCTCATGAGGT
Source organism: Petroica traversi (assembly GCA_025920805.1). Lineage (NCBI taxonomy): Eukaryota > Metazoa > Chordata > Aves > Passeriformes > Petroicidae > Petroica > Petroica traversi. The sequence continues at coordinate 8,970,880 of JAHLSL010000016.1, forward strand.
GTGTACAAGTGTGACCATACCTCTGGTTTAAAAGGAGCAGTTGGGATTGGATAACACATCCATCAGACACAGCGCAGCAGTTGGGAATTGTGCTGTTTACAAACACACACACAGATCTGGGAAACAACAAACACTTGGAGTATTTTTTCCTGCAATAATTCCAATTGGCAATGGACACCAACTCTAATAAATTTCTTCCTGTCTGAACTTTGCAGCAGACATTCAAGAAATGCAGAAATCCCCTTCCCAATGGCAGATAAACACGATGCTATTTTTTTCTGACTGATTACTGCAAAAATAACAACAATTTGCCATTTGCAAAAAGTTCACTGCCTGAACCATAGGGAAGAGCTCCCAGTCCACATGCAGCCCCTCACTCAGTGCCCCAGCATGAAGGACAGGAGCAGGACCACTCCAAGCAGAACCCTCAGTTTTCTGGCTTTTGTGGGTTTAAGTCAGAGCTTTAATGTATTTGAAGACAATTTTTTTTTTTTCGTCTGTGAATATTTATAAGTGTGAAAAATCCAGGACAGCTGGTAATGCATTTTGAAGTGTGCTAACAACACTGTATCAAACAGCTTCCTATTGATCACATCATGCTTTCTGTGGCTAAGGATTTCAGATGTGGTGCTTATACATTTTGAATAAGAACTTCAAGTACCTTTTGCTTCAAGCGGTTTTTCACTTCTTTTATTCCCATTTTTGCATGATCTTTTGCCTGCATGAAAAATTAATTTAAGTTAAAATTCCCTTCTATTTCCAGCAGTGACTAAGTTTGTTTTCAGTTAATAAAAATGGTAATAAAAACAAGATACTGAAAACATGTTAAAAACAAACAGAAAGCTTAAACGACCCCAAATAAACAAAAAAACACCACCCCACCTTTGTTGCATAATTTTGTTTTCCCTGTTTTGAAGCCACAGACATCTTTCATCTTTTTGCAATCCTCAGCCTCAGTGCTCCCCTCTAAGTATTTATCTTTGCTATAAACTTCTGTTCTTCCACACTGGCAGTGAACCTGCAAACTCTCCTCACAATCTCATCCTACCCCTCTCTCTCAGGCTGGAGGAAGTCAGAAAAAACCCCCAAAGTTTGAATGGTTATCTCAATGCTTTTTGTAGCATTATTTTCCAGAACTGAGCATAGAAGAAATCCTCAGTTGTTTCTGTGCTGTTTGATCTGGCAGAGTGGAGCTGGCAGCCACACACGATAGCACAGCAACACACCAGCTGTTTGTTAACAGCACTGAAAACACTTCCATTTAAAGAATAACTCAGTAAGTTGGGCTCTAAATAAGCAGGTATAAGAAATCTCTAGGGAAAATTAATTGACATTTAGAAAAGATGGAAACAATTTGGAAAATGAGAGGATTCCCTTCTTTCGATGAAGCTGCAAGCAGGGAAAGCTGAGGTAACAATGATTTCCAACAGAGCAATGATGAGATGGTAGAGCTGCCTAGCAGAGCACACAGGCACTATTTCCCAGAAAGAGTTCTGTGTAATAAATGGAATTTATCATCTGTACTTTCAAAAGAAATCACAAGTTCCCATTGTCCTTTGCATTTCAATTTCAAAATGACTTTTTCATTTAAATTTGAATGAATGTGTATTTTGAGTAATTTTGTGAGTCCAATAAAAATGGATGCAAGTCTTGAATCTCATTTGAAAGGTTAAAACAGAATTGTAATTAGAGTCTTATCTCAGTAGTAAGCCAGTACTCAAAACTTACAAACTTATAGACAGTCTTCATGGCGGGGTTAGCCTTGGTCTTTACTGTGTTTAAAATGGCTCCACTTCCTTTCTGTAATTACAGTAACAAGGGAAGGAATGTTATCAAAGCTCTTTAAAGCAAACAGCAATCTAAAATCCACCATTCTTCACTTAAAATAACAGAGCATTAACTATCCTTATTAGCAGAGCTGAGTATGAAAAAGTCAGATTTAAAGAAAAAGACCCAAGGAAAGCCACGCTGAATGTTGCTCTGGTTTTGCCCAGTTCAGTTTAACACAGCTCTTGTCAAAGGGACAATATGGGTGCCTGCCAAGAGCCCTCACAAACCGTGTCCTGTGCTTCCACCCACCCTCAGGGGTGCCCTGTACATTCCACTGAAATCCTAACCAGGTTTGAGACACGAGCATCCCGAGCAACACTCAATATGTGGGGCAGAGATGCCATCTCAGGGCAGCCTGTACGTTCAGTCTGAAGAGATCTGTTTTTACTTTGCTCTTTTCCTTTCCCTCATCCCACAGTCCTGTTTTATCACACACGTGCAGCCTTTTTAAGATACAAGTAGTTGATGATAAACTGAGGGAAAATGAAATCTAACTCCAGTCAAAAACATTAATTCTAGAAAAGCTGTATTTCATGTGATGAATATAATCAAAGTGATGAGCCAGTGATACATCAGCTGCAATAATCTGCTCATCTGGTCCCTGCCACACCCCATGGACTGCTGCTGAACAGCACTTTACTGAAAGGAGAAGGGCAAAATCCAAGGAATTAAATCCTGGCTAATGCTGTATTTCCTACTTTCAGTGCAAAATTACATTTCCAAATCCAGAGATCAAATTTGATTATATGCAATCAGATGTAAACAGCTTTAAGATTTGCTATCTCTGTCACTACATGAAAACCTTCAGTGGGCCAACCCCAGTTCCAGGGCACCTGGCAGGATCTCGTGTGCTTACCCTCACTGTGGACAGCCACTGGTGGTACAGCTTGTCGCTACCTACAGAGAACCAAACACAAACAAACAAATTGCAACTCTCTGCTGAATAGGAAACAAGCTCAAAATGAAGTGTTGGCACTTAGTGGTTCTGGAGCACTGGAGAACAGGACAGCCAGCCTTTTCTTTCAGGCGAAAACGTAACACTGATGAGGATTTACGCTTCCCTATTTTCTCTGTGATGTCTCAGACATTTCAGAACACAGATTTTTTAAAGTTCACTCAAAGAAATCTGAGGTGATTCTGGGTAAAGTCAAGATTTTTCCTCAAATGCAAGAACTCTTTTAGTTGTACTTTAATAAAGTGGTAAAGCTGAGGTTTTTTAAGACTGAACAGGCATTACTCAGACTACAATACATGACTCAAAGTTCTTGACAGAGGAAAGAACAAACATTTAAGACATTTCAGGCTGCCAGGATCACTAAGCCTCAGTTATTTACCTAGCAGCAATGACCAATTACATCATGATAAACCACAAATGGTAAGTCAATCAAAGTGTCTGAAAGTACCTTAGAATATTTCTTACCTGCATATTCTCCCATATTTATCTCCTCTTCAAAGACATCACTGAAGCCCTCCCCAGAGTTCAGCAGATCCAGACGCCCATCAATGAACTGCATCAGAGTTAAAATACAGAAACACATCAACCATCCCATTCTTTGCCTTTTCAGAAACACTTTATCCTTCATTAGCTGGAATAATAACCTCAATGTTTGCATTGAGCAGGGACTCAAAATAGAATGAAAATGCCACCCAAACTGGCACAATGTTGACTACTGCCCAAAGGTGTGTGGCTTTGCTAAAAACCAGCATACGTTAGGCTACACATACATGTTTTGAACTGCCCTAAGGCAGTTGTTCTATGTTTAACAGTAATATGTTTCCTGGACAAAGTTTACAGCACACATCTTAGGTCTAGGTATGCTCAGATAAAAAAACCCCAAGCTCAGAGACCATTAGTGGGAAAACCCATCCACTTCTCAATATAGAGAGAGCCTCAGCACCAGAGTGTGAGAGAAGCCAGCAAGCAGGAATCGAGGTGCTGCACTACAGAACCCAGGGATATAGAAACAGCCCTCCCAACCCCACCTGAACTGTACAGAATCTGCTTTCCCATGGATGCCTGGAGGCAGTACCTGCTTGAAGAGCTGCAGCTGGATGGCGTTCTGCAGGAACTGCCTCATCACAGATGAACGGTGGGACACGAACGCTTCTTCACAGAAAGTGATGGGCTCACCCTGCAGAGTTCAGAGCATTAAACACTCAAACAGCCTTGACTGAGTCCCTTTGGATCCACTGCCTGCACCTGACCTTCTTCCCTTCCAAAGTACGCAGGTAAGTCATGTAGGCCTTACCTAGCATTGAGTAAACTGTACTGTATTTGCAGATTCCAGCCACAGGATGGAAAAACAGGCTGGAAAAATGAAGATCATCAAAATAAACCAGAGTGGTATTATACAAATTTTGCTAAAGCTGAAGAAAATTCAAAAATTTTACTGATTGTCCCCAAAATATGGCACATAGTCATGTGAATTCTGTATATTCTGCTTATCTGCCTCAGCAGACCCCACACAAACAGGTCAGGAATGTCCACTCTGTTCTCTCCACAGTTCTGAAAAACTCATATTGGAGTCTCTCCCTTTTTCACAATCTTGTTGGCAAAAGACAGAAACTGTTTTGCGACTCTACTTTTATCTGATTTTAATGAGTTATGGTAAGGCTTAAGTCTGCTGTGTATCTGCCATAAGGGCACCAATTTCCTCCACACTTCTACAAATACACTACATAGCAAGGAAATATATTTATTGAATTAAAAGAAGGACTAAATTGTACTGATGTATAATTACTATGGATGTTCATACTAAAATATATTTGGACTCATCTGTAGAGAATTCAAAATTAACATCAGATAGCAAAAACTCTTAAAGCCTCACTTTTAAAAGGATGATATCATTCTATTTCTGAAAGCTTTAAATTAGCAATTTCATTTACCACTGGCTGTGTAAAATCAAGACAACAGGGCTGCTAAAATGACTGAGGACAAGAATCAATTGCAAGTGTCTGTCTAAGCACAGGATGGGTCTCCTTGACAGAGGGAAGAAGTCACTTTCTTAGGGGAGTTTTTGTCACCCTTTGCTTGAGCCACTGAATTTCCATGGATTTGGGAAAAAAGCAGGTTTCTTATGTGATAATTACAGTTTCAGGGTAATTTAGTTTAAAAATAATAACCTGGTTTTGCTTTGCTCTATTTACAGGGAAAACCAAAATCACTACATGCTTTCCAGGCAAGAAGCATGAGTGTAAAAAAACCACCTTTTTCTTCTTCGCTGTGGCTTTGCTCTCATCAGAATAAAGAGTTGTAAGACACTTTGTTTATGATAAAATAAATACAGAGAAAATGTTTGGAAAAACAGGTCTGGCTGGTATGTGCCTGTATAAAAGACACTGGTGCCAGGACACACATGACAAAGGTTCTGGCTCCAAAGCCAAGGTTTGGCTGAAAGGTTTTACTGCATTTAAATGACTAACAGCTGTCATCCACTTGACCAGTATGAAAAAGGCTTTCCCATTAACTTCAGATACTGGAATGTAACAAAGGATCCCTGACAAATATTTTATCCATGTCAGAGAAATCTGAGTGAAAAGAGGAGGGAGGAATGGGTAAAGAAAAATGCAGATTAGTTCACCCAAGGAAGGTTTAGCTTTTGTTTAATCCTCTCTTAAAAGACACTTCAAAGAAAGCAAGCAGCCCTTCCTAGCACCTCCAAGAATGCAGAATTTCCCCCATGGCCAGAGAGAATGTGGACACTATGGGATGAACTCAGCCCTGCGAAGGGGAGGGGGCTGTGCCCTGCTGCACCTCCAGCAGCTCCTCCTGTGCCCCCAGCCACACACTCTGCAGCTGGGGCACCGGCAGTGGGAGCACACTTCCTTCCCAAAGTACTAATGATTGAGTTTGTTCATTAGCTTGATTAGACCTTTTGACTTCTTAAGAGACAATTCAGGCTCAACTGCTGCTGGATGACAGGAAAAACTTTAATCATCGAGGTCAAGCGTGAGCTTTGCAGCGCAGAATGCATTAGTGCCTTCCACCCTCGCTGACCTCCCCGAGGTGCACACACCGTTCCACCCCCAGCCACAGCTTCAGGACAAAAAGACAAGCTGGACAATAAGACCATATTCCTGACAGATCTGGTTAAATGTAAATTATAAAGCTAATCAGCTCTCCTTTACCGACAAATGACATTATACATGAGGGCACACCCGCAGAACTGCAGATATGGTGTGAAATGAATGGTCTTGCTTGCATGTGAAGCAATTAAAATAACTTGTTCTGAAAACCTCATCAGCTCCTAAATTTGCTGGTTCCAACAATTAAAATTTAGGCCTTGATTCATCAGCACCTTAAATATCCATTAATCCCTTCTCCAACTGTAAATGCTTAACAGAGGCTAAAATATTGCACTGCAAAGGCTCTAAATGTGTGCACAATACATTTAGATCTGTAATGTTACAGATAATTAAATCTATTTCACAATTGGATCACAATTACTTTTTACAAAAATGTACACATTTAATCTGCAATCTAAACACAATAGAAGAAACTTTAAAATACAAGATTAAGATTTAAGATTCCCAAATGCACTGAAAAAATAGGTACCTTTTCTTTATGTCTTTGCAAATCTCCCTTTCTGTGACTATTTTATATTCATCTGGCATAATGAAGTTCATCAGGGCAGTGCTGCATCTCATGACCCCTTAAAAAGCTGAAAAGTTTCAGCCCACATCTGATCTGCTGCCAGATCTATTTTTAAATTGGAATTCTGTTACATTCTAAAATAATGTTTAAAACTACTTAAGACAGCAACTGGAAAACAAAAGGACTCTAGGACTTATTTCTGACTATTCTAGAGTTCAGGAAACCTGCTGTTTTATTTTAAGAAGCCATAACGCAAATTAAAAGATAAAGCCCAATTTTGGTTAGTTATACTGTAAAGAATTTCACCATGATATGTCATATTTTAAGGAAATCACTTTTCCTCAGCTCACTGGTTATGGCAGGAACTTTCAGAGTGAATATAAAGGACTAAAATATGTGGGATAGAAGACAGCTCAGATGAGAGAAGGACGTGGAGGAAGGGACAGAGGCAAATACAAAGGATGCTTCTGGAAAGGCACAGGAGCTCAGAGAAGCCATGGAAATCTAACTACTTCTGCAGGAGTGTGCACCTGGATAACAGTGCTTTGAAGGCAGCATGTGAGTGCTGGGCAGAACAGCAAGGTCATAAAGACAGGGGTCAAAGGCAAGGGTCAAGTAAGGTCAACAGTGAAATCCTTCTCACAAGCAAAGATTTCACAAAACTTGATTCTAAGGAAGGCAGGGGGGAACCCAACAAAAAGATGAGCAGTCCCAAGAAGCCAAAGCTGAAGACTTTGTTCAGACAGCTCTCAAAGCTGTGCCACGGAAGGCAGCAGTGCTGTGTGTGTGAGCACGGGCAGCACATGGTGCAGGTGATGAGTTCTGTGCCGTTCCATGGGTGCCTCTGGAGCACGTGGGTGCTGCAGCACTGCCCTGCTAACAAACACCCCTGAGAGCTGCTCTGCACAGTTTCACATGGGGGTTTCAAAGGCCCATGTGAGAGTGGGCAAGCTGCAAGTCCAGCGCCACTGCAGCACCCCCCAAACACAGCAAACCAAGGGCATGCAAGCCAATCACATCTCCTATTTATTTTCACCTCATGTTGCAAATAGCCACATCCTGTACTGGCACTGGTTGTGCTGCAAATGGCAAAGTAAAGCCAGTAGGGATATTCTAGGACTCATCAGCCTTAATTCCATCCAGAATGATAATGAAAGCGAGACAGGAGAATGATCTGGATATATATGTGTCTGAGACAGGTATAGCAGCAACCAAAGACAAGGCTCTGCTCTGCAGAGCTTTCCAGAACTATGATTGCAATGTCAGGGAAAGATTAGCACATAACAGCTGAAGAAGGATCATCAGCCAGCCAGCAGGATTCCATAAAGAAAACCTAAAATTGGTGACAGACACCTGATAGGACATTGGCTCATTCAGCCTCCAATTGTACTGGAAAATTACCTTCCATAACCAGTCCATACGTTCAGCACAGGAGAGCTCTTTGCATCCACCTCAGTCATAATGGGATCCAGAAAGCAGAGATCAAACTCTCCGCATTAGGGAAACGATACCAGAGCTTTATTAGCATTTCAGGATGCAGCTCAGGAACAAAGAAATCACGTGTTCAAAGATTTGACCACACACCTTCTAAAGAAAACTACACCCAGGCTCTGTTCAAAAAGAGACTACCAGTTCTGAGAAATTATTATTGCCAAGTGCAATCTGGCAAAGCATCTTAAAGCCGTGTATTACCAATGCAGACTGCACTGCCCAAATGCAGTGTCTCATGTAACGGCCTAGCTCCATCATCAGCCCCATTTCAGACATTTTTCCTGTTCCTCACTACAGGATACAGCCTCTGGTAGAGACACTGCAAGAGGGCACAAAACCGACTTCAAATAAAAGATGAAGCTGTCAAAAAATGTGTAACCAGAGAAAACTTCCATGACAGAGCAATGGTTTTGCTTCTTCTTTCAAACCCTGTTAGTTCATCAGGATGCCTGGCATTTTCATGTTAGACCAAGTGAAACAACACACACTCATACTCACAACTAATGAAAGTACTTCACTGTAATGGAGCCAGCTGCTTTCCAAGTGTGTTTATTGCTAATTCCAGCCATTGCCTGCCCTGATTTCATCACCTGCAGCAGCCAGATACTTCCTATCCCTAAGCAACTGCTACAGCTTCCTAGCTGGAACTCAAGCAACAAGCCTGGCACATGAAGTGCAAAGAAGCCAGCAAGAAAGCATTTAGAGCTGGGAGGAAAAAGAAAGGAAAAAAAAAATCACCATTTCACAGATCAAGAATAGAGGCATGAAAATAATAAGTAACTTGTACACGGTCACAAAAGTCTCTGGCAGAGCCAGGGAAAAGAACCGAAATTTCTTTAATCCCTGCTCAGTCCCTTAAATACAAGGCTATTCTTCCTCTTCCTACTTGATATTGTGTCAATGCAGGAGTGTAGGTGTTGAAAGACTAACAAAAGGAAAGTAATAGTATGGTATTATGAGCTGAGAAACCTAATCTTTATCAGATACAGCAAATCTCTATGATGCTGCCTGCACTGGGAACTCTCTCTTTGTCCTGAATATGCTTTAAATTACTGGTATAATGTGTACTGGATATTGTTCCACTCTTATATTTATTCCACAAAAACCCCTGTGGTCCGCATGCGATTTTATCATTAGCTGGCAAGGTAATTTCAGGGCCTGGTTCTGCAATCATTCCATGAGCAAGGCTCCCATTGAAGCTGGGACATTCGGCATGCAAAGCAGCTGCCAATTCAGGGTCCCTTCAATGAAAAGGCCTTTTTCTATTTTAACTATTGTGGAATATTAGTGACAATACAGAAGAGGAGAAAAACTGCAGTGCAATTCTTATATGAGTGATTTTATACTATGACAAAATATAAAAGTGTGCTTGGAAAAACAATCTACACAAAGTATTGCTTATCAGATAAACCATGAGCTATTTTTGCTTCATTTATTAAAACTCAATAGAATACAAAGTATTTTGTTAAAAAAGGAAAAAAAAAATTCTGCAGAAGTAACAAATCATTGGCCAAGATTTACAAATTATCAACATGCCTTAAGATCACAAATATTAACATTTTGCTTCCTTTTAATCTCTTAGATAAAGGTAAAAAGCCCAAACTCATCCAAATCAATGATCTTTCCAGATAAATATGTTGAAAATATGTTTTTGTGCGTGATGTAAATGACTCCTTTGTCTCAAGATGCCCAAAACCATATTCAATAAACAGCTATTTCGAAGAGCAAGATATTTTACTATAATATTTAGATGCTGATATAGATTCAGAAGGAGAACAAACTGTTTTTAACTTCACGCCTTGCCGTTCTTATTCAAATCCTTTAAAAAGGAGAAACAAGAATTAAAAAAACAGAAGCCTCGGCTCTAAGAGTCTGGGAATGCTGGGTCTTCCAAGCACTCAGTGCCAGATCTGTGATGGGCCTTAGTCTCCCAATTCCATCCTGATACATTCATAAACAGGAAGTTGCATCCTATGTAAGGACAAAAAAGGAAGCAGACTTCTCCCTTCTCTGCTTTCCCCACATGTTTTGCTCCATCCACGAATTGTCGTGCATTCCTGCAAGCCCAGGGCTCACTCGCCAGGCTCTGCAGCAAGTGGGAATCATGTCCAGTTTGGCCACATGGCTCCTCCCAACTCCCATGCTATCGCAACACATTTCTGACATGGAAACCACGCAAAATTCCCAGCTCCTTTGTGAGGGGGAAAACGCCATCTAATTAGAGCCCATGTGCCGGGAAGCATCTGGCTGGGAGCAGCGGTTCGGCGGCTCCCGGAGTTGTCGTGGAGACCAGGCGGGAGCGCCCGGAGCTGGCGGGCCGGGGCACGGGGCCAGCTGCACGGCTGCGTGCTCTGACAGCGAGCAGATGGGCAGGGACCGCCGGGCTCTGCTCCCCTCCAGACCCGCACGCCCTCGCACATCAGCTGGAGCTTGTACAAGTCCTTCTCATCTGCCCGGGAACCTCCGGCCCCCACCAAGGAAACGGAACTGAACCTGCCAACGTTTCCACCACAAGAGTCCACGTGCAGTGCATCCATCCTATTTATGTAAAGATGATGCAAAGCACCAACAACTGACAAAACATGACGCAAATATTTGAAAAAAACACTCGTTTTGACGCTTTATTTTGGCATTCAGTTCAAACTGCATTCCTGGAAAAATGCAGAGGAATTTCTGTGATTCACACAGTGCATGATTCCATCTTGGCTGGGGAAGTTTGATGCTGTTTTAATTATTAATAAAGTAAAAGAAATATTCCCTTACACATGCAAAAGAATTGTTAATAATAATAGAAGAATTGTTAATAATGGTGTCTCTTACTGCAGTGACCTCACAGCTTGGAGACCATTTTCAGTTACATGAATACATGTTTTCTGTTCCAAATTCCTTTTTAACTCAAAGGCTTCTGTTCACATGAGCTCAGCAGCCTGCTAAGTGCATCTTCAAGGGAAACAGAGCTGACTAAAATGCATGAAATCTCATCACTGTGGCTGGAAAGCCCATTCACTCACACAGGCGCTGCCCATGCCGTGCAGGAGGCACATCATCTGCTCATTTTAGAAGACGAATTTTCCAGGAAAACATTTTTTCTTGCCTCAAACTCCCTCAGAAAGATGCCCAGCTTGTGAGTGCAGCCACCTGCAGGCCAAGATTCATCTTCCACAAGGTGGAGTGCTCCCCAGAACCGAGCTGATGGCAATTCCTGCCACTGCCACAGAGAACCTGCACCATGGCTGCTGGGAATGCTCTCAGCAGGTATTCCCTACGGAAGCCTCAGGAATGTTGGCTACTGAGGAAAGATTTCCTAACTAACCAACCAACTCCAGCTGTGGACATGGGTAGAATTCTGGGACCCAAATGCAAAATGTTATAGAGCTGCCTCAGCAGCACAGTGAATAACCAACAACAGTGTTCTATATTTCCCAAAGTTTACTCTAGATATTGACCAGGAATTGCTACGGCTCAGAATGACTCTGAACACTTCATTAGCACAGTTACTGCCTGCTCCATTGATCACTACGAGTGTATTTTTCCATGTTTCCATTTTAGCAGAACTAAATTACGCTGCTTCAAATGCAAGGTTGCTCATTTAAAGAACAGAACTTGCCTAACGGTGCTCTTAGTCCTCCTATTGCTGTATTTGACGTGCAACAGCAATTTCAGCTCATTTTTCAGGATTAAAAAAATACTCAGAAACTTTTAAAAACATTTTCATCACATACAAACTGCCTCCCCCCCCAATCACATCCAACTTGATTAAGCATTAAATTTGCAACTGCCTATCATTCCACTTGCAAAGGTTCACAGCAGTTCTGCTGGTGCTAAAGAGTTAATGCTTGGTGCTGTGGTCACTGTAAATAAGCAGTTTCGGGTAAGCAATATTGCTGTCAGACACACAACCTTTGCAGGTGTGGGCAATAATTAAAGGTTTCAGCACATCTACCTGGGTGAAGTATTTTTACCTCCTATTCTGAGGAGGAAGCCCTCTCTGTGGAGAGCAGAAGAGCTCATTAATGAGGCTAATTAGGTGTAAAGGGGGTAGAGTCTGGCATCAGCTGCAGCTTATAGAAGCTAATCATTAAGCTCTGTAATCTCTACCCCAGAACAGCAGATGATCATGTTCCTAGGTGACTGATGTTGCTAAGAAAATTTCCAGCACCTGAGTACCTGACCAGATACTTTTTGGTGAGACTAAAAATTCCCTTAACCCTCTATGTGCCAGACAGCACAGTTGATATAATTTCTTCACTCATCAATTTTCTGACAATGAATATCCAATGAGATTCAAACTTGGCATGAGGCCTTTAATGTGATTCATTTCAGAATTAAAAAAAAAAAAAAATCAATGCCACCAATAGCCTCTGGAAAGGAAGGGCACAAAAAAAGTGCTGATAGAGCAATACGTAAGAATGACATAGACAGGAGCGGTAACACTTTAAAAGAGTGACCACAGATACCTCCTGAAGGTTTGAGAGTTCTCTCTGTAATTTCTCTGCATAGAGTACTGAGGGTAGTTACAATACCACAGGGATGAAAGCCTTGTTAATAAATATGTAAAATAAGAATTTCATTGTACTCACCTAATTTGAAATGAGAAAAAGGACATAATTTCCATGGAGAGAGAATACATGGAAGCAGAGCTCAATCTGGAACTTGTTTTGTAAAATGAATTGCAAAAATAGCAAACTATTGCAGCATCTCAACATGAATTTTTGAGTTCATCAGGCAGAATGGACCCTTTACTGGCAACCTGCTACTGTCCCTTTTTTTTCTCCAACTAAGCAGCAGAATCAAATTTTTTAAGATTCAATTCCAATTCAACAAGAAACAAAATATTTGTTATCTCCATGTTATCTGTGAGCTTGGAGACGCACAGACTAAATAACATGAGCTGCTCAGAAGTGCCACTGGCTCTTGTTACCATCAGGATACAGATAAGCCACACTGGTAACCTAAGAGTTCTCTGAGCACCAACAGAAAAAATATCTCCAGCAATAACTAGCACCTTATCTTACAATACACATGTCAGATGAGTGAACTGGATGATAAAACTGCTTTGTAGCCAGCATTCCATTATATTTAATAATTCTGCAGATATACTGTAAAGACTGGGCAATAGAGGCTTTTCCAAAGGCCTGAGCTAGGTCCCTTGCCCAGCAGTGAACACCATGTGCTTCCCCTGCTCTAGAACAACACATGCACAAGGAGTTTTTGGACAAGTCCAAAAGCAGTTGGTGAAGGGGATTTTTGCTTATCAAACAGACTGAACCAAGGCTTCTCCCAAGCATCTCTCCAAATTCCCCCAAACAAATACAAGCTTCCCCAGTATCACTTGATCAAGTGCTTGGCAGGATTATTGCCTATCCTACTTAGAACACTCCTTGTTTCTTTTGAACCTTTGCTGTTACAAACGCCACTTGACTGCCTGTGGTTTCTTATACTGGAAAAAAACAATGAGGAGTCACTCCTGATCCTCCTCCTTCAAACTGTCAGCAAGAGCTTTCCCTATAAATAATGCTACAAAATTGACTGACATTCACAGTATCCCTGGATTCAAGTAAGCAGACTGGACATTCTATGGGGAAAACATGCATTGATGTCAGGAAACAAGAAGTAAGTGTGGGCAGCAGATGGGTACGTACGTACAAGTGTCTGAATTAACCAGAGGGAAGGGCAAACCAAAACTACATTGCATTTTCATCAACAGTAACAACCTTTGTTTCCCTCAAGTTTAACTGCCCACCATGATCAGATATGTGACAAAAGCTGGTCTGCAGAGGCAGCAAACTGTCTAGAGGAGTGATTCCAAGATGTGGCAGTATTTCTGTGCTGCTTTCCTGTTCCTGAGACATGCTCCATTGTTCCTTAGCCATGCACACCCTTCATTTCAGTAATTAGCTGTCAGCACGGCCCGACAGCAACTTGGTATTGTCTGCTCAAATTGTATTAATGAAATGCAATCCACTAAATGTCCTGGATGCACATCTGTAATTGTGTTACATGGAGAGGCTGGGGATGGGGGCAAACTGCAGCTTCTAAACGGGGCACTGTGATCAAGCACATTAATCTGTTATTTCTTACGGATTTGACAACCAATTAATACTACAGGGCTTCCTATACAGCAGTAAGAACCAGTGATCCAACATCCAACAGGGTAAGCTGTGCCTGCCATTTGTGAACACAGCACCCTTAAAGGAAGAGACACAAGGACTACAGGTTGTAGCATTGCAAAAGCCCTTTTTGTATTTAAAGACTCAGCATCTCTATGTTGAAACCTAAATGTAGAACACTCAGTGCATACGCCACACTAAGGAAAATCAAATAAACCCCAAGATCCTTATCAAACATGTACGTTTTTGATGTTCTTGAAGAATACAAAATTCAGTTGATGAGCCCTTGTAAACCGATCCTTGTCAGTCAAGACACTGCACCATTTTCTGTTTCATTTTCTCCATCTCCAAAGACGAAAAAGAAGAAACAAGAAAAACACATAATAAAGATATCCCGTGGGTATAATAATCTTTGGAAAACTTTCATGTCAGTTCTGACTGCAAAATTGCTATTAACGTTTAATTAAAATTGAGCACAATAAGCTATGACAAGATAATGGCCAGGAAACATGGCTTTAGGGCAGAGTGAGGATATCTGGAACTCCGGCTGGATGCGATGCTTTATTTTTGGTTACATTTGGCAACTACTGAGATTTCTGAAACACAACTTAATTATAATGATCTACAGAAATTCACAGAAAAGAACAGCACTGCATTTCAGTTACCTCAGGATCTGTAACATATACGAAATAAATCAGAGATTTTTAGGACCCCAGTATCCTCTAACCCTTAATTTCATTCATGTTTATGCCCACACCAAAGAACACTCTTTTTCAACTAAAAAGCCCTTGCAAGCCCCTCCTAAACCATTTAATATTTTGTTACTTATCCACAAATAGAACTATTAATTTCCTCCCAGATGCAGGGATTCTTTGATTATCATTTCCATCCCTAGTTGAAGGCAACAATAACACAGAAGTAGTCAAGACATAGAAGTAGTCAGGAGCTTTGGGAATGACCCTGACTCAGGGAAATCAATTGTCCTTTACTGGAGACAGTTTCACTGCTCACCCTACAAACTCACTGTAATAGAGCTGGACTGCAATTCACTGAACATGTAAAGCAGAGTACATGACTAAGTGACATTTGGGAGAGACACACTCCAATATAAGTTTAAAATCCCCAAATGAGGGGGCACATATGGATGTTCTTACATCAAACAGCCCTCCCTATGCAGTGGAGGCTACTGCTCCAGAACAAAACATATTTAGAGTTTGGTAGATGCCTTTGGGGAAAATATTGACATACTTGTTACAACTAAAAATGTTCCTTTAAGCACGAACTCCCTTGGTGAGCCTCAGTTTCAGTAACAAGTCATTTACAACCTCCCTTTGTGTAAATGCTGGTGAGGTGCTGTTAATTCCAGGTACTCCTGTGACCAAGTATAAACAGCAGAGCCAAACAGCCCCATCCCTGTCCTTCAGCACAGCCTGGACCTCCTCTGGTTTTGCTGCCAGACACAGCAACTATTCAACACTTCTTCAGTTTTAGACAAGAAACTCAGGTAAGCAACAGCATTCCCATTCCTGACTGCTTAAAAGTAAAATATTCCCACGTGTACTAAGAAAGCATCATTAGATAAAAGTGTTCTTTGTTTTTCATATATTCTTGAGAATATGTTGAGAATATGTATTAAATGACTGGTTGCCAAATGGGAGATGAGCTTTATCCACACAAGTACAGACAGTTCCTAAGGAAAGGCAACCTAATCACACATATAATCCTCACAAATTGCTTTCATTTTCACCATTAATCCTCTCTTAAGAAAAAATGCTCTGGACATACAGACTTTAACGACTGCTTGGAGAGCTTCACTTAAATAATTCTTTGATATATTTTTCTTTTCATTGAACAACAGCAGTAGAGAAGTACATATATAATCTACAGCTTTTAAAGTGCACTCAAAGCAAACTCTTGGCACCTTCATTTCCACAATACTTCTAAGAATCTTGTGTTAGTTACTAGCTCTGAGTAACACTTGATGCCAAATTAATGTAATACATCAAAATAATATAATGTCGATAACAACTTTAACACTATAAGAATCAACAACACATATTCAGATATATATATATAACAGGCAAACAATTACATGAGATCTACTATAAAATTTCTTATTATATAAATCACTAACCTAAATACTGCATCAGGAATTACTCAAAAGACAGCTACACTTGGACACAAGAATAACCTTTAAGGCGTTAAAATGTCCTCAGCTACAAGTCAAGTTGAAACTTATTTAATTAGGTTCTGTATTTGAAAAAATGAAATAAATTCTTTCATTAACTAAACCAAACTCCCTTAAAGGCAACAATATGTTCCCTCTCTGTCAGGACAGAGCGCAATGAAATCTTTATTTTAATTGGGGTTAGCTAAGGGGCCATTTGGCTTCAGATGCTTTGTTTATCAGCCCTAAGCTTTACAGCTTAGCCAGGACTCGAAATATTTTACTACAGAATTATTTCATTTAAAAAAAATAATTATATATATATATATATATATATACACACACACACACTCTTCCAAGGAGTATTTAATAGAGACAATTTTAAAATCGATTAAGAAAACTGGAGATCCAAGTGCAAGATACCTTCAAAGAACCCCCTGGTTTCCTTTAGCACTCCTGGACCTGGATCTCCTCTGCAAACGCCTGCTCCAATGGGTTCTGCATCCCAGCCTTCCAGCAGGGACAGCGGCACAGCGAGGGCTCGAGCCAGGCCCTCACCAAGCCAACAAAAAACTCCCTTTGGGAAGGATCTTTCAAACTTTCTTAAAGAAGTATTGGACCTGAATAGCAGTTGATCACTTCAATTTTAAGACAAAGCAACTAAATTCTCAGTTGGTAGACAATACCTTTTTCCTGTAATAAACAAATTTACAAATCTCAGACATCTCCAGTAATAGAGTTACTGAAAATCCTACGGAAACAGCTAGCAAAGGAAGAGACAGTGAACAGGAACTCTGCAAAAGCACAGTCCCAGCTCACTCCAAAGTGCAGCTAAAATGATTGAAATAATCCAGAAAAATGTCCTGTGTTATTGTGAGGATCAAGCTTACGCTGGATTTTGCACTTATTCCTTATTACTCCAAGCATTAGAAGTGTTCCTAAAACCCAAAATGAAATGAAAAAAAGAAGAAATAAAGAAAACTCCAAGTCTAATTTCCATAAATGAAATCCATCTAATGATATTTTCATATTCTTTTCTCCTGAATCACCGAAATGGGATGTGTCAGATCCCTTTTTTTTTCCTTTCAAAATTATAAATCTGATATAATTTGTAATTGTCTTCTGGAGGCCACTGACGTTATGCTGCTGACAGTTTTATACATATTACATAACACAGCACACCGCATACATTATTTTAGTTAAAAACTATGCCAACAGTGTGCTATTAATTCCAGTTTAAGAATTCAATTATATTTTAAAAACTAAACTTAGTCTTTGTTTTGTCATCAGAAACAAAAGCATTGCTACTGACTCCAGAAGAATAAAGCTTATTTCAAACTAAACATTGAGATTTGTGCTTCACCTTTCTGCTACCTGAAAGAAAATACAGCAATTCTAAATTAAATGTATTATTCATATGTATTTTTTAATTTTTTCTCTAGACAGCTTTGTGCATATCTGCTCTGTACTGTTTTCTCATGAGAACTATAATAAATGAGCTGCTTCTGCAACTTCACAGCAGGTATTTTGATTTGAGAGTAATCACAGTTTTCTCTACAATCTTTATACAATTTATGTCCTGACCATCTAACAAATAAGTAAAAGACTTAAATTGACATCAATATGTATACCTTTCTCTAACAGTGCAAACTAATTGTATATCTCTAAATGAGAAAAATGTTTATTAAAAAAATCTACTGAATATACCAACTACTGAGTTCAAAGCAAAGACACCACATGTGTCTAAATAAATATCAAGGAAGTGTCAGAGGTAAATGAAGAGAGACCAGGTGAAATGTGTGTGATGTGTTAATTGTATTAAAAAAAATAATGGAGCAAGACAGAGAAGCTGAACTTCCAATTATCATAATGGTATCTACTTCACAACACATTTTCAAACTTGAAAGAGACATTTTAAACCATAGGAATTCTGAGCAGAATACCTCCAGCTGTGCTCTGCATAAATCTTGCACGCTGTACATACACAGTTTATTTAAATACCAAGTAAAGTTATGACTTACAAAATGCATATTTCAGTCACAATAGAGTATCTGTCATTGCCAGAGCTGAACGAAAGGCTCAGAAAACAATGAATTAAATTATAAAACGATAAGAAAGGACAGAATGTTTTCATTTGACGTTTTACCAGACTGAAGTAGTGTGTATTTTAAATAACAATGTGCTTATCAGCCTTCTGCAGAGTTTACATTTTTGTGTTCCCCAAAACAGAATAAAGAAGAAAAAGGTGGTCCTCAGTGTGAGACTAAGTTTTGCCTACACAACATTTTGGCCATGAGCCAGAATTTGTCTTTCACTAATGCCTTCCCATAGCAAAATCAAAGCTGTATGTGAAGAGCAGCTGCCCAGCTCTCTGATGCCATGCAAGAGCTAAAGCAGAAAGGGGCCTTGGTCCCCTCTGTGTTTCCCAGTACACACGTGGGGCTCCCTGAGCCCCAGGGCAGGATCAGAATCTCCCACACTCCGCCGTCAGTCCTGGCTCCCGAGCAAAGGGCTCCTTCTGCTTTTAGCCCCACCACAGTCCAGGTGTCACCATACGAGTTCCATCACCCAGCCATGCAAATCATTCCAGCTAATTGGGATTTACTGCATTTCCTGCCTGCTTTGGTACCACACCAGTACAAATTGTACACTCCCATTCGTACACAATACATGCTGTGAAAGCCCAGAGTGACATGATTTCTATGATTCTAACCCAATTAAATATTCTCATTTTTATCCCAATTTCATCAACTTTATCTGCCACTAAAGGCTGCTTTACAAATCCAAATCCCAAAATCTCTTCCACTATCTTCTGTCAAGGGCAGAGATACTTTCTCTTCAGCTGTACAGCTGCTCACATTATTGAGAATGTTCATTTCATTCCTTGCCTACCTGCCTGAAAGGTCCTTAGGGTGGGGTTTTCCATGTGTCTGTGGGTGTTGGTGGTTTTTTTTTCCTAATACCAGATACAACAGCTCATTTGCAAAAACACACGGTCACTGAGTGCTTCACACAGAAGCTGAATTCAAGGGTGATGTTATTTTCTGCTTGGTGTTTGTTTACGTGCCTCGTTGTTCCCCTCCAAGTCCCTTGCGCTTTATTAGTTCAGGAAATATCTCCAAGTTCTCCTGCATGGAGGCATTTGCACGAGGCTGTGCACTCACAATTAGAACTGAAGTATCAGGAGACAACACACTGAAAACACAGGCAAGAGTCAGCCTAAAACAAACAACCAAAGGCTTGAAACAAATTGAGAAGAAGCAAAAGCAAGTGCATCAAATAGCACAAACCACAGAACCAGGTGTGAGAGGCACAGCCAAGTAAGTGAATATCCAAATCCTCATACAGAGCTCACAGACCACAGACTGCTGCTCCCTGCACAGCCTGCCCTGTAACAGGGAGATTGAGAGGCTTTGGAACAAAGCTCCTTTTATTTCTGCAGCACCACTACAGAAGATGCAGAGTGACCTGATCCAGGCTGGTGGCTGAACACACAACTTCTGTGGGGGCTGCAGAATTACTCAGACAACACAACCAAAGACAGTTCTGAGACTGCTCAAAAGTTTCACAAACCAATTGACCACAAAACCCCAAACATCAGCATGAAGCAGGTAAACATGAATAATCTCAAAGCAGACCTGTGCACATCAGCATTCTGACACCACACTCGAAGGAAATTCACGTTTCTGCTATTACTGCACGCTGAGATGCAGAGCACCCCATCCCTTACTTAGGGCAAAGTTCCTAGACCCTAACCCACTCCCAGGATGGATTTTAGGGGGGAGTGTGTTTGCTATTTTTGCTTTGATTTGGGTTTTGCTGGAGTTTAACATGTTTGATGGACGGGGAAGTTTGCCTGCACCTTTCAGGGCAGACACACCACAATAAGCAGAGGATCATGTTACCTTTCTCAAATACTACTTTTTATTATCTTCCCCTCAGAATCCTGGGTTTCCCCTCCCCTTAGCATGGCATACAGAATTAGATAACATAGGATCTTATAACAGTTTGGAAATTACAAAACAATTCTATTTACTACATACCAGACTGCTAGAAGAGATTAAAGAAAATGTCTTTTCAGGTTCATTAACATATGTATATCTCAACAGACTTAGATGTAGAATAATAAATGCCATTTTGAAGAACAGTAACTGCTTGTTAGAAAAAAGAGCCATTTTTAAGGTTTAAAACAGCAAAAGCAGAAATTTGTCTATAGCAACAGTAAGACTCAGAGAGGAAACAGCAACAGAATTGAAATGAAAACAAACATCACACAGAAAACAAACAAAACTGTGTTTCCTCACTAAATCTTTTCCAGTCAGTGACTGCGAATTCGGCACTTCCCAAAGATGGTAAAACACAGCAATAGTTACAGGTGGCTTCTATGGGAGGTTGCTGAAATCTTGGGTTTTTAAAATGTCACAAAACACAGAATCTTCAGAGTAGGAAGAAAAAAGTCTTACATTTCAGTTCCAGGATATACAGAAAGTTTATGTCCATTTTTATCACAAAAGAATCAGATTTTACACACTGTCAGTGCCCTTCTCATTGTCTACTTCTACCTGTCAGTAAAGTCACCAGGATGACATTTAGAAATTACTGTCATTTAGGCACCCCTAGACTGTCTCTACAGGCAGGGATTTGAGAGCTCAACCACTTGAACAGGAGTAACGATGGGTGGGAGAAAATTCGTGATGCTATACATCAGTACTGATTTTAAACAGAACACAACAAAACTGCAAGTAAAACAAAAAGTTCTATTTAACAAGCTTCTGCTCACTGTTTCCCCTACAGCTTGGGGTTCGTTTTAACAGGTCTGTGCATAAGTTATATAAGCATCAGGGATCATCCTTCTTCATATTTTCTACAGATGGACAAACAGTCCTAAAGCTCTGAACTGTAGAGACAGCTCTGGTGACAGGGAAGTATCTACTCTGCATGCAGTGTGTGCCTTTAAAATATACATGCAAGGAAAAGAAGCTAGGCAGAAGATGGCCATGGAGAGGAAGGAACTGGGATGTGGCAATTACTGGGAGTTGGAAATGACTATTTACTCTTCCACTGAATAACTTAAGAAAATAATTCACCATGGCAACAATCATACTTCATAGTAGATAAAGCATTGAAGGCTACAAAGCCTTTGCAAAATGAATTATGCACCAGTACGTAGCATGCACTTGCTTTATATTACTGCACACACATTCCAACAAAATTTCCTTTTTGACTCATCTGGCATTTGCTTTTTCACTCTGCACCAAATATCGTCTACTTTTCTGACTCTGTATCATGAAGCTGGAACTGTTGAAGGCATTTATTGTGTCTGTTCAAGAGACTCATATAAAATAATTAATGCATTAATTATCTCCTTAAGGTGAATTAAGGGTTATGTCGAAAAAGAAAAAAAATATTTCCTCCTATTCATAATGGTTTCTTCCCCCACCATTGCTCAAATTGCATCACATTAAGAGAAAATTTGTATCAAAGTTACAATTATGAAAATTGGTACCACACTGTCTTCTCTATTCCAAATCCAAATATAAATTATCAGGCTTTGACAGCATAACAGAACTTAGGCAGCAATGTGCATGTAACACACATTCCTACATCCAGTGTATTTCAGCTAAAGTAGTGTGGAAACTGGAGTACATAAAAATCTCTGAATTTCAATAAGTAGTTTCATATTAAGATCAGCAATTCACAAATCAGAAAGTAACTTCAGCAATGGAAGCACATGAAAAGCGTGGAAATAGAAAAGCACATTGACTCTGGCTCAGATTTCCTGCTTAGTCTTAAGCGGATGCATCCAAGGAATATTTAGGTTAAATTTAAACCAAATCAATTCAGAACAATTCAAATAACCAGAATTCATTCACTTTACAGTTACTGGTGTGTCAGGCAAATAAACCTGAATAAGACCGAATAATTAACCATGAAGACAAAGAGAATTAATTGATGCTTCACTGAAGAGATTCACTTATCCTCAGTACTTCCCACTGTATGCAAGGAGGTATCACATCAGTACTCATGGTCCCAGTTTCATGTGAAAGGTGCAGCTCATGAAGGAGTATTTAAAATATTGTAATAGGATGTAATCTCATGGTTTCCCGCAAGTACCAGCCCTGTCAGAATCGCTGCAGTGCCAGAGAACAGGCAGAACTCCTGTACATCCCAGCAGGGCTTGGAGCACAGCTCCCACAGCGAGGGGGACAAACCCCACAGGGCTGAGGCTGCAGCAGCACCCTGCAGCACCCCCGTTCTGCTGGGTCACACCCACAGCCCTCTGCTCTGGGCCAGCCCAGCCAGAGCTTACCTGGACCCACAGGTGTGGGGGGTTATTCTCACCGACACTGGCAGAGTCCGACTGGAACGCTGGAACCACTAGGTGTCACCAGAAGAAAGTGCACAGCCACGGCTCCCATCCCGAAATCTGAGCCTCGCTTCCCAACATCCCCCAGCTGCTCAGTCCTACCAAGCACCTTTCCACACACCTCGCACTCACAGATAGCCCTGCTGACCATGATCGACTTGTGTGAATTAAGTATTTAGAAGAGATAAAAACATTTCCTCTGTGAACAGCCAAAAAGCTGGGCATTTGAAAGAAGTCATTCGAGTGAACAAAATGCTCACACTGGTGTCGCTGGTAGACATTTAAGCCATGTGCATCAGGATAATCTGGCTCAGTAGGGCCCAGTGAACATCCAGCTGCTGCTGTGTTTGTACTTAAGAGCAACAGAGCTTTGTGGGGCTGTGGGTACATCACACCCAGCAGATACTCCTCTGCATTTAAAACTGCCTTAGTGCAGCCACGGGAAACACCGTGGGAAACAGCACTGCAGCAGTTACTTTGTAAAGTAAATATTGTTGTTTTTATTAGACTTGCCAACTCTATTACCTGAATACAGTTTTTTGTGCAATTTCTAGTTACCAAAGGCCTCAGAAAGTTCATGGCAACAGAAACCCATTGCAAGTGTTCTGTTTATATGTACATTATACAACCTTGTATCACTAGAGTAAAAGTCTCTGAACAGAATAAGAGCTCTTACTATGCTAAAGTATAATAATATGAATTTAGAACCTGCTCAGTGACACATTCTGGGCCTACACAGAATAATGAAAAATAGATTCCCACCATTTATCCTGAAAAGTCAGCTCATACCACAGTCCATGAAATTAAATTGTCTTATGAGACAGAAGCTATGAAAGGAGGAAAGGCTGCTGCTTCTTTGAATATATTTTCTAATTACCGATGATTTTAAATGAATAATCAGGATTCTGGAGTTATAGGACATGAAATACAAAGAACCATCTCTTTTTTGGTATTGCTTATGCCTTGTACCTACTCCACATGAACGTGATACATGAAACTGAAACACTTGCAAATTTATCTAAATCTTAATACTGAAAGGTATAATTGCAAATCAAACTACTGGTTTACAAAAAACCTTAGAAAGCCATGAAATTTTCCACTTCCTGATTATTAAAGTGAATTTTATGACATATTTGTGCAGCTATATTTACAAGTTTTCTCTGAAGGAATGATAAGCAAACCAAACCATTTCTGCTACTTCCTCAGGTTAGCTGTCCCTCAAAGTTGCACTTTCTAGGGGCGTGCCACTGTCAGCTCATTTCAAATGTTCATCTTTAACATTCAGCCTTCAAAATACCAGATGGTATTTCCAGAACAGCAATTTAAATTTTTATTTTCCTTCATAAACCCCTTAACTAGTTAATCTCACACACACATCCAGGCAAAGCATACACCAATATTCCCAGAGTTGCCTGGCAACTACAGGGAGGAGCACTGGAGAACAAGGAAGGCTGCAGGGATGGAGGGGAGTCAGTGTCTCCCCAGCAGGGATAAAGGAGGCTCACAGCCAGAGCGCCTTGCTGCTTCCATCTTTGCCATTTATATGGATCCCATCTGAAATACCTGCATGATTTCACCTGAGATCCTTTAAAAGCCCAGTTCTTACACCCACCTCCCCACACACAAGTCAATATGATTTATTTTTTCCACACACACCGATTCCCGCAGTAAGGTATGGAAGGACTTGTGCTGACTTGAAAAGTAATTTTTGAAACTTGAATATGAACCACTGAAATGATACTTATTTGATAGTGATAACTGGGCTGTTTAAAAGTCAGGATTGGCTATGTTCTTCTCCTAGCTTTAAAAATAACAAGACAAACTACAGTACAGGAGAGACGCTAGCTACTGAAAGCCTCAACAAACACAATACCCAACTTTTGGCCATGTAACCATTTAACATCATGGTTAAAATTAAATTTAACACATGTCTGCAGGCCTGATCTCTTCATTAATCTTCAAAGAGCAAAAATACATCACCTTTTAACACAAAAACACAACGAAGAGATGGGTTTTGCAGAGGAGGAAATGGTCAGCTTTGCACTAGCCTCTTATGATCATTAATTTATTCTTTTTTATCATCTCTCCTCTAATTTGAGTGCCTTCAAAACCAAGCAACACCCATACCTTTCCATAAAGTTTTTCCCTGTGTGATGGATCATGCTTGTTGCACATCTTTCATTAAAGAGACTTGAACACTGTTTTCAGTACTAGTCAGCCAAAGAGCCACCATGCTGACCTTCGGAAAAGCAGGTTATGCTACACTTTGAATTGTTAGGTTTTTTCTCCACTGCAGCTGCAGATTTACATCTTATGCCGACTAATTGCCTACTTACAGGTTCAATTTTCAGGGCGTTTCTGTAGCTCCCAAAGAAAGCTGCTTGTGCTTTTAGAAACGCTCTTGCAACACCATCTCCAGTGGTTGTAGAGACTTTCTTCAATCTGTTCTTCAGTGCAGAAACCTGAAATCACACAGCAGGTCTAGATCATTCTCGTATCACAAACAAAGCGCAACACATTGGGGCACAGCTAAATGAAAAACGTGCCAACCGCAGCAGCAGTTACGACAAAAGGTGACATTGTGAATTCAAAGTTGAATTTTTCTGTTCTAAAAGCATTACTTTTCAAGCTGTTTTGCTTCTCTAAGATATGATTGGATTCTATTCAGAAACCAATCGGACACGAAAAGCTTCATTGAACCTTCCCTCCTACTTAAAATCCACTGTTAACATGCTGCTGAGTACTCTTCTAAAGGCAGTCCATGAAACTGTATCACTCTTGATTAGAATCCATTAAAGAATTGCAGCTAAATTAATTCAAACATCAGATTAGTAACAGAAACTGCCCCGCACAATCAGGCCATCCATCACCACCAAGGCTAGGAACAAATCCTGAAGGACTGAAAATTTTATTTGCCACAGATACAAGGGTTTTTAAAGATGATATTGCTGGCATTTCAGAGCCTGAATGGGCAATGACCCCGTGAGGGCCGTGTTTCTGACTGTGTGGGTGCCCTCAGCAGGGTCCCGGAGCCCGGCCCAGCCGCCCCTCAGCACCACTCAGGGGCTCAAGGAGATGTGCACCCATGAGCCATAGGCTCGAATGTGGAAAATTAACTTAATGTACTGGCAATTATAATGCAGTCAGACAGTGAGAAACAAAGACAGAAACTTAAACACCTTCCCCTGCCACCGCCTTTTACCGGCCCAGCTCCCCGCCCCACGCCCGCCTCCCCTCCTCTGATGTCCGTCTCGACAGCTCCTCCCGCCCTTCTTTACTCCTCACACTTTTCCTCGCTGTGTTCTCGGGCTTTTTTTGCCTGTTCTCACGCATTTTTGGAGTTGCTTACCGAGGGCTCGGCCGTGCCCAGGATCCGCTGTGTCCTGCCCCTGCCGCTCCTCACGGCCACTGACGGCTCCCTCACGGCCTCTCCCGGCACTCACGGCCCCTCCCGGCTCCCTCTCGGCCCCTCAACGGTCTCTCCCGGCCCCTCATGGCTCCCTCACGGCTCCTCACGGCTCTCCCGGCCTCTCCCGGCCCCTCATGGCTCCCTCACGTCCCCTCACGGCTCCCTCACGGCCTCTCCCGGCCCCTCATGGCTCCCTCACGCCTCTCCCGGCCCCTCATGGCTCCCTCACGGCTCTCCCGGCCCCTCATGGCTCCCTCCCGGCTCCTCACGCCTCTCCCGGCCTCTCCCGGCCCCTCACGGCTCCCTCACGGCCTCTCCCGGCCCCTCATAGCTCCCTCACGGCCTCTCTCGGCCCCTCATGGCTCCCTCACGGCCTCTCCCGGCCCCTCATAGCTCCCTCCCGGCCTCTCCCGGCCCCTCATGGCTCCCTCACGGCCCCTCACGGCTCTCCCGGCCCCTCATAGCTCCCTCACGGCTCTCCCGGCCCCTCATAGCTCCCTCACGGCTCTCGGCCCCTCATGGCTCCCTCACGGCCCCTCACGGCTCTCGGCCCCTCATGGCTCCCTCACGGCTCCTCACGGCCTCTCCCGGCCCCTCATGGCTCCCTCACGGCCTTTGGCAAAGACAGAGCCAGGACAAGCTGAGGTTCTGACACAGAACTCGCACAATTCAGAGCAAGAAATACCCAACTACCTGGGCACTGGTTCTTGAAAGAAATTCAGGTGGTGCTTTTAGAAGATATGCTACATGCAAAGCCCGAGTTTAGTGAGATACCTGACACAAAAACCAGGCAGGAGCCACAATTTCAGGAGGAACGCAGAACAGCAGGAAATCCCTAGTTATCCAGGCTTGCAGGAGAACATAACCGACTCCATAAATATCCATATGATGAATTTAACAGAAAGAGCCAATAACTAGCAAATCTTCCTTTTCCAAATGCCATACTGCAAATCTCCATGGGGTAGCTCTGTGCACTTCACACTATGCAAGAAACGCTGTAGGAATATTATTGACAGAGTGAGCAAATCCTCTGGTAGTGACCATAACTAACTGTTTTCAGAGAGTATGAATTACACCTCTTAAAATATAAGCTGATGGTTCAAATATTCAAATTAACTTTCAAGGCTACTTCTTCCCATCCTCCAGTTCTCAACGAAAGCTTGCTGTGACCTCATCCATATCTCCAAAATCCTACGAGATGAGTCGAGTTTTCTCAGCCCTGGGGTGTTGCCCTCAGTCACCCAGGGCAGCCTGATTTTCCTGAGCTGCTGGTGAATGCTGCAGTTCCACCCCTCCCGTAGCACATCCCTAATTTCCTCCTGCAGCACTCATGGATTTGGGGAGGGCACAGTGACTCCTCGTCGTGCTCCACGGGTGTTAAATATAGAATCTATGCCAGGCACTACTCACTTTTCTTTTAGAACTGGATGTTATCTTTGCACTTGTGTTTACTGAAACAGTTGCAAAGACATTTCCTTTTAAATCTTCTGCAGATTCTGCTGTAAAAGGCGTTTCATTATTTAGTGTAACAGAAATAACCAAGAGCGTGTCCAGCACTGTTTATAAATCTGAATGCTTATGCCAATGATCCACACATTAATGAGCCCACAAACCCATATTAACATAACACACCATACCAGATTTAGCCTGAAGCCCATAAAATAAGCTCACTCCTATTCACTGAGATAGTGTTCCTCAAGGAGTTCTGAAATCCTCTAAATATAAAAGCTTCACCAGATTTTCAAACCCAAACAGCTTACTTCATGTTTGAAGGGGTCTAGACTTGTAGGGATAAAATAGGCTTTTATTTTCTGTACTAACTTATATAAACCATTTAAAGGTAGTTCTTAAAAGTGTAATAAAATGGCCAGAGCTCTGAGCAACTTTCAAATCCACCTCCAACATTGTTATAAGGGGTTTTCTTTAAACATCCATGTTAAGATACAGAACCTTCCATCTCTTTAGAAGGAAAAAGCTCTATGCTTGGTTTTAAACAAACCAGGAGTTCAGAGGGCTGGTGACAGCCTTTCTGTGCTTCAGCTCCCCTGTTGGGACAGAAGCAAAATACTGACTGGTATTTTGCTATTTCCTCGAACACTGTAGGATGTCCGTTTTATATATATGTGGGACTACTGCAATAGGCATGTCAATTTTTTCAACAACAACAACAAAAAAAAGGTTAACAACATATTTAAACATACTAACAAGTAGCAAAAAAAACCACCCCAAAACACCTTCATGTGTTCTCTCTGGAATAAATTAGTACCTAATACAAAGTAGACTATACAAGCAGAATTAGGGTTGTTTCCTGCCTAAAGATGCAGTGATACTTTAAAAAAACCCTCAAGTTATGAAATGAAGATTATTTCTAGCCAAACAGATACATATACATGCAGTCTACCCTGAGAGTGTTTTTAAAGATTTTTATACTTCTGGCAGTTGAGGTTTAAAGGTCCGATTTCAACTCTCACCATGTTTCAGAATGCAATCTGTGCAATGCAGCAGAATGAAATGGTTCAGTAAAGGTGCTAGTGGAAATTCTTTTAATTAGGTCCAAGGCTTTTCAGTTGTCAACATGAATAAAGCAAGAAACGTTCTACTGCAAACACAGCGTAAGACATAAAAACGGATTCACCTTTAGGAAAATGGTGTGGCTGCAGAGCTGCAGTTTGGGACTCCAGGCTGCCCTGGAAGCAGCTCATTCCCTGTGTGAGAACCAGCAGCCCTGGCTTCCTCCCCGTGGTGGAGAACAGCAGCAGGAGCCCCAGGGCTGAGCCCGGGACCCCCAGAGGCCCCGCAGACCCCCGGCTCCCCCAGCTCTGTGCCAACCCCAGCACACATTTAGCAACAATCATAAGCTGACAGAGCA
Source organism: Petroica traversi (assembly GCA_025920805.1). Lineage (NCBI taxonomy): Eukaryota > Metazoa > Chordata > Aves > Passeriformes > Petroicidae > Petroica > Petroica traversi. The sequence continues at coordinate 8,999,717 of JAHLSL010000016.1, forward strand.
AGCTTATGCTTTACTCCTTGCAACGTGGGGCTCTGAATACAACTATGACTAGAAGATGACACTTATTTGGAAATACATGAAAAATCCATACGGGTTGCATAAAAAAAAAATTACTACCCCCTCTTTGCTATTCGTTGCAACACAGACGGTGGTGTAGGAGACTTGTCAGCAGCAGATGCACTTATTGTAATCACAGTCCTTAATAAATCTCTTTTTTTTAATATTGATTATTTTAAAAGGAAAGTTACTTCCCAGGGTGCTCTCATGCTGCCAGATTTCCAGCGATACATCAGAAGCAGAAGGTGAAGGAGGGGCAGTTTTTCACATCTCAGATAGTTAATCAGTAACACAGTAGTATAAACCTTGATTTTCAGGGACATGACCTGACCACTTCAGATGCCTGACAGCCAGCAGGTACTGCTGAAGTAAACTGGGGCAAAGGAACAACTTGAGCTGACTCTGCTGGAACTGCCTCAATTCCATCCAGCTCCTCTGACACAAATTCTACCTAGAAAGACCTTTCACTGGGTCCTGTGTTTGTTTGGATCCTAAGAATTAAAGATTAAAGAACAGTTCATTCTTGATTTCACTATCTTGAAGCTAAGAATATCTCACCACCTGAGACTCTAAAAGAATCATAAGACTTCATTCACTTGATTTAAAAAGTGGTTCAAGGAGACAGGGAAAACAGCTTTTGGAAATTTTACACTGGATTAATTACCTGATGGTGAATGCACCACAGAGAAGATGTTTTTGCTCACTGATGAATATAGATAGATTTAATTTAGCAAAGTAGATTTTGTCTATTCAGGAGTCCGTGAATTGCTCACTGCTCACATTAAGTAGCAAAACTGGCAGAGTAGTTTGACATAACGGGCATTTATGATCAGGAAACTCTAGAAGACATTTTTAGTTTCTCAGATCATAAATGCATCTACTTAGACTAAGACCAGTGGGGAGACACACTCCCAAAATCTCCCAGGGAAGCAAAATGGGGAAAAAAAGAAAAGAAAAAAAAAAGTATAATGGATTGGCTTTAGCATCTCCCTGCTGAGATGAACAACTTGATCCACTTACAGTTCCAAACACATGATGCATGAAAGAACTGACAGAAATTCAATTCTTGCACAGCAGAGCAGCTGCTCTCTAGTGGTCAAAGCCAACTCTGGAACCGTGTGAAGGGAGAGACCTGGAGGGGGAACTGCATCATCCAGGTAAGTGCAACAATGCACCAGAGCTAAATCCCACATAAACCCCCAGCCCAAACATTAATTACACAACGCAACACGACTCGACTTAAAGCTTTGTTGTGAAAAATATTAATCCCAGCTGTATTTATATAGCAGTTGTGAAAAAAAATACCCCACATACGCTACTGGTGAGCCCTGCCAGTTAATTGAATTTGCTGGCAGCACTTCCTCTGCTCTGCTCTCAACATCCTCCGAGATAAAATGGAGCTTTTAAATAGACCTGTGGAAAACTGAATCAAGAAATTTGAACTAATAAAACACAACTCTTTACTGTTATAAAAGTGAAGTAAAAGTAAATAATGAAAGGAAGGAAGTCTCTTAAAATTTATTACATTCCAAAGCTTGAAGTTCTGTGTTTATTGGAGAAGTCTCTTCTGATGTTCTACAGTGTGCCCACAACAGCTCCTTTAATGAAGTCTCATAAAATCTAATATAATACTTGATTGTTGACAAATCATATATATGTTTGAGGCCCCGTGCTCACTGTATCCAGACATTTCTTACATAATTCCATGAAATTTACAGGTCTGTCATTCCCGGGTTGTGGATAATGGCACGAGCAGTGACCAGCTGGCAGATTTGGATGCTGAGAGTGAAATCAAAATGAAAAACTATATAAAGCCAGAAAAAATCACGGAATCAACTTTTACAGACTAAATGCTTGACTAAAGCCAAAATATTCGCAATCAAGATGGCCCTTTCCTCCTGAGCTCCCTTGTTTTTGAAGAAGGGATCCTGCTGGAATGCTGGGGTGTCACAGCAGGAGGCACTGGGCATTCACCATCACTGCAGCTTCTCCTCACACACCAGCTTATACTGAGCTCCCTGCACACCAATTCCATTTCTCAACTGCACATCAATATGTTCAGATCTGACCATCAGCACAATATTTCCTACTAGCAAAGGAAAATCAGATTTTCCCCTGCCACGTTCTCCTCTAAACATTCACTCTCTGCCTTGAAAACAGCTCCTGACACTCCTCTGCTCTCCCCTCTCAGCTTCTACTGTGGAGATGATTGCAGCAGCAAGTGGGATGTCTTTCTGTCCCATTAAATGTCAAGTATTTAAACACCCATTCTCTCAAGTTACTAAAAACATGGAATAATTTACCAATAAAGAGTGAATTAGAAAGGAAGTGAGTTCTGAATTCTAGCAGTGATTGAAGTGAATGTGAATCCATTTGATATCATATCTCAGGATACAAAATTAATGAAGTTCCTTAAAGCCCACCTGGAAGCAGTCACAGGAAAAAACCCCACACAATTTCATTTGGAAACAAAGGTTAACTAGAGATGCAGGATTTCCAGCTCACATGAGCATTAGCTGATTTTCACTGGGAGGCTTCAATGCATGTGTGCAAACAGTGAACCAAACATTCCCAAACACTTAGGGATGGCAGGAATTGAGGTAAAGCAGTTCAAGGAGAGTTCCCAGGGAGACCCCTCAGTCACACCAAGCAGGAGTTGCTGCCAGAACAGAACCCTTGGATAGTCACTCCATACTTACCACATCATTGGGGAGGCTCTGAAGGTCATCAAAAGGGGTTTCCAGTGTGTTGGTGTCTACGTTAAGGATCACCACATCTTCCAGGGCCATGCTTCTTACTTTCTACATGGGAGCAAATTCAGGCGAAGGAAAATATAAGTATGGGGAATTAAATTTCATGCATAAAGGACACAAGTGATGGCAGAACAACACAGCACTACAGAACCTCAACCATTTTAAAAACAATCAACATTCCTGACTTCCTGTCATCATTTGTTTTATTTATTCATTTTACAATGCTAAAAAATTAACCTTCAGTTGGCAGAGGGAAGTTCTTAACAACATGCACTGTGAAATTTTTCAAACCAGAGTGTCAGTGATTATTCAAGCAAAGATTTATTTCAAGCACCTCTACCTTATGTTTGTCTTGGTGTCCTGTTTGCACATTTAACAATTTCTAGTCAAGTCAGGATTTCAAACAAATATTTTTATAATTGGAAATTCATTTAAATAACAATAAAGAGTGAATTTTCCAGGAGTTGAGAGCTGCTTTAAGTCAGGGATGGGAACTGGTTTCCAAATTCCAGGTTGAATTTTGGAACTCTAGTAAGACAAGTTTACAACTGCATTTAAGTAAAATGGACACTATGAGAGGTCAATCTGTAAATAATTAAAATGGGGGGAAAAAACAAAACTAAGAGAAATCTAATTCCACCATATCCTGGTCAGCAAGTCTGAATTTTCTCTCCTGTTCCCATCAATTGAGGGAAAGTTTCTAATCTAGTCTGAAGTTTGTATCATCTGTAACAGCACATTCATATAGAAAAGAAGAATCTATTTCTCAAAAGAACAATCATCAGTACCTCTGACACTGAGTGTCTAAAGGTATCTGAGATCTAAGCAAATTTAAACACTGCCAGACTTGATTTCCCAACAGTAAATGAGTCACTGATACCAAACAGAGCAGCATTTAAATACTTAGCACTTCTTCCACTAACAGGAGACTTGAATATTTTTCTTTTTCTTTGACTGACTAATCACACAGGTTTAATTTCTTCAAAAAAAGCTTTGAAAATTCAAAATCAGAAAAACTGGAATTATAGAATATGGTAATTGAGAAAATTTGCCAGTGACACTGTAAAAAATGTTTAAGTACCTACCTACCTACACACGGGACCAAATGAAAGTTACTGAGCAGGAAAGTGAACAAAAACATACTCAATTTTTAATTAAGGTTTTGTGGGGTGGAGGGAATTGTTTCCTTTAAAAGAAAGGAACTAAAGTCCTAAAACAATGGCAAAGTTGAGCCTTAGGCAGCTAAATAATTACCCTCAGTTTTCAAGGCTCAGTCCTCTGTCTATAAAGTAAACTGCTGTGTACTTAGGGCTGAAAAAAACTCCAACAACCATAAAACCCACTTTGTAGACATTTAAGTTTAGGTCTTCATGAGACATTTCTTTAAGTTAAATAGAAGAATATTACATTTAATGCTTTCCATATAAAGAGCTCCAGCACTGCCTGACAAGCCAGGTACTCTGCTTGCAGGAACCAAAGGTCACCCCGTTGGCTGCATCTGATAAACTCTAAAGCAATCCAGGAGCCTTGCTCCTTCTAGGAGTCCGGAAGCACCAGACAAACTGATTTGCTCCTTCCTGCTTCAGAAAATTAAAAATCTCACTTATACTCAGAGGACGCTAAAAACCTCCAACAAAAAGGTCTTGCAAAGCACTTAACCAAAGCCAGAAGCTTGTCAGCCTCAGGCTCAGGACAAGACAGAAGGAAGGAAACTCTTCTCCTGCTCGCTGCCAAAGAAGCAGCACACACGTGGTGAATGTGCCAGGGGTTTTCTGAACCTCTGCTGGGGAATCTGCACCTCCCCTACACCCAAACGTGGGGCTTCCTGGAGCACAGAGCAGGCTGTGCCAAGCAGGGCCCAGCCAGGGAGGATAACCCAGGATGCCCTCGTGGTGCAGGGACTGTAAATGCTGCTCAGGGTGATCCCCCCACACCTGGCCCAGAAACCTCATATCCAAAGGATGTTAAACTCTGCTGGGCTGCACCTTTACACCACCAAGAGCTCAACCTCACTGTAAAGATTTGCAATATTGTGCAAAAATAGTGAATTTCCCTTGAGACCAACCCTCAGATTTAATAAAACACTGGAGACTGACTTGATTAATAGCATCTGTCTTGCACTGCATTCAAAAACATATAATTTTTTGATGGTCCAGTTGTGGCTCATTCCACAGAAATGCAGGCTGACCCGTTTATCTTAATCCTTAGCTGGCTTTATCATCTCTCCTGTCACTATCACCTTTGATAAAGGTATTATCAGGCAGTTATAAGAGCTTTTGTTAAATAATCACACACTTCTTTCACTAACCTGGCACCTTAATCAGCCCAACCAACACGGAATCACAGTATTTACTCTCTTGTTGGAATTTGAGTAAAAATTCCCATCATTCAACTGCAATTCTCACATTAAACCCCACTGGATTCTGTGAATCACAAAAACATGTAGATCATTTTTCACAAGTACAGTTTGTGTGTTGTCATAATTTTCTGGAAATGGGAAGGGACAGCCACAAGCCACACACAGCCCCAGTCCATATTTCACAATGTTCTGAAGAGCTAAACAAAATTTTACAAGGGGTACCTGTGCAACAGACTGGACTGTATTCAGTAGGTTCATATTTTGCTGAAAAAAAATGAGGATAAGCAAGGACCAAGAAGAAACATGAACATTACAGATTCCTTATCTCATTTTCCTACAGGTCAGGGATGCACTGAGTCAAAAGGAGAGATTCAGTGAAAATGTGCATCACATCTCACTCCTGCAAACCTTTCTTAACCATCCTTGCCCAATTACTTGTAGCCATAATTAATCACGTGAAATCCATCTAAATCAAACTAACATCTACACCTGCCTTTTATTTTAAATGTCTCTTTTTAAAAGAGTGGAGAGGTATGGAAAGCTGGTTTAACAAGCACACTGAACCCATTGTTTATGGCCTCTATAAACATGGCTTAGTAAGAATTACTGACTTAATCAGAGAGAACTTATCTCCTGGTGAAAAGAGCACTTTAAATTTCAGAAATGGCACCTTTACTGTGAAAATCTCTTAACTTTTCAAACAAACTCCGGGGGGGCCTTAAACACCAGGTCCGTAAATAAGCGCGGTCCGGGCGCCTGCCCCGCTCACAGGCAGCCAAACACTTGAGTCATTTAAATGTTTTATGTGGAAGTTCACAAAAACACAGAAACCATATTCTAATAGAAGAATTAAAGGGTGCTCCTCCATCCCACTCTAGAAGCAATATTCATCCACAGCAATAACACCAGTTTACACTAAATGCTATTTTATCAGTACTGGCTACACTTGGCAGGTTCTGCATTTTCTGCCATCAAGGAATCCCAAGTTAAACTTCTTTCAGGAGAACAGTTTTATTGAACAGTTCAATTTAAAACAAAACAAAAAAACCTCCATAACCATCAAACACCAGCACCCCCTGCCTTTCCTCCCACAAACCAGGTTTGCGTAACCTCACGGCTAAACTGCTGCCAAAACATAAACCGAGTCGATCATGAGGTTCTATAACCAGATACAAACACGATCAACATCTTAAAAAATGTTGTAACAGTAAAAGGTAACATACCTTCCACGGATTCTTTTTGAAAGGCAGAACTCCTAACAAAAACTAACACTCTAGCCAGCCTGTGCACTAGGTTTGAAATTGTTAAGAAAGCATGATTCACAACAAGTCTAAAATCCATTTGCTTAATGACTTGTCTCTACTGAATTAATAGTTTCCATTTATTTTCTTAAGGAAAACACCACAACGCTGCAGACAACAATGTGTCAATCTGGCTGCCAGAAGCAGGAAAGGCAGCGGATATAAAATTTTATTATTTCATGCCCCAAGAGCAGCCAGAAGGACTTAATGAAATCACGGCCAGATTTACAATCTGAAATGGCTATTCAGCAGACAGCTCTGCTTAAGCGGGATGTGCCCCCTGACCCCGGGGCCCTTTGATCCGGGCTCAGCAGGTGGGCTGCCCCCCCAGCCCATCTCCCACCCTTCCGCCCGGGCACCCCGAGCCCCAACAGGTGATTCCCCAGATCCTTATCACAAGCAGCTGCTGCCAACTGAGTGACAAACAGCACCCGGGCTGCCCCGGAGCTGTGGCACCCAGAGAAACCTCTCTGCTCCTGGGGAGCTCTGCTTGGTACTGCAGGGCTTGGCTTCTGAAACTCACCCTCAAGCATCCCCCCAGAATCCCTTATTAAACATGGTTCTTATTTCTTTTTTCCCAATAATTGGATAAAAGACAATTCGGTAGGTAATCTGCCATATTTTTAAATGCATTTTTATCAATACTTCAGAAACCACATACAGCCATATTGGGAGTATTTGTGAGTGGCTAAACTGCATTTAGGGGGTTTAAGACCTGGATTTAAGATAATCTATAACCCTTCACTAAAATCCAATGGAAAAGCTGCACTTCCTCAGTTACAGGTAGAAAAGGCATTGATTTAGTATGTATAAATGGGTGGGAAAAGCTAATTATTGCTTCTCACCCCAATCAAAAATATAATTAACAATTAGCAGTACCACTGGCAGATGCCAGTGGTCAATGAATTCTCAGGGTGTGCTCTGGAAGGGGAGCCCCATGGCAGGGTCAGGCCTGAGCCCAGGCTCACAGAACCCGTGGTCAGGGCTCGTTAGCTCAGGCTCAGTGCACACTAATTGGGCTGTGGTCACATTGGATCCCGAGCAGGACATCCTCACCCCAAACAGGAGCAGGGGAATTTGCCAAAAAGTGTTCCCCAAATGGCTGCAGGGGGCTCTGAGGGCCCCAGCTCCACTCCCCTGGCTGCACAGGAGACATTATGGACACCAGGTGAGAGCAGCCCCCATGTCCTACAACACAAAAGGAATTTCATTGAACATTTCTTTCCTCACACACGCATCTTTACTGATTCCAGGTTGAAGTAAAACAAATATCGTACAGCTTTTATGATATACACAAGTGTCCTCTTTCCTCAGGAAAAAGGATAGAAAAGCATTTTGAAATGCAACACGCAGTCTCACAAACAAATTCATCCTGGATAATCTTGCAAGAATTACAGTTCTGAAGTCCCAGAAAAAGTCCTTGAATAACTGGAATACTAATAAAAAAATGTAAGAAATACTTTCCTGATCACTAATCTGACTCTAAGTGCTGGGTCTGTGCCCCAAACAGAGCAGGAAGGGGTGGATGTTCTCCTAAGTGGATCCCGGCTCGCTGGAGTCGGCTGCCAGAGCTCCCCATCCCAGAGCCCAGCACAGCCATCCCCAGCAGTCAATCAGAACCACATGTGCCCGAATTCCTGCAGGGAGCTCCTAGGTCAAGGGCATTCCCCCTCCATCAGCACCATCACACCCAGAACCTCCCTACACAAACAGTTGCAGAAACAATCGTTTACTCTGACAAAACGTAAGAGGCTGTGGCTAAGTTTGGCACAGCTTCTGACACAAAGGGCAATTTTATATAATCTGAAGACTAAAACAGTGCACAGGCACAAAATAAGACTGTGAAAGGGGTGTGTTCTTTTGATAGAGTTTCATTCTCCTATCTCATTATTTATCACTACTAAGTACTTATCTTCATCTAATATGAATTCAATTAGTTCCGTAAGCATGTTCCATTATTCATGTGATAGCTCCAGCCTTGCTTATCCAACAGCTTATAAACTTTTAGCCTTCTTTGAAGTCACTTTATGGATTGCTAAATGGAAATCTTATAAAGAATGACTAACTAGGTGATGATAGAAAAGCTGAAAAATAAGAGCACAAAACACAGCTCTGTATTTTCTACCAAGGTTTTCCCCCATAAATCAGTTGGAGCCCTCTGACCTATAACAGGAGATTATCTTATCTCACTGGAGAACATTTCAGTCACAGCAAATTAGATTTAACAGTCAATGGATAGGCTTGATATTTTAATCATAAGAAAAATTTGTCATTTTCCATTAAAATAACTGTTCCTTCTACAGAGCCCCTGTGGAACACGGGAAACTGCAAACTAACTTTAAGGTACCAAACAGTTCAGGAAAGATCTGTGGAGCAGAGAGAGGCTGTATTTTGTTTAAAATCACCAACACTTCTGCTTCTTCCAGAGGCCCCACTCCAACCCTGGGATAGCAAAACCCACAGAAACAAGATTAGTGGTAGAAAACAATTTTTTTCTTATATCCCACATCCCTTCTTGCCTTCACACCACAGCTTTCCCTGGGCAAGATGAGGCTGCCACAAGGGGACAAATCCAAGCGTGGGAGCTGCTGGGGCAGAGCCTGAGCCCAGAACTACCTGGGCAAGGGTTTACCTGCCTCAGCTGCAGTGCCAGTCTGGGAATGAACCCTTATCCTGACTCTGGAATGTGTGCATTAACATAACACTTGTAAAGCCCTGTTTGTGAAATTTCAGCATTTGGACAAAAAGGAATACTGAATAATGGCAGTAGTTTGTAGTTGTAGTTTATAAAATTATTTTGATATGGAAAAGATAATATATTTTTAAACACACACAACTGCCAGATCGTGAGAATTGTTGTTGCACCTACTATGTTATTCTAACAAGAAACCACACAACTTTACATGTGAAGGAAGGGACAAACAGAGTGAGCATTCAGCACCACAAACAAGAGATAACCTAGGAACTGTCCAGCTCACATGACAAATGTCACCTTTCCCTTGCCCAGTGCACAGAAATCCTGCAGCACTTGCCACCAGACAGATCCACTATAATTGTGGGATTTTATGCTACTTTTCAATGGAAAAAGCAGAGTTAGCTGCAAGATACAGTTCTGTCTGTATTCAATTTATCCATAAGAGCAGAGAAAACAGTTTGGTTTATTTATTTAATTTATTTGATAAGGCACTTGGAATAACTGTACTTTGCCAAAGCGTGTCTGCGTTCCAGAATCTCCGGCTATTCAAAAGCCAGACTGGATTTAGTACTAAACAGATTTTTTCACAAGTTACTAAAATGGATGAAAATTGGCTTCTCCAAGAACAACTCCTTTTTTTGAGTTTTTACAGATGGAGTTTGGAAGGCCCACAGAGCCCTGCAGTCTGAAACACGGAGACAAAGGAAGAGGCAATGGATTCATGGAGCAAGGCAGGAGTGAGACATCACACAAAGCAACTCAAGGTGTAATTATTAATTTTTTTTTTTCCTATAGCCATTCCCAGGCCAACTGCAGAGCTCGTTGTGAGCACAAATTTCTGTGGAAGTTGCCAAGTGTGTGTATGGAGATATTCTCCCATCCTCTACCAGCTCTCTTCCAGCTTTTACAGATACCACAATAATCACACCAATGATTGCCTGGGATGGATATGGGGCAGAAAGTTTCTTGATCAGTATGAAAAATACATTTCTTCCCAGGTACTCCCTCACTCCTGCCTGTGCAGTATCCAAGGGTGATTATGAGAAGCCCCTGGAACAGAAGCATATGATGTGCAAACAAATGTGCATGTTGACTTTTAAACTGATTGGTTATTCACAAATATATTGTATTCCAATTCTTTACTTGATTTAGCACTATAAAGGGCATAAAAATCATCTGTACCCAGGAGGTAAGGAGAAGAAAAAAGACATCCTGTACATTCAATCTATCTTCTCATGAAAAAACTGACTTCTAAAATTACCTCCTATTAATGCTGGAAAAAGGGGGGACGTTACACAGCACCCACAAACACACAGGGCATCATTATTACACACATTTGCCCCAGTGAAAGAACCAATATTGCCAGAAATTACACGTTTTTATGGACAATACAAGAACAATTCCTTTATGTGATACAAACCCCAGCATCCTACACTGCTCTGTACCCTGAGCACGAAGGCTCCATTTCCAAATACAGCATCTGAAGCAGGGACACAAGTCCATTACTGCCCAGGGGCACTTGCAGTCCCAGCTCTCCTGCCCTGCTCCAAGCAGGCTGAGCTCCCTGGGCACAAATGCCTCTTCCCACCCGGAGCACTCCTTGGGAAGGGGCACAAGCAGCAAGGATGAGGATTTCACAGGCTCCTAAGTCAGTATCTTTTGTTATCCCCCAGATACTTTTGAGGAAAGTCATCCACCGTTTCACCAGTACTGGCAGCAAAAGCAAATGTGCTATTTCCACTTTTAGAGTTTTTAAAAAAAAGTCACATGAATTACTGGGAATTGTTTATAGGAGAAGCTTTCTGTGAGGGCTGGTGCTCTGCCAGCTTTGTGTTAACATTAACTGCAAGTTCCTTCTTTTCAGATCTTTTGAACATTAAAAAAATTACAATCTGTCTGCAAAAGCCTAAAAGAGAACTGTAACTGTCAACATTGTGGTTTAATATCGACTGTGCCTTTGTGCCTGAGTCCAAGCAAGGCACTGGAGTGATTAAATGAAGCCCCAGGGTGGGGAGGGGAGCTTGCCCTGAGCTTGTCACCGCCGAGCTGCGAACGGGAACTCAGCCCAAGGAGCTCAGGGGAGCAAACAGGGCTCCTGAAGAGTCAACATTCTCATGTACTCCTCACCCAAGTCCCCCAGCACTCCCAAATTAACAGATTATTTCATTTTTAAGCATATGAATGAATGTGTAATTGCTTGCAGAATCTGGCTTTAAACCATACCACTATATATAGTTCCAGAAATAGTGAGGGAGACTTACCTCCATCAGACTTAAGTGTATTCCAATGAGGTAGGGCATGGGGGCACTGCAGAGAGGAAAAGAAACACAGCTTTACATCCTTGTATCAGGGAATAGCACACGATTTAGAAAATTAGCTACAGGAAAACACTGGGATACTGGATTAGATTTTGCTTTAAAATAACAGACACACACATACAAACAAATCACATGTGAACAAAGTGTTATTCCATATTTGAAAGACCTTTTTTACTATGCAATAGCCTCCCACTCCTGTAAGACTTCACTTTTTCTTGACATCAGAATTTCTAAGTGACTAAGTTTAGGCAGGTACCTAAGAACAGCTATTAACATATCCCTAACACTGGGGTCTTTTGTTAGAAAACCAAACAAAATGTGTTATTGCAATTTTAAAAATGTACCAGACTTTTCCAAGAGTATTCTTCCCAAAGCTGGACCCTGTTGCAGTGTCAAGCACTTAATTCAATGTATATGTATCACCCAGTACTACAAGTTTTGAATTCTTTGAATTAGTCCGGACACATTTTTAAGTCATTTACTTTTACGTGTAAATCTTGACAGGTTTCCATTTGCAAAAGAAAACATAAAAAATACTTTTGAAGATCCTGAGTTGCTGGGACATCTGCTGACACCAATATTCCCTCAGGACACAAACCTTGAACACCCCAGGGGCTCTCAGGCCGGGTTTTAGCTCGGACACAGGCGTGACTCCTGTGTGAGCCCAGAGAAGGGCAGTGTTTAAGGGGGACTGATGTTCCCGTGTCCCAAGGAGGAGCTGCCTCTCTGTGCAGGGCTTGCAGTGCTGAGCTCTCTCAGCCTCCCCCCCGCAGTCAGGGCCGGCAGCAGAGCCATCAGCCAGGCTGCCAGAGCTGCTAATTGCAAATATGGCACATCCTGCCTGCGAAACGCAGCGCGCACAGACAGACACAACTTCTAAAATAGAGCCTCAGCTCGCTTTGGATACAGAAGCTCAAAGAGCTCATTTTCAATTTCAGATGAAAAAAATGAGAGAAATGTCACTGTACTGCCTTGGATTAAAATATCTCCCATATTGCTGCTCTAAGCTGGTGCCTACTGCTCAGTAAGAGCAGTACAGTGCTGAAAAAGCTCCTGAGACACCAGGCCAGCAAAAATCCCCGCTTCTCCCTTTCCTGAGAAATACCTTTAAAAATATATTTACTGATAAGCACATTAATATTTATGTTTATTAATTCACCCCCTCAAACTGCCACTCTGTAAGATGCTCTACCGAGGTGGGAACAGCCCCTGCACTAGACATTCCATGTGAAACCATTTTTTTTCCTTTCTGAAGACATTAAACACATACAACTTCCAAAGCTCCTTCCCAGTTCACTGGCAGAACACTCCAGTGCCTTGTCCCATGTCACTGCAGTGAATGCACACTCATAGCCCTTTGGGTCAGGGCCCAGAGGGGCTGCTACAGAATTATCCTAAATCTTCTGCTTCCTAGGAATTGCACAGGTGACAACTGGAACACCCACCCAAGTCCCTGGGCAGAAGGACTGCCTGCTCCTCATGCCCATGACACGAGTGCCACTCGGCTGAGGACTGGTCTGTCATGGACACGTTTGATTTGTGACCAACGCCATCTCTTCACTTCCTGTGGCCACAGCCCAGGAGGCAGAGAACAGCCAGGAATTTTATACTGAGAGAATGAACCCCTGCTTTGGCTCTGTCTGCACAGCAGCCCCGAGCTGGGCTGGGCTGCTCTGGCCCCTCCACTGCCACCGCCACCAATGTGGTTCCAATTAAGGATTCCAGCAACGCCACAGCTTCAGTCCCCACCGTACAGAGCCACAGCCTCGGCAGGAAGTCTTAAGGCTGCAAATGTCTCATCTAGTGCAGCCTTGGCTAATGTAATGAAAGGAAGCAGGAAGAGTGCAGTATTCCTGAAAAGCAGCCATTTATTAACATCTCCAAACTAGGAAGAAAAGATAAGGTGTAAGATCCATGGATGCAGAGACTCATCTTTTCAATTTTGGAGTGACAAACATTAAATGGAATGGCAATACAGCACATAAAACAATTACAGGACTGCATAAGTAACCTCAATAAAATGTTATTCTGGTAAAGAGCATAAATATTTCCAATAAAATCTACCAGAGATTCTGTTCTTCCATCACCACTCATCAATATGACTGAATAGGAAACACACCTAGAAGTAAACGCCCAAAGTTCACGTCAGGCTTCATAAATTGCTTTTATCACCATTTGTCTTGACCATGAGTTAATCATAGGCCATTATTTAAGCAGACCTTTAGCATCCTGTGCAGGGGAATGTGGTGTGTCCCCTGAACCAGTCCTTCCTACCTGCGATTCAGGTCCCGAGACGTGGAACACTCCAGCAGTTTTTAATATTTTATCAGGGTGGATTTGTACTTGCAAGACTGCCATGTGAAGTTCAGCAAGACACATCCCTTGTATAAAGGGCAGAAACACTCGGCACAACCTTTAATCCTTCTGGGAGCCCTGGCAGATTAAAGACTGCCCTTCAGAGCAGGCCTTCCCCACTGCTTGACACTTCATCAGTCCTGGGGCTTCTTACAGCCACAAGTACTAATTACTCAAAGTTGTTTGCTGGCAGCCAATAGCCATTAAGTGCAAAATTAAGAAGTATCAGTTTCTACCACATGTATTTACTGCTCAAACAAAGTGCCTGCATGAGCCTTTTGGAACAAAGAGAGGGGTCATTACTCCTCTTGTGCTACGCTGGCTCCCAAGGCAATCAGCCTTATTTATAATCAAATGAGTTATATAGGTAAATATCAAATCATTAAAGTAGCAATGCATAAGCATGAATATGGATTTTGGGGACATAATGGCTATATATTGCCCATTCATTACAGTTGCATTTTTACAATTTCTTTAATTCCTTTCCTTAGGCAAACTAGAGACCTCTTAATTATGCTCCCAAGAGGTGGGCAACTACTAATTGGAAGAGAAGCAGGTGAAATAGAGGGACATTTCTTCTTAAGTGAAAAAAGCTCAGCCTTAAAAAATACGGCAATTCACCAGGAAAGTAATGTGAAAGCCCAAGGATCTCCAAAAGGTCCCCATTTACAGCTACACAGGGATTTCACCATTTTGCTTCACTGTTCCAGGAAAATGGATGAGAGCACATTTACCACATTCATATCTTGCTCTACAAACATTGACTTAATGGGTGTCTCTCTCCCACCACTGGCACTTCCCTCTCCAGGGCAGTCTCCTGATTTCTCTTCAGATTCCTCATTGAAATGCAACAGAATTCCACCCAAAATTTATTGGGGTAATTGATGCAAATTAGAAACGTGACTGCATAAATTGGAACAATGCAGAGAAGGCACAGCTCTGGCACAGGAGAGCAGCTACGAGAGGCTTCAGTGAGTGCCCAGGTGTGCCAGGCTCTATGGCAGTGCCCACCCAGAGCTCCCCAGGCAGGAATCTTTGTTTCCCAGCAGCAGGAGAGCTCCAGCTCTGCCTCCACCTACTCGAGGAGTGCACTGACTACCTGCAGGTTTAGAAAACAGGAGAAAGGGAGTTTAAAAAACTCCTGGAGCAAGGGCAAACTGCCCCAACAGAAGCATTTGTTAGCAGTTGTGCCAGGGTGCTATCAGAATTTATTCACGTTAGCTGCTGAGCTGTCTGTCTGACAGAAAAGGCTGCTTTATTCACCCTACAAAATGTACTGTTGCTTCTGGGGACAAAGCTCTGGGGCTCAGCACACACTCAGCTGTGCCCCAGCTCAGCAAAGCCGGGCTTTTCTAAGGGCTCCTTTTAAACACAGACCCTGAGAGCAAGAAGGAAGCAAAGAGACACAGTGGGAGTGGTTTTATGGCACACAGAAAACAAAGTGGGAAAAGCAGTGATGAAAATTGATACACACTGCTTCCTTCACATCAACAAATGTTTAAATTCCCAGTGAAATAGATGGACAAGAACTGGCCAAATTCATGTAAATTGTTTCGTGGCAGCAGCTCACTAACCAGGACTTCTGGCACCTCCTGGCGTGGGCTCTAAACAAACAAAACCCAACCAAACAACCCCAAAACAGCCACCAGCAGTGCAGCTGTGCTTCCTCTCTTGCTCAAAGGAACAGGCAATTGTGCATTAAGGTGTAAAATCTAATGACATTACTTTAGTCTCTTGTGCCCAAAATGCTTCCCTGAGCTGAAAACACATGAAATAGCAGTGCCTAATCAAAAAATAAAATTAAAGGACAGCACCCTTCCCCTTGCTTCCCCTCCTGTCCCTTGTCCTTAGTGAATCTACATGACAGGCATGAGCCATGGAGGATCCACCAGCAGCACTGACTCAGCATTGAGAACAAACATTTGGAGACACAACTTTCCTGCATTTTCAGTTCTGAGGGAAGGTACATCAGTGAGGAATGCAGGGGAACAGAAATATTAAGTTTAAGAAAATCCTTTCAAGAGGGAAACGGGAAGCAAAAGGCAAATAATCACAGGTGGAATATACTTTTTTCAAAAACTTTCAAAGATCTCAAGTGACACAGTCTATCCATCCTTCTGTGAGTTTCAAAAGAGCAGGAAAAGATTCAAAACATCACAGCACAGTCAGTAAATGAGCACAGACGACTGAATTAACAAGATATTCTGTATTCATAAGAACTAAAGAATTTCATTGCTTTAAGTTTTGTTCCCATTTCAGCTCTCTAAGATTCTTATGTCATATTTGCAAAAGAAAGAATCAGGCAATAATTAAAATTAAATGAAACTCTCCTATTTTAAATAATCTCAGGTCATTTCCCTTAAGAGGCAGACACCAGGATGTAGAAATACTGCCTTAAAGCAGAGAGCTGATGGCTCAGTCCTCCCAGGCAAAAATGACATCTCCAAGTTCACACGGTTACAAAATAGATGGTGGACTCTATTTTGGGAAATATATTTATGGCACATAAATTGTTGCTAAATTGACTTACTCAAACAATGACAGAGTGTGTAGCTACCTCTCCAATTAAAGTTCCTGGCTGGGTAAGGAAATCAGTTGTTGAATTTGTGAGCTGCCTAACAGTTGTACATTTTGAAATCGTTCTTTGCACACAGCCTGGCTCCTCCTGTCATGGCCAGTGCTGGCCAGGAAAGAATCCCCTCAGTGAAGCTCAGTGACTCTGCCTTTCTCTCCTGCCTCAGGGTTTGCTTTCTGCACCCTCTGGGAGGGCCCCTGTCCCTGCATAACTGATCTGCAAAGGCAAAGCCTGTGCTGAGCCCTGGAGCAGCAGGTACCTGAGGGGAGCTGGGGCAGCCTCTCCAAGTGTTAATTACTCGTGAGAAGCCCATTATCCAGGGACAGGCACCTGCTGGCTCTGCAAATGACTGGGACCTGCCCTTCCTGCAGGGAAGGCTCATTTCCACAGGAGAGAGCTCTTCAGATTCTGCTCCCCATACCTGGCACAGGCATACACACATTTAAATCAGCTGGACAGGAGCAAACTTCCTTTAAAGCTGCACAATTTGCTTTCCAGCCTTCAGTCACTGCTGGTTTATCCAGCTGGATCCCCAGGAACAGCTGGCCCAGGACAGGGCTTCAGACTCACTCTGAAACATGTGCACAGTGCAGTGGGTGTGAGGACAGACATCCATCCCAGAACACAGCCAGAAATGCACACAGACATGGCCTTACCAGCAGTAGTCCAGGAGATGCGGGGGCAGGACAGGAATGTAAACGTGCTGCCAGAACATGGGGTAGAGCATGGCTGCAGAGCCATGGATGCAGGCAGTTAACTGAAAAACACAGAGAAACCACAGTGTAAGTGAGGCAAACCCCAAGCTTCAAACGGTAAACTTGGAGGCAAGAAAGTGAAAAATCAATTCTGCTTTCCTATCAATGCTTTATTAGAAAATACACAGCACTGCTGGCAAAAGCAAGGGTCTCGAGGGGAGCAGGAGTGGCTGTCATCTGTCTGACTTTGTGAACAGCTGAGAACACAACTCACTCAACAAACCCAACCTGCAAAGAACACCTAGCATTTTATAAAGCAACAGAAACATGGAAACAAAAACACAAAGGGAACTAAGAAATAGCAATGGCAAATATCCCAAACCTGGAAATTACCATACATTAAATATCATAGAACTGCACTGAAATTGTAACACAAACTGAAAAAACCATGGCACACATTTCTTAAAAGCACAGTACACTAAACTCAGTGATTAAATCTTCATTATTTAAAAGGGAATTTTATCCAACTGCTCTTCACCTAATCATTTGATCCATTGAATTTCTCAGCTATATTGTTAAAAACTCAGGCAGAAGAGTTTTGATGTGGCAGGTTCTGAAATAGCAAAGGGAAGTGCCAGTGAGGCCACGGGGAGAATCCTCACAGAGGAAATTACTGCTCTCCATCCTATTTCAAACAATAATTATTAATTTGGAGAAGAAGATAAGCAGGATATTTGTCACATTCACTAAAGATATTAATATGGAGCAGGTGGTAATGCTCAATAAGCCAAACTCAGCAAAAGCTACAGGCCAAATACTGTAAGAGGATATGAGCACACAGGCTTGGGGAAACAAAATAAATAAATCAGAGCACTCACACACAGACACATCCAAGGCAGACTCAGAGGTGACAGGGAAGAGTCACATCCATCCTGCCCATGTTCCCAGCTCAGTGTCCTTTAATCTCCAGGGACACCCAGCACAAGCCGTACACTGAGATTCACTAGTGAGAGATGTTTTGAACACAACTCTCAACAAATCCTCCCAGTTCTCAGAAGGCAGGAGGAAATTGAGCATTTAATGCCTTTGGGCAGGGGGAAGGAGGGAGAATGCTGCTTTACAAGTCCTGAGAGACCAACTCTGAGGGACTGAGGTGCCTGTGTGGCCTGAAGGTGTCCAAGATCAAACGAAGCAAAAACAAATGGTGACATTAATTATAGCACAGGTAGAGTATCAAACTGATCATATGTTGTTCTAATTCCTCACCCTCAGAGCCCTGAGACCCACCAGACTCCAACCAGGGAATGAAAGGTCGTGTCAGAGCTCCTTGTGCCATGGAGAAGTGGCACGGGAAGCTCTGCTTCGGGATCCAAGCAGCATCCCAAGTGTGACAATGGGATTCTCTGCTTTGTGCTACAACTCCAAATATCACAGAAAAATCAGGCAAAGAAATTCAGCTCACTATGATGAAGCCAGACAGAAATATCACTGAAATCCCCAAGTTTAAGTAATTTCAGAGCTTCGTGTAAGACACCTGATAATGAGAGCCAGCGTGCTGCTGCCCTGCTCGCAGCCAGGAAACACCTTGGGGTGCCTGGGCTGCAAGCTCTGAAGGAATAGAGAATTCTGGATGCAAGGAGAGCTCCAGTTTCATTTCTGCAGCAGCATGCTCCCACCAGCAGGTGAGCTTCTGCCAGGCACAGGGGGTTTATCATTTTGGTTCGTATCTGGCTTTTCTTGAGGCGTTAGATCACAGAATATGTAATGAAATTTAAGAGGAATAACTGTTTAAACATTTTGAGAAATTATCTGCATTTCCATTTGTAGAGAAGAACAACAAAGCCCAAGCAAACAGCTATAATTTCTCCACAGGTTCAGGACACAGGTAAAACAGAATAGCTAAATAGCTAACAAACACAGCTTTGTTCAGTTACTTCTAAATCTTACTCAACTTAAGGCTATAAGGATATTTAAAATAAAAATCTGAATTTGACATCACGTATTGCAGCACAGAATTCATTCCACCATAAAAACTTTCTACCCAGGGGGGTTTGGTTTTCTCTCTCTTTCCCAGTATTAAATTCAAGCCCTGAGCCTGCAGTGTGTCTCCCAAAGCCACCAGAAATGAGCTGCAAACAGGTCCCTTCCACTTTCGTGCTAAAAAGCTAAAAGCTACAAACAAAGGCAGCAGCCCCTGAGCAGCCCCCCAGGCTGGCTGCTGGGGAATGGGGGTTTGGTTCCTTTCCAGTGACAAGGTCTTGGCTCCTGCTGAGCACAGGCTGAGAGCAGAGAATGTTCTGGGCTGGAACGGCGAGCGGCAACCGCTGGCTCCGGCCCAGCTCTCCAACCTGCCTGCACTGTCACTCCAATCTGCCAGCAGTTTAGAGAGGAACTTGTAAGCTAAGAACACACAGTATGAATACCCCTCCCTCCCAAGAACCAGACGTGCTTTTATCTTGGACAGAGGCAAAAGGAAGAGAAATAGCAGAAAGAGGAAAAAAACCCAGCCCCACTTGTGAACTGGCTCATTAAGGAAGGCACAGTGACAGGTAAGTAATTCCTCTTCCCGGGCTCTGTCACAAAGGGAGAGATTAAACCCACCAACCACACAACCTCTGAAATGCTTTGGGCAGCCCTTCTCTTCTTCCCTCCGCTCTGATCATTTACTGTTCTTTTCATTCCATAGGTTGCTGAAATAAACACCTCTCCTTCATTTTCTTCCATTACCAGACCTGGATGGAATTTTCCTTATTTTAGTAGTGAGGACAGAGAACACGTGGCAGATAGAGAAGTTAAGATTTTACAAGTTTTCTGTGGTATTAAACTTTATAATAGTTAAATGCTTTCAGTTAAATGTGGGATTGATTGTAAACATTATTAATAATTGTTATTAGGTGCCAGAAGCTATTATAATTCTCCTTTCGCTTACTTTTCAAAATGATATTTTAATAGTTATTCTGGGATTAAGTCTGAGGTCTTACACCTCTCACTTGTCTGCCCTGTGTGACAGACCATCCTTACGAGGGTTTTTGGACATCACTCCAGCCTTGCAGAGCACTCACAATGCCACGGAGCTGTTTGAACCTCAAGCACAAAGCAGGTCTGGTCGTACAGTCAGACACCAGTTACAGCCCCAGGAAATGGAAATGGCAGCTGTACTTCAGCCAGGACTGCTCAAGTGCTCAGCCCACAGCACTAGAAACCAAAATTAGTTAAACCATCTTCAGCACTCACAAAGGAAAGTAATCAATAGCCATTTACAGAGCAAACACGACGACCACGGAGCATTTGCTTTCATAAAGAAAATCACAATCTTATTGACTGCTAAACCTTGAAATGCATAACACAGAATTCTGAACTGAATCAAGCCCTGTGCTTGTTTTGATCTCCAGCCATTTTTAGAAGAGAGTACTCTAGAATATTCAGCAGCTTTCATCTCTCAGACACTTGATGGAGCCTAAGGAGCATTAAGACTAAACCTTATCAAACACAACTGCAAAACTGTGCATTGTCAATGTGCTTTAGCCCACTCCTCTGCTACATCCGGAAGAGGTCACTGGAACATCCATTTGACAGTGTCATTTATCTATTTTTTTTTCCTGTCAAGTAAATTCTGAATAAAGGACTTCACTATGGCATAGGTCTTTGAACATTTATGTACCAAACAGCCACAAAAATCCCTGTATCCAAAAATTTCTTTTGAACTTCGGGGGCCAACAGAAGTTCTACAAAATCCTCACATAAGGCACTGAACTGAGCTGAGGCTGCATAACAGAGGTTGAAAGATGAACCTGGAGATAATCAGCTGATTTCCTACATATGACTGTAATTTAAAAAAATTAAATACTGTGAATAAAAGAAATTCTAGTGCATTTACTTACAGTGCTGAGCTTACTACAGCAGATGAGGATGCGGCGCTCGTACAGCATGCTGGCGTAGAGATGCAGCATGTTGTTGACATCAACTGCTACAAAATACTCTGTCAGATTTCTCTGGGGAGAGAGAAAAATCATTTTTGACTCATGATACTACAAAACCAAGTGTCCTTAACAAAAAAACAAATAAAAAACCCCCCAAAACCAAAGAGATTTCATCCCTCTATTGTGCTACATCCAGTACGTGGCTTAACAAAAGAAAGCAGGATTTTATCTTATGGCAGAGGCCTTTCTAATTGCAGTATTTCTCATCAAAGTTTTGGGGAGCTGGGTCTTAGACTAATAAAAGTGCTGATGTTTCACACACAGCTTTTTGAATACAAGATACTTCTCTGAGAAAGTCCTGTCACTTTTATGGAGACTTCAAAGCTGTCTGGTAAGTACCAAAACCCCACACCCCAACAACTAAAAGCAGCTCTTGGAGATCAGTTCTAATCCAGCAAATTCAGTTGTGAGCTCAGTGTGTGCTAGAACAATTCTGAGCATTGGGAACACATCTGGGCATTTCACACACACAGAAACCCAGCTGTCTGAACTGAACCCCTCACTTTGGGCACTTGGTCATCCCTGCAAGGGAGACAGGAGCACTTCCCTGGGGAGGCTGAGGAAGGAGGAAGGGAATTCTCTCTCTGAGCAATTCACATCTTAAAATATAGAACTTAAAGAAACTGGGAGAGGTGGAGGAAAAGGTAATACCCAAAAATGCTGAATTAGGGAATTTGTTTCCAAATAGCTTCTTACAGACATGAAAGGGTTGCTATAGGATAAAGACAGCCTTATACAAAAAGCACATGTGAGAGCAAAATTAGATTAGTCATGAATTCAAGTGCAATCTTAATCATCCTTAAATAAAAAAGTGCAGAAAAGCAAAAAGCAAATATGATTTAGAAACTTAAAGAAGCTCAACAAAGCCTATTAGCACTTTTGACAGATCCAAGATACTTGGCCTGAGAAGTCTGCCAAGATGCTTCATACTGTGCAAAAATATGTTCCCCAGCTTGCCATCCAAACACAAAGAACTGAAGGAAAATTAAGCATTGTATTTGGGAGACTTTGGTACCAGTATGTAGAGGGATAAAAACTGAGCTCATTATGGTTGGCTTCAAACATGTAAAATAAAACAATCATTCAGGTCTTTGTTACAGCAGAGCTGGAGCCACAGACAGGTACAGTCAAAGGAGGAAAAAAAAAAAGCCAACACGTTTTGCCAAAAACCTATTAAACTATCATGTACTTTTTCTGTATTTCTCATCCCATCTGTGCTGATTAACATGATATTTTTGTCTAAACATAAGCTGTCTTCTCTACAGCTCTTCTTCCCCCTCTCACCCACCCTTCCACCACGCCAAAACACAGCGTGTGACGACACAATTCCTGCTAATAGTGGGAATTGAAAGAATTTTTAAGGAGCCCTGAACTCCCTTCGATGCCACCCAAGTCAGGGGCACAGCAAAAGCAGCACCCAGTCCCTGAATCCAGCCTGAGGGTGCAGCCCAGCTCCACACAGATCTGTTTGTGAGGCAAAGCCTCCACTGCAAGAGAAAATAGATGTGGGGACTTGATTTGCAATTGTTCTTTCATCGAGTTTATTGTGATGACATGACACACAAATGTACCTTCAGATGGAAAGATTTGTAAGGTTTCAGTCTTGTCTGCTCTCTGAGATTTGCCAAGGACACCTGGGAACCATGTGGGCTGCATGGAAATGTATTGGTACTGAGGAGATTCACGTGTTCCCTCGAAGTTGTATTTATAAGAAAGCTGTCAGCTCTGAAGCTGAAATTGGGACTTACACATGTATTTTGAAAGACATGTCTCGTAAGTGACAAAACCATGAATGAGTTAAATAAATACAAATGAAAGCGTTCCAATTTGAAGGATAATTGTTATGCATTTTGCTTCCTAGGATTTAAACCTTTCTTGGGGCAGTAAAAAGGGGGATTTTCAGAACAGGTATCCCCACTCCTCCCAAAATTCACCAAAAGTGCTACAAAACTCCCTCATGCTCCTTTGAAAGTTCACTCCCAGATCAATCATCCATCTGATCATTTGCTGTCTTATATCAATGAACACACACTGACTACCCTGACTTCTGAGATTAAAAATCATGTACTTCTCTCTTCCACCATCACCTAATGAGGAAGATGGACCAAGAGTGATACAAAAACACACAGGACATCACCCCCAAGAAAATGCCATCGTTTCAGCCTGTTAACATAGCTGCTGATTGTGAAACACAACAGCTCCTACCAGGAACTTCAGTCTTGCACTGTATTTCCTGCAACCAACCCCATTTAATTCTGATTAACACTGCATTTACACATCCCTCACACAACTCACATCTCTTGAAGCTGCTGGTACAGAAAAGGGCCCATCTAAATGGTTGTGTGGCTCATTAAATACATTGATCTGACACAAAGTCAGGCAATTCCAAGAGGTTAGTTAACATTCCAAACAGAGCTCTCTGCAGCTCTCCATTTAACATCACACCCAACTTCAAAGTTTGGCACCACCAAAACTTTTGGTAATACGGGTTTTAAATGGAATCCCTGGTAAGGTATGTGGAATATTTAATAAATCAGGTCAATTGATTAAAATACAGCAGACTTATGCCCATTTAATTTCCTTGCATGATTCCCTAATATGCTCCATTGCCACAGGAAAATTGCTTTAACTGACATATAAAAACCTCTTATAATATTACACAATCCTGGGATAGTGGAAGGTGTCCCTGCCTGTGGCAGGGGGTGGCACTAGATTGGCTTTAAGGTCCCTTCCAACCCAAATCATTCTGGGATTTGATGGTTCTGTGAATTAGGACGGGATTTGATGGCTGGTTTATACTGAGGAATTGATTCCTGGTTACACCCAGTGCATCATACTTGTACAAAAATAAAGCATCTCAGAAGAAAAAGCACATCTATTAAATTTCCTGACAGGATATGTGTCAGTATGAAGAGTCTGCAACACAGAAAAACCAGCACCAGTGTTTTGAAAGGCAAACAAAAAGCCCCGAATGCTATCTGCTATACAAATCACCCACAAATGAGACGGAATGTCTTGATGATTCCCTTTTTTCTTTCAAGCCATCAACTGAAGAATATGATGCTGAGACCGACCACAAAATGCTCGGGGAAGAAAACTGAGATGTCAGGCACAGGAGTTTGGCTGAGACAGAGCAGGAGCACATTAAAGAGTATTTAAGAGAAGCAAATGCCAGCATTGTCTCCCCTCAGACTTATCATCTGGCTGGAAAGCTGAGCCAGGCTGGAACACACACGACTGCACGAGGCTTTAAAAGTCTCCCAAAAAGTGCCTCTAAAGGCCCAGGTGTGCTTGGCATTCTCAGGAGCCACCCAGCAAGCAGAGCAATTTCCCTGCTCTCTCAGGTCCTTCTTCCAGAGGGGTGGCAGTATAGGATTAGCAGAGCTGCTGTTTTACCTACATCAATCTGTCCATCAGTACCTTGTCCTGCATCCAGCTCAGCTTTTAATCACACACGCAGATTGTCAGCTCCTGAATGCTCAGTATTTTACAGAATAAAACCCATTCCCACCAGAGTAGTATCTGTCATCAACGTAGCTGCTGACATTAAATGGGAACAATAAAGACCTCTCAAATACTCACATTTTCAGGTATACTGGGAAGCTCTCTGGTGTCAGGCACAGTAAAGTAAGAGTGCTACAAAAAGAGTAAATATCAATTATTTCAATAATGTCAAAAGCAATCTAAATTTATTGCTTGGTATTGGTATCAGGAGTAACAGCAGTTGCTCAGCTAAGTAAAAATGACAGAACATTTGTTACCAACTACCAGCCTGAGCTCTCTGTCCTGGATTCCACAGGCTGAGTTTCCAGATCACAAGGGCAATAGGAAATGCAGTAAGATAGAAAGTATCAAATGCTCCTGGAAAGTTATATTCCATGTTTTTGTTCTCCAGAGCTGCTGCTACAGCCAGACTCAGGGCGGCTGTGACGGATGCCAGGGAAACTCCAGGGCAGGCTGTAATTCAAGCCATCTTTCCCCAGCCCAAGGCAGGATGGACTTTGGGAGCAGCAGCAGGAAGGGCTTCTCTGACTCCCAGCCCCAGAGAGGTTCATTCCAGCCAAGAGGGAAGTTATGGAAATGTACTGAGAAATGCTTCCTAAGGTTCAGTGCCTGCTTCCCTGGGAAATACTGAAAAGTTCACATTAATACCCCCCTGAAAGTACATTCTGAAAGATCATATTGCTCTCATATTTCCCTAATCCATTATACTGTTCAATGTTCTTAACTGTCTCCATTCCAGGAGCCCAGGTTCACTCCAGCTCCCAATCTGACCACGGATGACTTGCATGATCTTTGGTCAGGGCTCTGGAAAAGGAGAGGATGTGACTTCTATACAATTTATATATTTTTAAAGATTTTCCCAATTTGTCTTAGGGCTACTTATTAGTTACAGGCTGAAGCCTTAAAGGCTGTTGCATCCTTGGCACAGCTCCACATTTGGCACAATTCTCTTGCACAAATCTCAGCCATCTCAGTGCTTCCTGATCGGGCTGTAACCTGAAATAGCAGGCGAGGACCACAGCTCCACTGAATGGAGACACTAAATGAGAAACACAACTTCTGCTTTCGGATGCATCACTGGTTTGGTTTGGTTTGGTTGCAAAGATGCAAGGCCAAGGCAGAGGAACAGCACTCAGAGCTGTATCACACAGAGGAACCTCACTCCGACCCCGCAGTGAGCTCAGAAACAGCCAAAATAAAATCAGAAAGACACGGTCCCGGGGCTGCTTTTTTCTGTCCTTTCTTGCTCCATCACCCATGAAATGTCTGAGACAAGGGGAGACAAGCAGCATTCCTTGGAAGCACTGGTATGAAAAAGCTGGAATATCCCCACTGCCCCTGGCCATGGGAGACAGCTCTTCCCCTGAACAGAAATGCTGCTTCTCAGGAGGGATCCTTGAGGGGCCACACAGCTGCTCCCTGGGCACTGCCAGCCTGGGGGAGGGAGGGCCAGGAGCTGCTTCTTGCCAGAAAGTGCTTTAGGAGCAGGAAAGGAAATGGGAGGGAGACTTCCCAGGAGGGTTCACATGAACTCTCAGCTGGCAGCAGCAGCAGCAAGGAGCATTTGCAGTGCTCACCACAGCCCAGAGCACGAGGCTGTGCTGCAAAAATGAAGACCCCAAAAGAAACCCCAAAAGACTAAATTCAAAATACAATCCCATCAACAAAATCCCATCTATACTGTCAGTGTGCTTTGCTTAATTTTCTCACAAAATATAAAAATGAAATGAATTATTTTTTTGTGTGAGATGTTTTGAGGGGAAGGAAGAGGGGAAGGAAGAGGAGAAGGAACTAGAAAATGTGATGAGCAATAAATACTCCCGAGGCTGCTGTGACAGGTAAGTGCCTGCTTGCTTCCCAGCCTGCTCCTCCTTCCCACTCCCAGGGCCAGGAGCTGTGCAGAAGTGTGGGCAATAAATGTCCCCTTGGTGCTCCTGACCTCCCACAGGTCACCAAGGATATGGTGAGAGATTCCCAGGGGAATCCACAGAGCCTCCCTCCCATCAGCTGCATTTCAAAGACATCTGGGGTTAGGAGAGGGAAGCAGAGGGCCTCAATTGTGAAAAGGGAATTTCACAGCTCCCCACAGGAAAACAACACCTGTGTACAAGCTCCAGGAGAGAGGATTGCTTTTGACATTACTATGACATGGAATGAATATTAAACACCTCAGTTTACATCTCCCCCCCACACTTACCACTCCAAGATGAACAGAGGTTCCTGGCTCAGGGATGGTAAGTTTATGAAATGTTTCTAGGAGCTCACTCCTCTGACTATCCTGCAATGAGAAGGACAATAAAGCAGGAATACAGAGCAGGCACTGCTGTCACCAGGCAAACCCAGGGCAGAAGGGCAGGGTAGGCCAGAGGGGTGGGTGAGCATTTTGCATTTGTATGATCAGTTCTACTTTCAGTGCCCATGACAAACTTGGATCAGACACCTGGCAGAGACTGCTGGGACTCTGCAAAATGGAAGTGCAGAATTACAGGAACTGTGCTGAACACAGCTCAGGGACTCAGCAAGGCCAGCACGGGTGACTGCAGGGACTTGTGCTGGATCCACAGCCACAGACTTGCACTTGATCTTTTCCAAGAAGAAAATTAAATGCATACTTATTTTTCAGAGGCACTTGCCAAGCTGAATATGATCTTCTGTATCACTGCATCATCCAAATTAATAATTCACATGGTCATCTCTGATAGAAGCACTTCTTCAAACAGCTTTTTTCATCCTTTCACCCTCACTCATTTGATATTGGGATAGGAAAAGGAAGGTCAGTATTTTAGAATAATACCTGTCCTTTTGCTGAATAATCTGCCAAGACATTGAGCAGTTTATAAAAGACTTCAAACCACGGGAGGTAACTGGAAAAAAAAGGAAATAATAAAAAAAGAAAATACAGTTATTTTGGTTTTGAATCCTAATAAAAGTGGACTTTAAAAATTGAATAATCAGTATCTCAATTTTTAAGAGTTCTCAAATCTCATTCCATCACTGTATTTAGTCTGGCCCTTGCTTCAGTCAAACAGAAACTTCACCTTCAGTACACTTGCATGCAACTTCCAAAAGAGAAGAAGAAACAAAATTAAAAGGGAAACATGCAGAAAAATTACATATTCTTCATTTACTTTACATCTCCATTTCACAAAGTAAGACAGTGAAGATATTCTTTTTCACTGCAGCTTGGGTAGGATTCTGTGCCTTGTTTTCAAGGCACACTTCTTTATTTCAATCCCTTTCCCAACACCAGTGAGGAATTTCCCTTGGCTGTGGTGAATGCAAAGCCAGTCACTGATGCACTCCCTGATGCTCTTTAATCACAGCTGCTTTCTGAAGCAAATGGATTCTATTCTGATATAGTTAGACAGGATCTAAAGTTTCTATAAAATATGACTACATCCTGACAGCTGTAAGGAATGGAGTGCCCTGTGGTCCCTGGCTGTGCAGCTCTGGTGATAAATGAGGTGAGAAGCTCTCTATGAGACAGACAAAGTGACTGGCACTCCATCATTAGCGTTTGTTTGAAGCCTGCAAATGCTACTGTAAAATGTAAGTAGCTTATCAAAATATACTGATAAGCAACTTAACTTTTCATGTTATATGACAGTATTATCGTTTAAATTAATACGCTCTAAACATCTTTACAAAGTGTGTATTCCAATAGAGCAGAAAGACAGACAATTACCACTTTAAACAGCATTTAACTTTGGCATTATATTGTAAACAATCCAGAAGGATTAGGTAGAAGATAAGTTTCTTTCTTTCAGTTTAGTTAAATAAACTTCAGCAGAGTTAAAAGCCATTACAAGAGTAACAAGAAATCCTCT
The DNA here is from genome assembly GCA_025920805.1 of Petroica traversi. Taxonomy (NCBI): domain Eukaryota; kingdom Metazoa; phylum Chordata; class Aves; order Passeriformes; family Petroicidae; genus Petroica; species Petroica traversi. The sequence goes on from JAHLSL010000016.1 coordinate 9,028,136, forward strand.
CCAAACATATCTGCTAAGTAGAGATTAAGAACCTGGTAAACAAATCCGTGCAAGGCATCTATCAAAAGAGTTTGAGAAGACAGAGAAGCAGGAAGGCAGAAAGCTCCCTGGCAGTGGGAAACCAAAGCTGCTTCCAGGGAGGCACCACTGAAAGTTCTACCTAATCGCTCAGGGACTGGGCCAGAAAAATACATTTACAGAGTTAAAATGAGAATCCTTAACACCATTACTGTGTTTCCAATGTCTGTGTACCATAACTGGTAAAAGAGGAGAACAAAAGCAGGTTGCCCCTGGCCTCTACTCCCTCAGGGCCCAGGGGAGCCAGAGCAGGGACCCAAAGGGGCAAAGCTGAGCCCCAAACCTGGGCAGGTCCTGGGTTCCTTCAGAGTTCCCCTCACCTGTCCTGTCAGGGCTCCCAGCACCTTTGGGGTTCCTTTCTTACCAGCACACACCCAGCATGACCCAGCTGTGGGCTCCAGCCACGAGAATACTCAGCCCAAAGCAATCTGAAATCTTTCAGTGGGCACCCAGGAAAGAGCCTCTGTGATTCTAATAAAAATAGCCCAGCTAAGTCTCATATTCACACGATGTCAATTCACACCAGCAAATCTTCCACACAGAAACAGACACAGCTCCCTTTCTGTTACACTTGTGACTCCCTGGCTTTCCCTTCTCTTCCCCAGTATCCTCTGATGAACCTATTGTCCTTTTTTTAACATTCACTCCTCCTCATTTTCCAAATGATGGCTTAGCATCTCACCATAACTGCTTCTCTTTCTATTTTGAGAATAACTTCCCTTTTTGAGGACAGTGTCACAGTCTGGAATCTGAGGAAATGAGCTGGTATTTGAAGCAGAACTCAGCACTCCATAACACATGGGGATCTGTGTGGCTCTTGCTCAAGAGAGGGGCAATACAAACTAAGGCAAACCCACCACAAAATTGTGCAATCATGCAGACAATCTCACTTTAGTTTTCACCTCCCTGTACTGTGACTGCACAATTCAGGATCTCTCTCATCCCAAAATTTCTGGATACATTACAAACCTAATTTATCCTGCCATCTTTAATACTTTTACTTCATCACTTATTCCATGTGTTGACTGCTCAAGAATAAAACAGTTTTGCTTTTATGAGACCAAACTGTGACCAGTCAAAGTTGAAAAAAGTCTTTAAAAATCCCCCAAGAAATATAGCTATCTGAGTTTGTTTCTACATGTCTGCCAAAAGAAAAAGGGGAAAAAAAGCGGATTTTTTTTTCCTTAGAGAAAGCAAAACCTGAAGGCAGCCTTTAAACACCCCTGCAAAGAAACAGAGGCTGAGTTTATAACCCAAAACTTTCTGTACCGCGTGGAGCGTAAGTAGCACAACTGGTAGCACTACTGAAGATTTATGGCTTATGACTTGCTCATATTTAATTTGTAACCAAACACTTCCCCTTCCTCTTAGCTACCTCAGAAGTTTTGATTAACTCTTGTTTTCACAGGTCAGAGGTTAAGCAAAGGAAGGGAAGCAGTGAGATTGCCCAGAGCCGGGCAGCGCAGCAGCCGCTCCCAGCCCCTTCAGCCCCGCTCAGCCCCCAGCAGGGCTGACTTCAAACACTCCAATCAGCATAAATCACATCGGGGTTAGGAGTAAACAAAAATAAAGGGCCAATCTGAAATTTTGGTTCTCTTTTAGCTTTTGGCTTGCGGTTACAAAGGTAACTCTCCAGTGAAGTGAACTTAAATAAGGAGAGATTTTCCAGTGTTATTTGTAGCAGGCGACGGGGAAGGAGGATGCAACAGCAGGAAAACCAACCTGTGAATGCTGAACTCATCAAACCCAACTCCCAGAGAGCACCCCAAGGTTTGGGAACGTTGTCAGCAAAACCCCTCGATGTTCCAGTGCAGCAGCAGCAGCAAACCCCAGTGGCAAGGGGGACCTTCTCAAATGATTTATGAAGATTTGCCAATAACCACAGCAACTGTTTATAAAAGTAATTTTTAACATTGCCAGCTCCAACATTGCACCTACAGGTGTGCTGACACCGTGAAAAAGCAGAGCCAACACTTGTAGAAAGGAAACTGTGGCACCTTTGGTTTCCTCTGGATCTGTGAGGTCCCTCCTTGGTTCACACAATTCTGAGAGCACCAGAGCAGCTCCTGGGCCGTGTACAGGCTGAGCTGCACTCAGGAACAGCTCTGTTTGAAATTAATAGGACTCAGTAACTACTCTGACATCGACACATTTCATGCAGCATCTCCTCCTAGACTGAGTTGCAAGCACACATAACTTTTACTCCTTCCATTCACACAGATCAGAAGTGGAATTTTTAACATGTATTTATTTATAACACATACTATATATATTTTGATAACAGCACAACCAACTGCCATCTCCCTTGCAAAACAGAACAGTCATTTCCATTTTGCAGATGGGCACACTTCTCTGTGGTGACAGGCTTACAAAATCTGTCTGTATTAGCCAGGATTGGTTTCATGGAGTTCCCAAATCTTGACCTTTTTGCTCAGCACAATAATCTACAGTGACCTAGAACACAGAACACAATCATGACCCTGGTTATTATATGAACTATAGACACATCATCACTATCTTCACTGACAAAAGTGTAAGGAAGAAGAAATTCAGGCCAAATGCTTCTTCTGCCAGCACTACTCGTGCATGTGCCACAAAACACCCAGTGCCTCAGCTCATGGACTCTGAAGAACAGATAACAACAAATAATAATTCCCCCCAGGTGCCCAGGTCCTTGGCTGTGGCAGTGATGCCACCCTGGAGCCCAGCATGGTGACACTGCAGCAGGAGTGACCTGTGCCACAGGGGCAGCTGCTCCTCTCCCTGTGTCCCCTCCACACCATCAGCAACAGCAAAACTCCAGCTGAAAATCCCAAGGAAGATTCAGCAAATTGAAAAAAAAAGAAAAAACAGCCTCCTGGTGACTGTTAAGATGAAGTAAAACGGCATTAAACTACAAATCTTTAAAACTAATCCCATTTCTGTGCTCAAGAGAGGGATGACTCTCCACATGCTAATTTTTTCCTTGCAGGGATACACTTTTAAATTCTTTCCCCACCTTCTTTCCCTTTCGTCACCCAGTGTTTCCAGCATCCTTATGAAATGCATTTGAAAGAACCAAGGCATGTCTAGGCTCATTTGGGAATTTCTGCAGGCTAAATTCCCAGTTCAGCTGTTCTGTATTCCAGTGGCTTCCCTACACCTCATGTACCTCAGTGCCTCGCTATTTCCTGCTCTAGACTCAGTCTATTGACACCTTCTCACACTTGTGAGCTTAAGCACAGACACCCCAAATCTCCATAGCAACCCCTGTGCATGAGGATGAGATGCAGCCTTCCCTTCCACGGAGCAGCCAACAGCCTCCTTTTGACATCAGCTTCTGATTTATTAATTTATTTATTTCTGGTCTGCCTGTGCCTCACACCTGCCCCATTCTAAGTGCCCCTGCCAGTGCACAAAAGCAGCTGCACCCTTGCCTCTCCTTGCTCCCACAGGATTTCTTTTCCTCCTGCATTTTCCCTGATTTTGTGTTATTACCCAATGAGTGATCCCTCGTGATTCAGTTGGAAGTTATGCAGCTTAAGCACGACTCATGCACGTATTTTAGAAGTACTAAGCCCCACAGAAGTGGATCTCATCTTATGGAGCATCTTAATAAAAATAACTGCCACCAGCAAGTGCTTACTTAGCTGACTTGCCATTGTGTATTAACAATAAAAGTCAATTAAACCATCCCCTTTCCTGTCTTCCTGCAGTAGCATGACCACATCTGAGCACTTCCAGCAAGTCTCCCTCTCACAAAAAGAAGGTCCAGGGGGTGAGAAGATGTAAATGCTGAAGGGCTTGATACTTTATAGTGAGATTTATGAAATGCAACAAGATATCATTGGAGAAAAAAATCAACAATTACACTCCCTTCAACACCAACAGAAACACATTGACCAATAGCTTTACTCAGCCAGGGAAAAATGCTCTAAATAACAAATACGAAGAGGATAGAGAATAGCCTGAAACTGAGAAAAGTTACATAGGTTTTTAATTACCTGGACTTAAAAAAATTAGTTATGAAGGAGTCAGAGCAGTTTGGTACACAAAGCTTGATTTTAAAAAGCAGGATGCATTAGACAGCATGTGAGCCTCAAGATCCCCACTGAAGTGACAATACAAGAGAGAGGATTCCAAAGGCTTAGCTTGTCAAGGAATCTCTCCTCTCAAACCACGGTTAAAAGCACACATGAAAGTGCTGGAAGAGAGAATTCTAGATGTGGCAGACAATCAGAGATCCCACTAGGTTTGAGACATCTGGCATCAGTTGAAATCCATCACATTTCATTTGGGGATCAAAGCCTGCTGTTAAGTCTATCACAGGTTGAAATAGTAGATCCTGAACAGCCTTTTCATCCCAATGCAAATTAACCCTTTTTCCTTGACCAGAGAAACAGCTCCTTTTCATTACTGACTCCAATCATATGGCTTGTCAAGCTATACCCTCTAGTACTAAGTTTCAGCTGAAATTTCAGTAGCATTATGAACTTTTTATTATAAATCAAAAGTGCTCCCTCCCAGCCACCAGGCCCCATGCTGCAGTGAGTTCCAAAGCCACTCTGGGACACAGTTTGTGTCACCATCTGTAACGCAGATAAATTCCTGAAGGGAAGAAAAATTTTACACACCTCTGTGTTCAAGAGCCCCACTGCACAGCAGCCAGCTGTGCTCAGCTGCTCAAGGGATTTGCCACATATTGGAAAGACAAAACTGAGCATCAGGTGTGTACTTGTGATACCTGTGTGTGAGTTCTGAGCCACAATGGTGAGTCCCTGCATTTTGGCAAATTAGCTACAGAGAACAGTCGGGTGGGGAATGAGGATATTTCAGTAACAGAGGAGAAATCAATTACATGCACCCTTCTTCTGCATTCCTCAAACCATTTGTGTTCCCTACTGGCAAGAAACAAAGTTAAGTGAAGCAAGAGCTTTTACAGTTCCCTTCACAGGGGGGGGAGCTTCATCACTGGGAAGAAATATTCACATGCTCAGAGGGAGTACACACGGCTCCTAATAATAAGCAAAGTTGGTAGGAAGTCATAAAAGTTAAACCCAAACCCAAGCAGAGCTGAAAGAGCCAAGTGAAAAATTAATGATTATGTCGGCACTGTGGAACTTGCAACCGATAATTTGAGAATGCAGGGAAATGGGCTAGGCAGGTAAAAATCACCTTACTCACAGCAAACAAGCACTTGCAGAGCAAGATGTCAATAGGAAGGCTATAAAGATCAAGCTGGAGTCTAATACTGGAGTGCAGATTGTTTATGACCACAGTGTACAATGGTTTAAGATTCACAGCAAACGTTCAGATGTAAAAACAAGCACACAAAATGATCGTACTTGACTCTTCACCTGCAGAAACACCACTGATGAACCTATCCACAGAATTCCTGAAAATGTATGACATATAAATTAACAGAAAAATCTTTCTGGCCCATTTTCTGGCCAGCGAGCCCAATTTTTATTTATGAGACTTCTTATCTAACTATCAGCTTAGGCTAATGATTAAACTAGGAAATTGCCCACAATCATCTTATTCTCTGAATACTCAAAGACTAATAAATTCTAAAGCACACTGCGGACAGTTACTGCAGGTAATGCTCACTCAGTGTGGAGGAAGATCTGTCCCTTATCAAGCATGTTCATAAACAGCCAGGGTTACAAATGAGGGGTTTTATTCGGGCTCCCTGCTCAGCCCAGGGAACTCAGCCTGTAGGAAGCCCCACAAAGCCTCTCTCCCATGATTACAGTGCCAGGATCTCCGTTTCTATTGGAACAATCTGCACAAGTTACTCAAGCAGCTTTTCTCAGCAGTTCCACCTCTCAGCAGCCCCAGCGTCTCCAATTACCTCTGCATAACCCGAGGGCTCTGCCACAGCTCCAGTTCTGAAGGAGGAAGTTGCCATGTAATCTCTTTGGGAATGTTGTACACATCTGTCAGCAGGGACAGGATGCTCTCGCTCCTGACAGATGCATTTGTAAGCCTTCAGACAGCAACCCAAAAGTGATCCATTTGTGGAAGAGAGGATCTATCCATCTTGTACTTTAACTACTTCCTCCCTGCCTTTTTGATGCCAGGGAGGGGGTTTTCCCCAAGGTGATGCACTAATTCAGTTTGTATTAGCTCTAAGATGAAGTTTCCAAGCCAGTCAGCCAGGGCCAAAGGTAATAAAAAGTGACATGATTTAATTACTTCTGTTACAGTTGTTCAGCAACGAAAGAGGAGGGACATGAAGGCCTAATTAATTAAGTAAAATTGGTTTCTGGTCAGAAGGCAAGACCAGTGAAGTAGCTGGACTGAATGAAGTACCATCAGCTTTATCCAATTCCACCAGTAGTGATACAAAACTAACACTTGACATTTTTGTTGTGATCCTTCTCATTGATATTTTACAAAAGTGTTTTGACTTGCAGTCAAGATTACAGCTTCAACAAAATCTGCAATAAACTTCTATGACACAGCTTCACTACTCTTCACATTTACTGAAAGTCAGTTAAATTAGTATTCCCTGGATTGGCAATGAAGAGGGAAGGGGAGAAGCTTGCAGGACTGCTGGAATGCGTGGAAATGCACACGTACACATATTTTCTTCAAGGATACAGCTTTTAAAGACCCAGAGGACTAGAAGTGTTTGGGATCACTGAAATGGAAGCAATAATTCTGCTTGTCCAGAACTGGGAGAGCTGACAAACAGCCCAGGTCCCTCTGAAAAGCACAGCTGCAGGTGGGAGCTCAGAACATCCCTGGCAGTGCAGAGCCCCAAACCTGTTGCTGCAGGTCCTGGAGCATTTCCATACTCACGTTCTTGCCCTGCTCCCAGGTCCCTCTCTCCTGCTGGGCCCACAGGAAGGTTTGGTCCTGGCAGTGCATGCAAGGGGAGCTGAGGCTGAGAGTGCTGCACCCCCGGCTCAGGACCCACAGAAAGCAGGGAAAAGCAAGAATGGAACACACTCTGAGTTTAACTGGAAGGCACATTTCTCTGGAACAGAACTCTCAAACTTCAGAGCTGCAAGGCTCCTCCTTGCTGCAGTGGCACTGTGGAACAAACCCCTGCCCATCGGTGCAGGTTCTAGAGCGAGATTTGGAAGCGTTCGCACAATTACGCTGCTCATAATTCAAACTCTGTTTTGTGTCTGTCGTTATAGGTCATTGTTGGCCAGATGGAAAATATTAAGGAAAAAGGATTGCAACTAAATCAATGGGCTGTAGAGTGCTGCCAAAAGGCCCCAGGCTAACTACAAGCAGATTTGCAGGCAGGCTCTGCTCCGGCACAAGGCGGGATCTGGCACATCCTCTGCCCTGCCGAGCAGCAGGAGGGCACGGGGCCAGCTGAGAGCAGCTACTGTGCCAAACAGACTGTGCAGGGCTTGCTGCTTGAATGCTTCCACAGAAAGGCACAATCCATGGGCTCCCTGTAAACAACTCCCTGCACTTTCTGGCTGCTACTAACTCACAAGTGGGATAACTTCATCCCACTACAACATTAATGCAAGTACACAGCTCAGCCTCGGTACCAGAACAACATGGAAATAAATAAGCACCAGTGTTAAAGGACAACACTTCAGCTTTCAGCTACCAATAATGATGTGTACGTGCACATACATAGTGGGACACAAAATCAGCATCTTTTCTCCAGTGCCAAGCACCATACAGGCATTCTTTGCAACCCGTGATTTACAAGTAGGGAGAGACTGAAGTTTGACTATTGAAAATTTGACTTTTAGTATTTATTTCCAATATTAATACTTCCCAGGACATACCTTTTTTTTTTTTTTTTTTTTTTGTACAGCACACTGCTACACTTACCAATGAGCAGGTCCAGTTTATCTAGGAAGTTCTGTGGGAGAAAACATCTTCCTAATACCACCCAAGTAACCTCTTATGAACTCTGCATCTCAGTGCAGCCAGCCATGCCCACAGATAAAACTTCAAACTTGCTAGATGGACATAAATAATTTCTGTTTCTAGTGGACAGTAAGAGAAAAAATTATAGAAACAGAAGGGAAAACTTCTGATTCAAACATCATCACCAGTTGATCACACAGAGTAAAGCTTCTTCAGCAAAGTCTTCACATCCCCTGCTCCAGTCATAAGGCTTTAGAGCTTATTTAAATTATTATTGTCTTATTTAAATATACTTGAACAACAGAAGACTCTAGGCCTTACAGGCTTTCCGGAAGAATTTTCAAGGGTCTGCAAAACGGTTAATGGCAGAAATGAAAATGGAAGACAACAAACGAGCAGATGCAATACAAAATTCTATTCTTCTTTTCCTGGAACAGTAGTTTCAAATAGCTCATCTCTATCTTGTATAACTTGTAAGGACAATAATGGAAAAACCACAGGAAGTTTGGGAAAGCTATACTGGAGACAGCATATCAGGAAGAAGAAACACAAAGCAGATAGCTAAATTTAATTGATGTCAAGCTCCCTCTTCACTAGGTTCATCACTTTTCCATGTATATTCTGACAAGCAGCTGAAAATAAGAGCCAGTGTCTGTTTGAGCGAATCAGCAGGGGTAAAAACCCTAAACTTTAGAGATGTAAACTGTTTTATAAACATGTCAAGTTAAGGCAGAATGCCTGCAGCACCCGGAGCCCCTCCGGCCCTGCACACGCACTCGGGGCGTTCGCACATTTTCTGAGCCACTTCAGCTCAATTTCCTGTCACCCAGCACACAAAGTCGCCCTGGTTTACCACAGCTACAGCTTGTAAGAAACTCCAGTTTCTGTAAAAGAAGGTCAGGCTGCTGCTCTGAGTCCTGCCTGCCCTCTCCTCTTTTCTCTGTAAGGCCCAGGCAAAGGAACTGAGGAACCTCTGCTCTCCAGCTCTCACTGCCAGCCAGTGCAAGTACTGAAGCCACTGCTAAAAAAATAATAACGAAAAAGAAATCCATTAAGGCATCAGAGATTCAACAGCAACATTTTCATTAGGTACAATTCCACCTATTGAATCAGAGATCCAATTGCCCATGATTTATACATGTATTTTGTGGCCTTTGCCATGTCTAACAGAAGCAGTTTGCCATTTGCTTTCATCTCCCAAGCATTTTAAGTAGAACAGGGATTCCAGGGTCGATACACCTCAAGGACCAAACAGACTGTCCAAAAAGTGTTCCAAGCATTCCCAGCCATTACCAAACATCTTCTGCAAAGGCTTCAAAGAATCACACAGACACGTCTGGAAGCAAAGCATTGATTTCAGCCAAATCAATGAAAAGGGGAAATTCTAGAAAACAACAGGACTATTACTATAAAACAAGGCCCAACACAAACACTCGATCTCCTCCCCCAGAGCAGGTCCTGGCAGGGCTGTGGGGCTGGACTGTCCCC